>JAYKKT010000050.1:2027500-2465000 GCA_036023115.1 Brasenia schreberi
TGTCCGTCGGTTTCATAGAAGCTAGAACTGGAACTGAATCGAGTAGTCTTCGATTCTAGATCCAGTTAGAATAATTCTGGTTCCAACTAGTTTCTGGCCTTGTTCTACATACGCGTGCCCCCAATATTGAACCTATGACCTTTTTCAAAAGGCAAGATGGGTTTAGACCTCTCTACCAGTTACAACTACAAAAAAAACGTTCATCATTGAACACCCTCCTAACTTATGAACTGTTTCTTTTCTCCCTTGAAAAGCCTTCTTTTCAAAAGGCAAGATGGGGTTAGACCTCTCTACCAGTTACTGTTGAAGATTTGACGTAATCAACACAGGTGGCCAATTCAGAAAAACAAGGAGGAGGAGGAAGACGATGCTTACGCACGGTTACCCAGAGAGGGTTGAAGTTGTTTTTCTTTTTCATTGTATATTTCTTTTATATACCCAACTTTTCATCGCAGTGTTGAAAAATTCTCACAACCTTATGAGAAAACAAAACAATTTTTTTTAAAGGTTTATTTAAAAAAAAATAAAGCATCTCATGAAATCCAAAAAAAATACCCTTCTTCTTGCATTTCATGGATGCAGTCATTGAGAGATGAAAGTGGCTCCACTACTAATCAACATCTCTCACTTTGTCACTTGAGCCTATTCCACCACCAATAATCAACATGAGCCTATTTATGATACACTGGTTTTGCCTCCCACTATTTTGTGGTTTTCTAAGCTGTATCATTTCTAGTTGTAAGTAAATTTACAACTTTACCCCTAATATGGGTTTTCATAATCAATATTTTTTTCCTGCATATCTACCCTAAAACATTACGCATATCTCAAACCCATTCATGTAACATGTTTTGTAAAAAGATCTTTTTGAGATGCCTTTAGTCAAGGGGTCAACAAACATTTCATTAGTTAACATATAAGATAAGTAAGATGCCTTTAACTATATGCTTGTTTTTAGAGATGTAAGCTTCACTCTTAACCAAAGTAATTATTACATTTTTGTCACAATAAATGACAATAAGCTGGTTGGGTATATATAGCTTCAAATCACATATGAAGTGGTTTATTAAAACGGCTTTAGTTGCAGTCATACTGCAAGCAACATACTCAGTTTCTTGTATTTCCAACGTTACAAATTCTTGTTTCTGATAAGCCCAAGAAATAGGATCACCTTCAAATAAAAATATTTGCTTAAAGGTTGATTTGTCATCTTTTCTCTTACCATCTGAGTATCATATCTCTTTTAGTTAATCTGCTTGAAAATAGAGTTTTAAATCTTTTGTTCTTTAAGATATCATAAAACTCTTTTCACAACCACCCAATAGTGTCAACCAAGATTACTTTGATATTTACTTATAAAAACAACAACAAAGTTATATCTGATCTTATAGTATACATCAAGATTCTCACACCTTGTGCATGACAAACATTAGGCTTATTTTCTCCCTAACCGAAACAAGCAACCTTACTCAATTTGACCCCTGTAGCAAAGGGTGTAATTGAAGGCTTGCAATCACCTATTCTAATTTTTTTTAAGATATAATCAATATATCTCTTTTGACTCATAGAAGTTTAGATTTTCTATCATGAGAAATCTTTATACCCATAATATATGATGTCTCTTTCATATTCTTCATTTTAAACTTAGAGTTTAACCATGACTTTGTTTTGACAATCTCTTTGTCATTATCAGTTAACTATATGTCATCTACAATGACAAAGTGGCTCCCACGGTTCTAAACATATGCACAGTAGTCAAGTTTATTACCAACAAACCCAAGTTATAAAATAACATTTTGAAAAGTCAAATATCATTGACGAGGTAACTGTTTAAGATCATATAGGGATTTCTTCAACCTATATATTTTATCTTTTTGGCCTTTAACAACATACTCTTCTAACTGTTACACATAAATGATTTCATCCAAATCATCATTTATAAGAGAGGCTTTTACATCTAGCTGATGTAAATTCAAATCATAATATGCAAAAATAACTAGAATAATTCGATGAGATGCAATTTTTGTAACAAAAAAATATATTTATATATAATTTATCTCCTCTTTTTGCAAAAACCCTTTTACAACGAATCTCATCTTAAATTTATAGATTATTCTATTAACTTTATATTTCATTTAAAAATTCACTAGCATCCTATGACTTTCCTTCTTTTTGGTAAACCTATCAATTCTCATACTCAATTTTTTTCAATTAATTTAATTTCTCATCTATTGCCTTTTCCCAATTTATTGATTCAGATGAATTAATAGCCGCCTGATATTTCATGTTATCATTCACCTCATCTAAATCTGTTGAATTACACACTTCCTCAAAAAGATAAGTGTGATAATCCTTTAATTAAAATAATATAATTATAGATCTTTTATATCCACTTAAAGTTTCAATTTGTTTAGGAAAGTTATTTATATCGAAATCTATGTGTTAAAATGATGATATATTTAGAGATCATCAATGTACTTATCATCATTTTCAAGGATATCATAATTATTTTCTTTTAATAATTCAATATCTCTACAATCTATTAAACCATAATCTTTGTGATAAAATAATATACCCTTTAGAACCTTTAGGATATATAATAAAAACACATCTCAAGAACTTATTGTGTAACTTATCTCTATATTGATCAAGAATCTTACTATGTGTAGTAGATCCCTACCACTTGAGATGACTCAGGTTTGGTTTTCTCACAAACTACATCTCATATGGTGTATAGAATATAACTTTATAGAGTACTCTATTTAATATGTAAATAGTCGTAATTACGGTTTCTCCCTAAAATATCCTAAGAATAAAAACATCTATTAGCATTAACCTAGTCACATTCAATAAGGTCTTGTTATATCTTTATATTATACTATTTTGTTGAAGTATTCTTAGCATGGTATTTTGTTTAGAGATACCAAAATTGTACTGAAAGAATTATGTAGAGGTGTATTCTCCACCTTTGTTAGATCTTAAGATTTTTATTGTATGTCTTAATTGGTTTTTAACTTCTTTATATTCTTTAAATATTTTAAGTATCATAGATTTATGTGCTAAGAAATATAAGTATGAATATTTTGAATAATTATTGATTAAAATTATAAAATAAACCTTCTAAGGACTAATTCTTACCCTAAAGGATACACATAAACTTGTGTAAATGATGTTTAAAAGAGTTATTATCCTAATTATTTCTTTAGAAAATGATTTCTTAGTAATTTTTCTTATATAGAGGCATCACACTTACTAAAAGTGTTTTCCTAAAATCTAGAAAATAAGTCAAAGTTTCCTAATTTGCTAACTTACTTAAACTTATATACCATAAGCGTTTATATCATATATTTACATAACAATAAAGACAATCAATATAAGTAGAACTTTTATTATCACTAATGTTTAACTTAACCATACCATTCTCAAAATCAAATAAACTTGAAAAATTATCTATCATGTTTCCTACAACGACTTTCCTTAGACAAACGTAACCTCAAACCCTTTTTTTACCAAGTGAAGGACCGAAACAAGATTGCATATAATAAAAAGTAAAATCAACACTACATCAATAAGTACAACTGTTGTGCTTTCTATATAAATCCTAAAAGGCCCAACCCTAAGAACATCACAAAAAGTATTATTTTTCATATAAACACAATCCTCTCCAAGTTTATATTCATTTAGGTTCATAACTCCCTCTTTACTCTTTAAAATATGACAAGTCGCTCCAAAGTCGAATTATTAATCAGTCATAAGACAGTCCATGTAGAGTCATTTAGAAATCACTCAAATTATGTTTTGCTTCTCTGTTGGGCTGCAACACTGGGTGTTCCCATTATTGTTTCTTTTGTTGCGACAATCCCGTTTGTAGTGTCGCATCTTCTCACATTTGAAGCACTTTATCCAAGAAACGGATTTTTATAATTTCTTAAAAAAATAGCCACCCTTTTTGTTATTTTTACCAACCTTTTATTTGATTTTCTTTTATTATGATTATTTCTAGAGCTTCATAAATCATCATGATCAACTAGCAATTTTCTCTTTTATTCTTATTTTTTATTCTTGTTTAATTGCTAGTTTTAAAAGGTTCAACAAGGGTAAAGTATGACTCAAGTCTAAGAGTTGTGGTTATCATATTATAAGAAGGGGTAAATACTGTTTAGGATAGTGGATATCTACATTGATTCAAATATGATAGATTTAGTTGTTAAAGAGTCAAACAACTCTTTAACGATCTCGAATTCCTCAAATACCCTAATTAAGTCATCTTTCATAAAGGCCTATATAATAGCCTTGACTATTGTATCATCGTTTAAAAATGTCTTTATATTTTTCTTTTTCTTTATCTGTTATAATAGGTATAAAGGGTAAAATGGTTAACCTAAATACATAATCAAACACCCTATGGCGTTAAGGTCAACTAAATTCTTCTTCACGTTTTAAATTTTAGGCTATTTAGTTTTTCAATCTTTTTCAATTCAAAAACACAAATTCTAGATGTCATTTTTAATAATTTCACAAAGATAACAACAAGAGGGTCTAAATATTTTAGATGAGAAACAAAAAAACAAGCAACAAATAATAAACCATAAGATATTTTCTAATAAACAAATAATAAAACATAGCCATACACTACATATAAAATATAAAAAAAATATAAGTACTGAGTGGAATATAAGTACTATTTTGAAAATAGGTGAAATATGAACTGATTCAATAATTCCATAATAAATTTGAGGACAAAATAATAAAAAACCCTTCTGTCCACTTCCATAAATTTCTTTACATTTAATGAACAAACTCATAATTTAGACTTGTTGTCTATTTTTATAATTTAAACAAAATCTGAAGGACAGAACAGTAAAATCATGTTTAAGGTAATTTTGTAAATCAAACAAGCAGTTCTGAGTAGAATTGTAAATTTGTCGTGTCATTTATGTAATTTTGATATGTTGCAGTTACACAAAAAGGAATAGTGAGGGTGATCCTCTCGCTCTAAAGTTGCATGGCAATTTCCCCGGCAAGGAAGTTGATTAGAGCAAGGAGAACTATTCAAGTTAAACAATAGTTAAAAGGCATAATTAGATTGCTACAAGTCGTATGATGGGGGCAGGAAAGGTTAAACCACCAAGTAAAAAAGGAGGCTCTATTTAACAACCAATAACATCAGCATGCCATTCACTGCTGGAAGCATTTGTGCTTTCTGGACCAAGAAGCACAAACCCCACAAAATTTGCCTGAATAGATCACCCTTAAGTTATGGAGCAGTCACCTTTCCTCTTTCAGACGATCGCTTTTTATCTACCGGTGTCGGGGGATGAGAAATACAAAGTGGAATTTGGTGGGAGCCTATGACCAGCACAAAAACGCGAATGGCTGTGATATGTAGCTTGGAAAACATCCCTATGGCTTCCAAGGGCAGCTCAGCCCCTCGATCCGTGCAGCCTCTTCTTACCCTTGTTCTCACTACGTTGTGTTGTCTTAGCTGAACCAGGCTTTCCCTTAACGGACGAATGGTTTGATTGTATTTTGGCATTGGACTTGGGCGTGATACTTTTTGACTTGCCGGAAGGAGTTTCCTTCCTGTTGATTTCCAAACGCATCAGCATAAAATTAAAATTAAACCATGACAAGCGAAACAAAATCGGTCACCGACCTTTTCTTCGGGGGAGGTTCATCCTTGACCTCTTTTTCCCTACTTGACGAGTCCAATGCCTTCATCCTCTTCTTCGGAAGGGTTCTGATTAACACAGTGCACAATTAATCAGTAAATCAATTATCAAAACACAGTATTAGCAAATCTAATCAGTAGACAAGGAGGAAAAACAGACATTAAACAATTAGAAAAATGTCCCAAACACCAATATCAGTCTCATCAAATATTTTGACGAGGTTGTACATTCAGGAAAAAGAATTATTTTGACCAGGATAACGTACAGCAGTTGCACGGTATCGTAGAACATATAAAGAGATAAAAGGAACAACATGCCGAGTTTTTGTTAGCAAAACTGAACATGCCTATCAACGTCTCCCAATTGAAAGACAGAACAGACCTTGCAGTAAGGCGCAGAAAGAACTGTTCAATAATCAACTACAAAAGGATTTCATTGTGATTCTGGTATGAAACATATTAACTTTGACGACAGATACTTGCCTGGTTTATTCAATAAAAGCAAAGTCATTTCAGCAGTCAAAAAGCTAGAACGTTACTCCCATAACAATACTGACACTTTTTTTCCTTCATGAAGCATATCACCCGTATCTAGAAGCCCAAAGGAGCACGACTAATCGGGTTCGAGCTGGGTCGGCCCACTATAGCGGTAAAGTTCTTGCATAGCTGATTTTCTCCATTCAGAAGGTTCAAACTCAAGACCTTTGCTTAAGGGGAGCAAGCGCCTAGCTACTTGAACCAACCAAGCCTTGGTCCTTGCCCACTAGAACACCAGATCAGAGATACCATCACAATACAAACAGTTTAGCCACATGTATGAAAGGTAATTCCATTCCAACATGAATTGTTTAAATGAGAGAACCAGCCAATCACATGATTCATCGCAGAACAAGCAAAGAACTGAGGGGGAGCATCAAAATCCAAAGCATTAGAAATTCACTTACATTGCGGCGGAAGCATCAACGCTAACATCACTTCTGGAGTGTCCCTATTGATATGATCATAATTTTTAGCAAGAAGTAACACCAGAAGCAAAAATTATCAAAGAACATGTTCAAATCTTAGCATACTGCTTGTTGCTTTTCAACTTCAAGATACTCCCACCGCTCTTTAGAGAGCATCAACTCCTCCTCGTCCCCATCAACATAGGATATCTAGAAACAGATTTCATGAAGTGTTACGTGAATTGATGCAACTTGGATGCTGAAAAAACATTAATATAATCCTTACCTTATGCTTCTTTTTAACTGGATCAAATGACACAACAAAACCTTCATAGAACCTGGAATAGAGAAGCATAAGAAAATTGTGAAGCTTCATGAATGAATTTAAGTCCAAGTTGTAGAAAGGAGTAACGTAAATATTTAAAAATTCAAAAGATTCATAAACGAATTAAGTCCACGTCGTACAAAAAAGTGACCAAGTATTTAGAAAGGCCAAAAAGAAGGAAAAAGTTAGTATATACTTATACCATATCTAGATAGATTTCTGTTCAACTTGTACCTGGGGCAGGTCCAGGGTGGGGGCAGAGAGAGAGAGAGATTCAGAACCAGATTTTTGAACCAGACTATCTAGCAAATGCTTAAAAGAGGTCAAAAGAATCCAATAGAACTAACGACTTTACTCAAGCAAGATATACTAGAGACATAGAAGAAAAATCCTGGTGACGAGTGACAATATTACAACCTAGATGTGCTAAAGATGAGAAAAAGTACTGGTGACAAGTGACGACATCCAGACCTAGATCGGATGTCATTTTGACTATTTGATAAGCTCTTCAATAGAAATACAAGTATTCAAAGAGCTATCCAATTAAAGAGCACACACAAATCATGACACACCACTCATTTAAGAAAGGAAAGGCAGAAGACCCTTGAACTTTGGAAGCGAGTGGCGTGAGATGATATTTATATATAATTGTAAGGTTTGTTGGGTAAAACAGACAACGTTTGGTTTACAAATTTAATTGGTGCCATATGCAAAACCAAGAAAATGCATGTCCCGTATACAGAAGGCCTCAAGTTTTGCGACTTGGAAGATGAGAGGGAATTATACCATTGTAGATATTCACATATCAAGAGGCTAAACGAAACATTTGAGGACCAAGAAGAACTAATTACTTTCATGCCAATACCAATAACATCAAGGGTCAACATCAAGCCTATATCTTCTTACCTTGTTTATAGGTGGGCTGTGGGCAGACAATATATAAAGTGTCTAGTGCATGATTTGCAGATAGCATTCTGCTGGTGGATGAGATGGAGGAGGTAACAAACCTGATCCGTGAAGGAAAACTTCAGACAGAAGAGCTTTCAATTCAGTAGAGAATAACAAACAATATATGGTATGCTTGTTAAATCTTTTCATCCTCATACAATTCAGAATTAAAATTAGTATATTTGGAATAAAAGAATTGGAAAATACTTAGGTGTCAATGATTGAACAATATGACAAAATGCATGAAGACATCAACTAATTAAAGGACAGTTAAAATTGAGATGTGCATCAGGTGCTCTTTGTAGCAAGAAGAAAGATCACAAATGGGAGGTGATATATTACACCAGTGGTACAACCAGTAATGCTTTTAGGTGGAAAGTGTTGGGAGGTCTCCAACTGACAAGTGCTAAACATGCCATCCACGAGAATGGGGACATTCAGGTGGACGTAAAGCCACACGAAAAAGACCAAATCTGTAATGTGGGTTTTAGATAAAAGTCAATTGATGCCAAAAGATGATAAAATAAGAGAGAGATACAAGATGATAAAATAAGAGAGATATACTTAATTTGGACGTTTAGATGTGCAGGCAAATGGAGCGCAATTGCGAATTTGAGAGAAATCAAATGGTTAACACTTCAAAAGGTGGATAGGGCCTCAGCTATGTTGGAAGAAAAGGATAATACACGCTTACTTTTTCTTGTACATGACAGAAGACAGAGCCTAACATTGACTAAGAACAGACCTAGCCAAACCCGCTTGTTGTGAAGTCCTGATTTTGGTTTCAGAAAATAATCATTCAAGAACTTTGCATGAAAAGACTACCACTTATACCATTTTAGAAATTTGACTGATCTTATGCAAGAATACATTTTTGTGTTTTACAAGAATTGCATATTAAGATTTGAAAGATGAGCAATTTGAAGTTGGCTAATTTGATACTATCAACAGAGCGAGTGCCATTGGAAATGCAAAAGATCAGATACAATAACACACGACTATTCTAAATTGTGTCACTCAGCTCAACCCAGCTCGTCTAGTTAAGCACGGAAACTTATCCGAGCTTGACTCAACTCATCCGCCATAGCACATAGAGTGCAACTTGTATACATTAATCTTTTGGGCAAACATGTAAATATGTTAGAAAGATCTGCTTACAATGCGTTTAGAGTGTCTATTTTAAGTTATACATGGAAATACAAGCTAATGTTAAATGAAACTGAAACATTTCAACAAAACTATCCACATAACTCTTACATTTGATTAGCTGTTCAGCCTATTCTGGCTGTTGCTCATCAGCTTCACAGCTTGGATTATCTTAGACAAGCTGATGAGTCATGTATGGTCCAGCCACAAATTCAAGAAGGGAGCTATAAATAGACCCAACTTGGCTTGTTTAACAAATAGTTCTTGCAATTTTACAAAAATAGTTCTAAGCAGTTCTCTAGATACTATACAAATATGATTTTTCAGACCCATATGGAACATAGTGCATGCAGTTGAAAAGCGCACCAGAATGAATGCTAGAACCAGACTGAAAATAAGACTCCACAAAAACCAACATGAACACCATTGCCACCCATACAGAACCAAAACCACAGAAAATAGGACCTAAACAGACAATGTCAATCAAGAGTTATATCAATAAATAACTGACATTATTAAGTCTGCATATACACGTGCAGAGAATACCAGAAGAAAAACCAAGAGAGGAACATAATTAAAGGGATCTGTGACTTACGCTTTGTCTAATGGCCAATAAACTTTAATTCGACTCCCAACAAGGTTTTCATCACAAGCTTTAAAATGGTCTCTTGATCCATCAGTCTGGCAAAGCAACAGCAAAGGGATCAATGGAAAGGCTGAGATTCCAAGCACGTGTAGTCTAAGATCAAATGGATCAACCAATCTGATAAAAACACATTTTCAACATCGTTGTCCAAAAGGTGCAAAAGATGTTATATGTGACGACAAGAAAATGGCATTTCCAATACCACTCTATATAAACTATCACAGAACGGCCAGATAGTTTGAAACGAAAAGTGTCATCCAACTAAAAAACCCATTAGAGAACCAATCCAGATCAGTGAAACCCACTAGGATAGAACATAATAGTGCATTTTCTTAAGAACACAGCGAAGCATGATTCCAGTACTGTCCTATTGAACTACCAAAACGTGTGCCAGTAAGTAGTCAAACATCAAATTACAAGATTACAAGTATGGAACTTTTAGTGCACATAAACTGTCCTACAAAATGACTATAATTTGCGAAGATAGGTAACAGTGATTTGTTAGGAAACCAGTAAGGTGATTTAATTCAAACTACCATGGCCAAGGGTCATGAGTCGTGACAGAAAACCAGGAAAGGTTTCATCACTCCCTGAAGGGTAAAAAAAGGAAACTTAACACCTAAATGCAATTGAATGATTGTGCTCTGGATGCTGAATGAAAAGTTTGATGAAAGTTGATGGTGGCTCCAATTTTTCTTTTATTCCGATTGCAAGTTGGGTTAAACAGACCCCAACCAGACATGCAAGACTCAGGTATCAAACTCATTTCTTCAACTTGAGCCAGGAACGTAGCTTAACCATTAATAGAAATAGACAATGTTCTGGAAAAAAATTGTGAACAATGCTGCATTAACTATACCAGCAAAAAACAGAAAAAAGCATGCAAATTGGCAAGCAAACTCAAAAATTCAGATGTAGTGTCGATATAATGATCAGTGAGATTTTAGAAAGAGGAGAATAATAAAGTTAATCTTATAGTAACAGAAAGAAGATAAAAGAACCATGACGACAAGAGCAAAATCAAATGCATCAAGCAAGCACTCCAAAATCCACAAAAGGCACAAACTTTGAGATGCATAAGATGTATTTCACATTCATAACCTCATAAAGCATCAGCTTTGAGTTCTACCTCATCTTTTGGAGTAGGTTTGCGTCCAGGTTTTCTATTGATTGAAGAACCACTAGCACTTGTCTCCGCTTCTTTAAGGGCAACGCCAGCAGGTTTCTTCATAGCAGAAGACTTCTTTGACATGACAAAAACAGAGGAACAAAACTTTAAAGTACATATACACCATAAATACGGTCATGGGAGAAGGCAGGCTCAGAAGCTACCTTTTCACCAGAATCACCAGTCTCTCTGTGATCTTCTATCTTAGCACTGGAGCCCTTGAACTTTCTTCCCTGCCTCTCCGATGGTATACTCTTATTATCTTTTGTAGTTTGAGTCTTTTTTGATGAACGTCTTAATGACTTGGCTTCTGCAATTTTCTTGCTCTCTTTCTCTTTAGCAGATTTATTAACCATCAATGGAGAAGATGCCTCTTTCTCACTGTCACTGGCTAAAGTACTGACTTCTCCACGCAAAGTTGATGGTTCTGATTCAGTTCTAGAATCCCCCTTCTCTGCAGCAACTTTTCCACGCCCTTTTTTAGAATGAGCTGTATCAGGAAGCCGACTTTTGGCTGAAGCAGGTTCACTGATTACTTCTTTTTCAGATTCAGATTTCACGCAAACATCCTTAGCAGATAGACCTTTAGTCCGCAGAGGTTCACCTTCCTTTTTTCTACCTTTTTTACCTTTAGGTTGCACAACATCCTTGTCTTCCTGAACAGTTCGAGCATCATCAGAGACCCCAGTTTCTTTTTTAACAGTATTAGATTTGCGACCCTTGGTTTTCTTGGTTGCTTGATTGGACTTGGCTTCAGTTTTGCTACTCCGTTGATCTGCATTATTAGGAGTCATCTCACTTGAACTCGTTTCTTTTCCAGTGACAGCATGTTGAGATTTTCTTTTTTTAGAACGGGCATCCCTTGAAGAATTGTCTTTTGGAGATGAAAAGGACCCATTACTCAATTTCACTTTTAAAGACTTGTTTTCATCCTCAACCGTTTCAGGACTAACATTTTCTTGATCCAATTTTCCAGCTTTCTGTGAAGTAGGAGATGAATACTAAATAATATTGAAGACTTGATTAAGATCCAAACAGAGAATGGACTGAACAAGCAAACAAGACAATAAAGTCACTCTCTTACATACAACATGATCATCCACGCTCTGCAGTTTTTAAGGTAAAATCATGAAGTTTACTCTGAGATATGCCCTAAACTTATCCATCTTTTCCAAATACAATCTTCATTTAAATCTTCAAACGATCTTCCTCTAGACCTATGTTCCATTGACCAATTTTGTGACAAATGCGCATTCCAATGTCCAACTGGGAACATGGCGATGCATTGAACAGATCCTCCATCTTCTAAGTAGTTTTGTCCCTCCCCTGGCCGCCCAGCCACCCATATTTCTCCAAAAATTTCAATAAAAATAAATCATCATCAATTGCAGATACCCTTCAACAAATTTAATGTCACTGAAACCTGATCCCTGTGAGAACTACTCTACCAACAAAATCCCCGTAGAGTTGCAACAAATACTCAGACATGTCTTCCAACGAGAAAAATCAATAGCTAACCAGCCATTGCAGAGGAGCAACAGTAGTACCGAAGATAATGACTAGAAATTCTAGGGT
Source organism: Brasenia schreberi (assembly GCA_036023115.1). NCBI lineage: Eukaryota > Viridiplantae > Streptophyta > Magnoliopsida > Nymphaeales > Cabombaceae > Brasenia > Brasenia schreberi. The sequence goes on from JAYKKT010000050.1 coordinate 2,039,924, forward strand.
CTGAAACAACAGAAACACAATTCTCGAGTTGGAGTCTAAATGGCTAATTCTCCATTTTGCTCCAGTAGAGCAACTTCAAAAGAATATCATGTGCTGCTGCAAACACTTGGCAGCTAACAATTAGATAAAACAAGATTTTGCCGTTTATGCTTGGGATTATTTCCCCATGAAGGAGATTTATAGACATTAAGGCCTATGGAGGATATTTAGTAGGAAGCAATTTGAGAGACATTTAGAAGAGGGTCCTACGTAAAGGTAGTGTCATGCCAAACATTAAAAAACAAGGTAAGCTTTAAATTGCTAGTAATGCCCAACAGGGGAGGTCTTGATTTAGAACAAATTACTTTTTCGCAACAAAAACTAGTTTGAAAGCTTATGTCCTAGTCCCTTTACACCTCTTTTCACACATCTACACATCTTCATCTAGAGTCCTGCAAAGGGAGATTCAACTCTGATGTGGTTGAGGACCCAAACAACGCAAGAAGATGACCAAATATGCAACAAATCTCTATCTTGAGTCGAAGGTCAGAACCATGGTGACCAAGTCTCCCAGGGATTTGAACTTTTCAGCAATGTTAGAGAAAACCGAAAAAGAACATGAGGAAATCCAAGTCTCAGAAAATCAGGATGGCCAAGTATGCAACACAACTCTATCTTGAACAGAACCAATCATCCTTTCTCCCAAGAAATTTGATTTCTGACACTTTATTGAAATTTCAAAAACAAAAGAAAACAGAAAAACTTCATAAGGAAATCAAAATCTCTGAAAAGAATCTTTCCGGAGATTTTCTTGATGTAATATAATGACATTACTTAGAAAGACCTTTTGCAGGAGTATAATGATATTTAACACCTTCATTTTCCCAAGTTTAGCAGTTTATTTTTTCCTTTTTATTTGGAGCAACTTTTTTAACTAGTACCTGTACATTCAGAAGAAAATTAGTATTAGCACAGATTGTTTCTTACCTTTCCTCTCTTTTTGTGCATCCAGAAAATTTTCAAAACTTCTAGGAAATTTTGGAAAAAGTACATTCTGAAAATATCTCCTGAGAAAATGCTAAAATGAAAACAGTGATTACAAATAGAACTCTCCAATCTTTCAGCTTTTGTCTGTCTTCTCCTTTTAAAACGTTATCTGATCATGATGACACTCCTCTCCTAAGAGCCCAAGTTTTCACAAAATTTAATTTGTCATCTTTAACATTTCCATAATGCAATCACTTAACTTTCCTAGTTATCATGGATGGAATCAATTACCCTAATGCATGCATGACCAAGAAGGATGAGCACCGTCCACAGATGTGCTCCTACAAAAAACTTATCAACTGATTTTCCTGCACAAAGATGTCCAGATCCTCAATCCATCCAAGTTTTTCCTTCGGATGTGTCCCCTTACTCAGTACATCCCTGAAAGCTATACAAGGACATATTCTACTCAATCATACCAAGTTAATACAGGTTTAGTTTATTGCCATCAACGACATATGAGAAGTAAAACCTAAAATATGCTGCACGAGAGACCCAAGCTCGGCAACTAGTCGCATACATCATATTTTAGTTTTCCCCAACAGAGTGCACCCTAACATTTTCAACTTCCACATTCCCACATCCTGTACTTCGAAAACTAGTATGCAAGGGAAGGTGTGTTGTTGGAGAGCTTTTAACAAACAGTTTTAAATAAACTGACTATTGTTAATTATCCAATTTCAGATCAAACTTTTCTTTGCATGGAGTTGAATGGTCCAAGTAATGGATATCAAGCTGTAACCCAATCCGTGAGAATCTTGTGCAAGAAAGATGTCATGCTGATCTCCCCCCCCCCCCCCCAGAAATAGCAACCTTCTTCTTAGAGAGAGCAATATGTTTTGATGTTTCCGACCTTTTAGTGATGAACAGTGGTCTTGTTGGGCCATGGCTTTATCATTTCTCCTCATGGTTAATTCCCATGGGTATCATTGGCTTTTCCAAAATGTATCGGCCTATGGATCTTAACGCTTCCAAAATGTATCGGCCTATGGATCTTAACGCTGGCCCCAGATTTGAAGTAGCTAGAAACACTGCCTCATGATTTTTCACTTCACCCTACTTTCTACCACTAGGACCGTCAACTTTAACTTCATAGGCTTTTGGTAATGGTCTCCTACGCATCAAGGAGAGATGGACACCCTACAAATTAAAGACCTGTCTAGTTGATGTTAAGACATGTGTACAAGGACTCACATAAGACCATACTCACTTCTCTGTACTTTTGGCAGATTCAAATAAGCACCAGATGTGTATAAAATTTACAATAATATGAAGGTTTCCACTAGCTTTATGCAAAAATTACACAACTATACATTGTAATGACAAGTATTTGGGAACAAAACCATCCAACTGTCTGCCCTAATAAAGGAAATTCCTCGAAGAAAAATTATAGGCATTCAATAGCACATTTTGAAGCATGTAAAGAGAAAGGGATTTACGTTCTTGTACCCTAGTTTTTGTCCTCTCTTGTGACATCAGCTCCAACACAACAAACCAGAAACGCACTATCATGAAGGACTATGACTTCTAAAAGATCAGGAAATTTTGAACCCTTTGCATGTGATAGATGCTCTAACTAATTAGTCTCATGTTGTCTTAACCCAAAGAACCAGTATCAGCAAGCATATTGCTTGTATCTTTTTGACAGAGCCATGAATGATAAAAACACACAGACTACCAACCAAGAAGTAGCAAAAGAATTTCTAAGTGAATTCAATGTGTTCAGGATGATTCCACTTCACTCTATCAAGACAACAAAGCCTCTCGTGATATCTACTGAGCCATTGAAGACTCCAAGATCTAGATTCGGTTGGGACTAGGGACATGGTCATACTAATGTGCCTCTTAGTGCTGCCACAACATGCACACTGTTAGTAAAGAGTGGTTCATGGGCTCCCTTGGCACTTGCAAATCATGAATTTCAACTTCAGCTTTTTTTGGTGTGTAGGTAGAGGGTGTGGGAAGAGGATATTTTGGTCGATACACTGAAATGAACGGACGTGGCTAAAATATTGTCGGGGCATATATAAAGAATTTAGAATTGTAGGGTTGATGCTTACAAACCAAATGCAAGAGAAGGTAGTGGACTATCCGCAAAGTTATATGCTCTAACACTAAAAGCTTACAAACCAAAGCTAGTTGAATTCAAATAGTTTCACCAATCGTAAGATACAGGTTATCGTACGATACGGCCCGTATCGCTCGTATTGTACGATAAGGGCGATACACCCAAAAAAAAATCAAATTTTTTTCAAAAGGTTACTGGCCTCTCTTCACTTCCCTCCAAGTCATCCTCCGATATGCTTGTAATTTGGGTTTATAATTTTATTTATTGAATAAGAATAATTTATGAACAAATAAAAATTGTGACAAAATCATTTCCCTTTCTGTTGCCAACTTTTAGGTATATTTCTGCTAGCAGTTTCTAATTTCATTAGATCGCAAACAATTAAAAACATTTGATTGTCTCGGTTCATTGAGTGGGCATTTCACAACTTCACTATTTTAGGGTTCACCTTACATGACTTCCATTAAGTTAAACATGATCAACGCGTGTGAGGCTTAACTCAGTCTGTGAAGTGAGAAATAAAGCTCAAGCATTAGTTAAAAAGCTAGTCTCTAGTAAGAGAAAAAGGGGATATCATCAAGTAATAATATCACATCACTGAGGTGTAATAGACTCAATAATCAAAGAAATTGAGCTCATTGTTTTGCTCACATATGAAAATTAGCAAATATGACAACTACATGTACAAAGATGGCAGTTTGTTAATTTTCATATATTAGATGAGTGGATTATGGAAGATAACGAAGAAAATGCACTCCTAACCGAAGAAGACATTGCATACATTAATTTGAAGTGCAACAACATCATGAAGGAGATGAAGATTTTCATTTTAAAGCAGAAGGTGATGAGAAACTTTGAATCTTTATCAAGGAGAAGATGAAGATTATTTAGTTAATGATCCTGATACAAATTTACAATATGTAAAATGTAAATGTATTTCATTTTTTGCTTCAAAATATGTAATTTTAGATGTAATTGTTCAATGTTGAATGTTCAATCTGTGCTAAACTTTGCATTATATGAATTTAAAGCAATTACCAGATTTTTCTTGATTTTTTCGGATTTTTACTAATTTTTCTTGATTTTTAAAATAATTTTTATATTATTTTAATATTAAAGTACGATACGGACGATACGATACACCCGTATCGTGGAGCCCAGCGATATGATACACGTCAGACAACACTGAGTTTCACATACATATGTATGTGTGTTTATTGATCACACGCCTGACTAAATGAGGTTTTGGTTGATTTAGCGTTCAATAAAAGATACCACTGAACGATTTGCTTAGAAGTTATTGCTGGTTAATTTTAAAAAACAGGACATCAATCTTCAATAGAAAAGAATTTGCATCTCCTCATTACATGGCCTAGCACCATTACTTTCACAACAGAACTGCCCAAACTATGCAACAGGCCTTATACTTGCCCATCATATTATTCCCTCAACATGTATCCTTCGTAAATCTCATTTCCATGGTCAACCTCATAATATTAATCTAGGAACATCTCATAGCAACAGCGTCCAGCTTAACTGGCTGGCTTTTCTTCTGTCTAGCTAAGAGGAATTAAGATACTTTGCTACCTTCTGTCTGGCCATTATTTATCTGTGCCTTTATTCTATCCAGCTGCAAACATGAACAAAGAGGAAACTACATAAAAACAATATCATCAACCTACTTATCATTGGACCCCCTGACTTTCACGGTTAAAAGATAGAGATTTTATGGTACGAGTCAGCAGACCACTACATGATACGCATATGCCTTACTTTGACTAGAAAGAACAATCCAAAATTCTACAAGAATGATTATTTTCAGTTTCATCATCATAATCATAGTGAGCAGAACTGTTGGGAACAAGAAGAATTCCAAATAAATGCAAGACTTAGGGGAAAACACACACATATTTATTTAAAAGATTCAAATTTTATGGTACAAGTCAGCAGACAATGCCTTACTTTGACTAGAAAGAACAATCCAAAATTCTACTTGAATGATTATTTTCAGTTTCATCATCATAATCATGGTGAGCAGAACTGTTGGGAACAAGAAATTTTCCAAATAAATGCAAGACTTGGGGGAAAAAAAAAATCAAGGCAACAAGAAAATACAAGCAAGGTGATGTTTAACACGTGAATTGTGAAGTGGTGGTAACTAAATCCAACTAAACCAGAGCTCATGTAGGTTGAATCCTAGAACACCACTATTTCATGCTATGTCAAGAGACAAGACCAGCACAGTGATGTATCTTATAATCAGGTACAAGTAGAACATGTTATGCACACATGATCAATGCATTATTGGAACACTATCGGTAACTTGGTGCTTCTTAATGTGCTTTTTATTATAAAATCGGTAGCTTGTATCTTAATCATTATAATAAACATGAGTCATGACCTTATTCCTATTTCCTGGGGGGGAAAGGAACATGCTTAAGTCTTTGTGCTTCCATATTAGCTTGCATGGTATTGGGCATTCAAATAGTTTTACCTCTGTACACAGCAAAATTGCCAGCAGACATTCAAATACAAGTCCCAAGAAGCCATCCCAGACTTGACCAAACCAAATAAATGAAGGTTTTAAAATGCCAACAAATGTTCAGCTCCAAAAATTAAGTTGGAATACCCGAGGCAAATGTTGGTTATAGCACCAGGGAAACGGGGCACAACCTTTTATGCAGCGTCTCAAAAATATATTCAAAATAAGAAACTCTACAAATTATAAATCCACCAACCAGCAATCATCTTAACAAGAAATAAGAAAGCAATGCCCATAGAACGCCAATGAAATAAGAACCTTCAACTATCACCAAAAGACATGAAAAAACTGGAGAACTGAAAGAAATACACACCAGATCCTTGCTAGAAACGCCAAGGTTGCTATGCTTTAGATTCTCAACTGCTCCCTGAACAATCTCTTCAACTATTTTATTATACTCCTTAGTCAAAATGCCTCGAGATTTCACTGCTTCTACTAAGTATGGTTTCAAATTTGCAGCACAATTCACCATCACTTTCTCAACTAACCTACGGGTAACAGGTGAAACTTCCTGAAAGAAGAGTAACCAGGCAATTGTGAATTTTGCAAACACCATGAAGACAGAAATTATTACCGAAATGTGAAATATACCTGATTTTCTATTTTCAAGTTATTTAAGAGAACTGTTAAAAGTTCTGATGGAATATCTTCGCTCTCCTCCAACACCACAGTCATGATTCCTTCCATAGAAGCAAAGACACACTCTGTATGATCCTCCCTGGAAATCATTCAACAAAAAATGTAAAGAAGGAAACAATGATTGTGAACGGGAGACATAAACAATTGACATGAACAGTAACAGAATGTATAACAACGAACATCCATGTACATTGAAGGAAACCCTAAAAAGGGACATAACCAGCCAAAATATTAGCAAACCCAATTTGGCACACTGCCATGCGGAGCTTTTTACAGGTGTCCCACATTACCAACGCTCAAAGAGTTGTTTCCGGAAGGAGAGCACACATCTTGACTAATGAAATTAACAGTCACTGATTATTTTAACTCTCTTGGTGAAGCGCCCTAGAAGGCGTGGCACCAGCACTCAAATTATATGTTTATAGTATTAAATGTAGTTGAGAAAATCTTGAATAGAATAGCAACATCAGCTAAAAACTAGAACCACCAGTAATCAAATGGAAATCCATAATGTCATCTCCGTTACCTTAAAGTCTTAAAAAAATGATGGAACATCTCCATGATCAGGTCATCACATTCAAGGTCTAACATCACAACACATGACCTGACCTTTGCAACGGTTTCAAGAATCAAAACCCTCTTAGCAAAAGAAGGTGCACTGGGATCTGATAAATCCTCAAATGTTGCAACAATCAGCTTAAATATCTCCTACAAATGGGAAAAAAAGAGTGCCATTAAATCCTCAAAATGATCCACGTTTTGAAAGAAATAATTCCGCAAGATGAATTGCATATAAATCAATATCTCATGTACCTTCATTAGGTCATCATTATATGGAGCATCTGGAGCAGTAATTCTTGTGATCTCACTAAGACAAGTTGCCACTGACAGTTTAACATCCTTGCTCGCATGCTGCAGAAGCATAGGACTCACCAGCGACTTCATTGATGGATACAGTGCAGTAGTCATGGACTTTGAGGGTGACTGTTCCACTCTACCCAAACAATTCTCTAATGCCTAGTCAAACGTAGAAGAGAATACAGACAATAAAAATGTATATGAGAAACATTATGAGGCAATGCAACCGCAGAGATCAACAGAAACCTTTCACTTGAAATTTAAAGCAATGTGAACAAAAATCCGGCCATCTTGGAGCAATAAACATGATGAGGGCCTCGAATTGCCATTAACAAAAAAAAGTTGCTCAGCCACCACCTTCACTGATTTCTCATTGAAGCAGCAATCGTAACCGCCACTTCAATCAGAAGAAAACAGCAGAAAACCGAAATTTCCTGGCGAGCGAGGGCCAGAACATCAAACGGGGGCTAACCTCAATAAGCGGAAGAAGTTCGTCGAGTTCCAACGGTGGATTCTGCAACTTCTTCCCGACCTCAACAAGCTGCTCCTCCAAATCCTTCTCCCCCGCCGCCGACGACATCGTCTCCCCCGCAAATCGCACACCTAGAACCAACCCAAAACACACTTCACTCTGTCCTCTGCATCACTTTCTTATCAGCCATCCGCACCCTCCAAACCCTAGAAACACAAAACCCTAACCCAAAAAAACCACGTATTCAATCAGAAACCTTCACAAACCACGAAAATCGTAATAATCACGCAAACCCGGTGCAAAAAACATACTCAGAACGTTAGAAAGACTTCGATTCACTCCCTTTGTGAGTCGCTGGCTCTACACATACAGATAGAGGGAGATTTATTGGATCGCGTTGATTTCGTAGTTCGGTGGAACTTTGGAGAGAGATAGAGAGAAAAGATTCTGGGTTGTGGGGGGGGGGGGGGGGGAACTCGCGGAAATCAGAGTAGAACTTGAAGCATTCTAGAGAGAATCATCGAATCCGCTCGGATTCCGACGGGTTCTATTCATTTCAGCTCACTGTAATCGCTTTGGTTCCGCACCTTCCCTCCCTTTCAGCGTACGTGTCTCACTCGGTCTTAAGCGCGTTTGCGCCCGGGTTCCTCCGGGAAGAGGCCTGGCTAGGAAAGCAGGAACTGGTTGGGCCAAAACGATATTCCCGTGGACCAACTCGTTCTTAAGGAGGCCTGAAATACAAAACTGAAATACAGTTGCAGTCCGGCGCTGCAATTAAGCTAATAAGGTTCCAACGGCATTGGGAAATTCAAGTGATGAACATGCATACGGTTTAAAACACATAACTTGTATAATTTCATGAATATGTACTTAAAACCTTATTTTAATTTTGGGAGCGGCCTTTCATCTTCAAACCCATCTCTGAACAGCGTTTTATCCGGCTGACACCAACCTTCAAAAGACTTATTTTTGACATCCTCGTTATCTATACAGCAATGGTTGAAGTTCTTACACATGGGCCTCACCAATCAGATTTGCAAAGGAGAATGGTTACATACCATTTGGTTTCTTAAGGTGTAAATAAGTTCTTAATCTTATTTTAATGTTCCTCCTCTTGCACAGAAATCTGTTTCCCTCTTTGAAATGCAAAATGAATTCTCAAGAAACAGATCAGTAACAGATAACATCAAATGTGCCTCTCAAAGGAATAAATTAGGCGAATACTGTACAGGTAAATTATAGTATCACTGACTTCCTCATATGCACTGCAGCACTTCAAATACCACCTCAGTTGCATCATCTCTGTGTTTTAGATGTTAGCAAAAGCAGACCTACCATTTGAACACGAAGAACAATAGCATGGTCCGCATCGACCAGAACATTGCATTCAGACCTGCAGCCTACAGGTTAGTGTAGAAGAGGGATCCCTGATTCATAACTCCATTGAAAACCATACGTCCTAAGTAACACGAACAACATTTGGACTTTTTTCTCTCCCTGTTGTATCTTACAGTAGAAGGCCATAATATCTTGCCTATAGCCTCATCGTGTGTAAACATAATAAAGGGACTGAGCATTAGTTGGATGAATCAGCTAGGATTGAATCATAACTGCATTATTATTGCGTATGCCAAACCTTTACGGAGAACATAAGGCATTTGGTATGCATCTCACTCTCAGGAAACCTTAGTTGGAGGAGCATTCAACAACAAAACTGGGGGAAAACAAAATGGAGGTAATGCAAGAAGAAGCTTCTCTTCTTATCTTAAAGGTCAGTCCATGGAGGATGAAAGTGGTTCCAAGTCCACACGTGTAACTCATTTCATTTCAGCTGCACGTCAACCGACTACAACAAGGATCAATAATGACAACGAACTCGAGATAAATATTGCAATTGATTACTCGATAATATCTCCATGGGAGAGATTCATTGTCAGGGTCATTAATTCAGAAGTTGTATCCACTGGGCTCTTGGTCTTCTTCAAATGATCTGCAGTCATCTTTAAGTTTACCGAAATCTCTCTTTGAACTACTTGGTAGAATTGCATTATTGCATCATCAAGATCTAAAAGCTTCTCTTCATACACCTGTTGCTTCCAAAATCTTCCAACGAGGGAGCCTTTGAGACTTCGTCACAAGCGTAATGCACTCTCTTAATATTGGTATCAAATTACAAACATACGTGTCGGGATTGGTGATGAATTCATTGTCCAACTTACAAAAGAACCGAACATGTTTAATGAGTGTGTCCAACCTTCATCTGATTTTGTCAAAGCATACTTTGAAGTGCACGACCTTGAAATTTGCTGCTTCTAAGATACTTTAAAATTCTTATGCCTCAGCTTGTAAAGTAGCCCCGACGGTAAGCCCTGATCCCGTTTCTTCAGATATTTTGTTAAAGTACTTTCAGAGACAACATATCACTTGATGTCACCGTTGAACTCGAATTCCAAGGATGGAACAATTAAAGTTGAAATGTATGTGCTGTTGAGTTTAGTTGTACGAAGTGCAGTCAATGTTGAACTGCGCAGTAAGGTTTTGCAATGATCCTTATGGTCTTTACTGGGGAAAATCCTGAAAGACGCTTTCAGATGAGTAACAGCCTTCTCACTGAAATTTGGTAGAACGTTCTCTTTTTGTGGTGATAAAATAAGACCCCAAGGAAGAAACTCGAAATATAAATCAGAGTCGAGTTGTAAATGTAGTAATCATCATAGAGAGCAATAGAAATTGCTGGAGTTCTATAAATTCGACTTTCAAGGCTATATTCCACACAGTAAATCTAAATCGAGGTTTACATGCTTTTCTGATAATCTTTTAATTCCACGCCATGGTCTCTATATACGTTGTTTGACTGATGCCTTACACAATACACAATGCATGCATTGCTGATGGAAAACCATCGTGTATTCAGTGTGGTGACCCTTTTGATCAGCAATTAAATCACCGAGAGCATACCAAAGGATATCAACAAAAAGGAGGTATTGAGAAAAATGAGACGCAATACAAAAGATGGTGCAATCAAAGAGAGCGGTTCTCTGCGCATACATTGTGTTCCAAAAATTCAAATATGGAGCGGAAAAAGGGAAAGAAAGGCATACGTGGGCAGCGTTGGGTCATGCTTTTGAGCCAGAGCAGAATCACACTCCGGCTCTGGAATAACAGCAGGGGAAGATTTTTGGATACATTTAGTCAAATTCAAACCTTGTTACGTGCATAGACATGTTCATCTTGGGCCACAACCGAACAAAACTCGTTCTAACTCCTCTCTCTAACACCGAGTTATTGTATTTCTAGTGCAGCCAATCAACATCAATCCTCCACCTGTATCACCCAGATTTTGGCGAAAGCAAATCCAAGAAATTGAATAATGACACCTCAGGCAGTGATAATAACAAGATTCACGAAGAAATCAAAGACACCAACCAATCTGAAAGGTTGAAAGAGGGAAAAAACCTCTCAACCAAGGAACGGAAAACTGAATGAATGTCTGACCAGGTGATCCCCAAGGTTGCAAGCCTCTCTCTCTCTTCGCTGTAAAATCAAGACGACTGGGTGAAATCGACCAACAAACCTCCAGTATTCAGCAGGGAATTGACTGACCCAGAGGAGAACCCTCAACGTTGCACCAGGATGAAATTAATGAACCCTCGAGCCTGATATTGGTAATTAGGGGACGAACATATCACCGACTTTCCTTTTCTCCTTCATCTAGCTTGTTTTCCGTTTTGATCGTTCGAAACGAACAGGAAAAGAGACCGTTGGGGAGTGCTTCAATCCCTTCGTTTTATATAATTCAGATCAATTTATCGTGTCTTTTCATTCTATTTTAACGTTAGTTTTTTTTCCGGGTGCCACTGCCAAGTGCCAACCTGATTGCGCGCGGGTGTGAGAGAGGGGGGATGATAGGCCGGGTGGCGACGGACGGGCAAGTTTCCGCCGGAGATGGCAGAGTCGACGTCGACGTTCTTGCCGAAGCAAGGAAATCATGCTACAAGGTTGTTGGTATCTTCCATTTAACTATGCATCTCTGTGTCTCTACGATCGCCCTTTACCTAACTCCATCTTTCTGCTACTAAACAATTTCTCCATTTCAGGTCCGCGATGCCTTCTATGCCTGTCTAGAGAAGGAAATCGACAAGAAGCCCACGGAAATCGCGTCTGTTGATCTCCTTTATCCCTCCGATTGCAAACAAGCGCGAGCCGAGTTCTTATCTCGATGCCGATCCACATGGGTAAGTATCCTTCTGCTTATTTTGTTTATTCTGAACGACCGTTTTTTTGTTCTGTTGGTTTCCGTACTTTTTATTTTGTTGGCGTTTCGATTTCCTTGAGCTTCCGGTATGATTGTATGATTGAGAGCAAGTAGGAATTACAGGTTAAGCATTTTGATCGCCAGTATTATGCGAGGAAGAGAGTTCAGAGGTTGCTTGATTCTGAGGACCCGAGGAAAGGTCCCATAACTCTGCCGCAGCCGTACACCATTAAGTTTTGATATTTTCACGCAATCGCTCACAATTATGATTTTGGTAAGGGGCGGAGTAGTCGATCTAGAAGTGTTCTCTATATGCTATTTGCATTGATCTTCTTGGCTGAACAATATGAATTTCTTCATCTATGAGTGTTTTATTCCAACAGTTGGAATCTAAGAGGCGCGTTTGGATTGGAGTAAATATGAAGGAAAGACAAGTCACGTTACTTTCCATGTTAAATTCTCATTTAGCATTAGTAACTTGAATACTCTATCTTTAATTCGGGAAAGGCACAAAGATGTTGCAACTAGGCATCTATGTGAAAACTTCCAAGAAATTGGAGACATGGAAAGATGAGTCTGTTATGGAAATTTTTGTGAATTCTTAGAATTGTGAATCCTTGGTCAGGTGAATAGGATTTTGTATACTACAATCTTATTTTACGTGCATAAGCTGTGGATTTTGGTCTACTGTTGTTGGGTATTTTTTTGTATCTTTTTGCAACTACTGTAGCTCTCCTACTTCATTTAATGGTTTGTATCCCTCTATGTTGATCTCTGCTGAATATGAGAGCACTTTGAGGCGTCCAATCTCTTTTTCTATCTGCACAAATCTCAATAGTATTGCAAATTCCTCTGATGCTCGCTTGTACTCTTCCAGATCTGTTTGCATGTGTGGGTTTTGGCCACTCTAGGCTCATTTTTTTGGTATTCTCTCACCACTCGCGTTTTCCTATCAGCATCCATGTAAACGATCATCTTAATTTTTCCATTATACGTTTCATTCAACTCTGCTATCTCGTGCTTCGTTCTTTTGAATTTTGATGAGGCTTGATTGGCCATTCAGGTTGGGCCAGTAATGTTTTGCGTCTCAACAAGAGAAAGCGGATCAAAGTAGCATGTATTTGATTAGTCTGAGTTAAAGCATTCTCATGGAACAGCCAACACAATCTTTTTCGAATTTGTGTCAACTAGAATAACTTGTTTAGGATGGAGAATGCATAATGTCCAAGTCTATGAACAAATGTGTATAATATCAATATGCATATCAGTTGACGCTCAATTAAGGGATGAAACAACTTCTTGTTGATGGTCGCTTCTCGTGGATACGCCCGGTAGGCAAGCCAAAGAAGTCTATGAACCATGTAATTAAGTGAGGCGTTCAATCTAAAGCCATCTTCAGGGCAAGTCAACCTGGGGTCTGGCTCACAAGACATATGGGCTAAATGGCCTGACAATGGGCTGATTGTTTTCATGATTAGAGCCATTTTACAAAGGACGCTCCACTTTTACTGCAGAACTAGGGTGGATAGTGTAGTTTAAAGTTTCAAATTCTAGATGGAGGGGACTTTATGGGGACTTTTTAAAATGTTGCTCTTGAGAAATAGTATATTGTTTTCATGATTAGAACCATGTAACTACTCTTTGAACCTGGTTATTCACAAGCGCAAACCACTTCAATCGTTTGATTTTATTCATATCATGTCCCTCTCTCTCTCCCCCTCACATACACATGTGTGCATACGCACGAACCTCATTTTTTAATATATGTATGTACACGGATTTGTATATGTATAACACTCAAATTTAATTCTTTTGACATTCTTTGTCTAATACTTCTTCTCATATAAGGGACCACCCTTACGTGGCGGGTCCCAAGCTTATATAAAGGAGGAGGGTTGTGTTAGGTTTCCGACAACCAATGTAAAACTTTGTCAGACTTATCTACCATGAATTCTATAAATTATGAGCATTGCATTGGGGCGTTCTCTCTTAGGTTTCTTTCCAATACTTTTGTGGTCGTACTCTTTTCCTTTTAACATTTTCACGATATAATTTTTCATATATTCTTACAAGAGCATCATTTGGTCTTCTTTCTACATATCCAAGCCATCTTAAACAATTTTTTCTCATTTTATCTTTTATTGGTGCTACTTCCAATTGGTTTCTAATAACCTCATTATGTATATGGTCTTTTCTTGTGTGACCACTCTGTAAATAATCGTTGATAATTAATGTTGAATTGGCCAAATTGCAAAGTGTCAAAGTGTTGGTTGAGTCGCCAAGATATCAAAGCATCCATGTATAGATGTCGCAAGCTTTGAATGCAACAATAGTCAAGAACAACATAGTCAAAATACAAATCAAAGGTTGTTCAATACACTTATTATTGAAGTATGTTACAACTCTATTTATAGTAACCAACCGAGATTAATTCTATGCATAACATCTCCATCAATTTTTCCATCACTTTGAAAAATTGACCCTATCTATTTAAAATTTTCCTTGTGAGGGATGCAATGTGTGCTATTCTTAATTTCTATGTCCTTTGAAGTACCCAAATGATCAAACTTATATTCCATATATTATGTCTTTGTTCTACTAAGTCGGAAGCCTTTACTTTCTAACATTTCTCTCCATAGTTATAATTTCCTTTTAACTTTTTCCTTCGACTCATCCACTAACACAATGTAATCTGCAAATAACATACACCAAGGTACTTCATCTTGAATATGTTTTGTTAACTCATCAATGACCAAGATAAATAAATATGAACTTAAAGTTAATCACTGATGTAACCATATATTAACTTCAAAGGAGTTTGTCATTCCTTTGTGAGTCCTCACACATGTTTTTGCACCATTATACATGTCTCTTATAAGATTTATGTATGTTAATGAAATATCTCTCTTATAAATAAATATGAACTTAAAGTTAATCACTGATCTAGCTTATTGTGAGTTAACTGCTAACATGGCACACGATAGGGATCGGTGGAAACAAAGAATTCATGTAGCCAACCCCGTTTAGTATGAGAAAAGCTTAGTTGTTGTTGTTGTTGTAATGAAATATCTCTCTTTTCCAAGGTTCTCCAAAGAACATTTATTAACACCCTATCGTAAGTTTTTTCTAAATTAATAAATATCATGTGAAAGTTCTTTTTTGCTCTTAATGTTTCATAAGACATCTAAATAGGTGAATCACCTTAATAGTAGATCTACCAGTATGAATCCAAATTGGTTTTGTGTTGTACTCAATACTTGTCTTAACCTACGTTCGATAATTTTTTTTCATAATTTTATAGTGTGGCTCATTAACTTTATACTTCGATAATTTTAACAATTAGTAATGTCTCTCTTGTTCTTATATATGGGTATAAGTGTACTCGCTCTCCATTCCGTGGGCATTTTTTTGGGTTCTTCATATTTTATTAAATAGTCTTTTGAGCCAAGTGAGTCCCATTTCTCTCATATGATTTTTCATACTTCTATAAGAATATTGTATGGTCCTACATATTTACTGACCTTCATATATTTAAGAGCCTTTTTTACTTCATTTTTTTTAATACGTTGATAGAAATTGTGGGTTATATAATTTTTTTATTTGGCTAACTCTCCTAAGCTAATACTTGTATTTGTGTTTCCATTAAAAAGCTTATAGAAATTAAATTTTCTATCTATTTTTAATATCATAATTCTCACTAGAATCTTCTCATCCTCATCTTTGATGCATCTAATAAAAGTAAGATCCTCAGTTTTCTTATCTCTAGTGTTATCCTAAAATATCTATTTCACCTTCTTTTGAGTTAAGCTTTTTATATGAATCTTATCAAATTTTGGCTTTTGCTTCACTAGTAGTTTTCTTGCTTCTTTCTTAGCTTTCTTATAAGCCTCCCAAGTTTCACTAGTCTTCTTAGCATAATGTAATTTGTGGCATGCCTTCTTTGCCTTGATTTTATCTTGCACCACTTCACTCCACCACAAGTTTTTTTTTGTGCTGGTACGCCTCCCTTAGATTCGCCTAACACGTCTTTTATCACTTACCTAATATGTATAGTCATATTGTTCCACTTATCAGAAGGTATATCTATGTATTTGCAAGCATATCCTTGAATAACTTTTCGTTTAAATATATCTTCTTTCTCACATTTGAGGTCAAAATATATTTTAAACACGTTGCATTTTTTTATTTTCATTTCAAATGCAAGAAAAAAATGCAAAAATTGGAAACGAAAGACTATTTGATATTATTTGATTTAATATAATTTAATTAGAATATCTGAATAACTCTATGCACTCCATTCTTCTTTGTCAATTTTTTTACCTCCAAATCCATTACTAAAAGTCGATGTTGAGTAGTTAAACTTTCTCCTCAAATTACCTTATAATCTTTACAACACTATCTATCTTTTTTCCTACAAAAAATAATCAATTTTTATTTGTGATAAGTGATTCTTATAAGTAATTAAATGTTTATCACATTTTTTTAAAATTGTATTGGCTATAAAGAGATCAAAAGTCATAGCAAAATTTAAAATCTCCCTACCTTCCTTATTTATATCTCCAAAACTATAGTTTTCATGAATACCTTAATATCCTAATACATCTTTATCGATATATCCAATTAAGTCTCCTCCTAAACAAATCATCTCTCTTTGTGGAATTCTTTCAATTACCTTATCTAACTCCTCCCAAAAACCTTTTTTATACTATATTTTAATCTTAGTTGGGGTGCATTAGCAAAAACTATATTAAAAGCATCTACTCCTAACACTAATTTTACCATAATAATTTGGTCGCTGTATCATTTTATGTCTACTACACTATCCTCTAAATCTTTATTTATAATAATACCAACTCTATTTTGAGCCTTTCTTTTCTTGAGTACCATAATTTAAAACCAATATTCTCAATGTCCTTTACTTTTTCTTCAACACACTTTGTCTCTTGTAAACATAAAATGTAAATGTTTCTCCGAATCATAGTATCTATCATCTCCATTAACTTGTTAGTTAATGTTCTCATATTCAAAATACCATAATTTTTAATGAAAATACATATCTTAGTATTAGCTTAGGAGAGTTAGGCAAATCATAAAAGCATATAAAACAATTTCTATTTGCGTATTCAAAAGAATGAAGTCAAAGAGACTCTTAAATATATAAAGGTCGGTAAATATGTAGGATCATACAATATTCCTATAAAAGTATGAAAAATACTAGGAGAGAGATGGGCTTCACTTGCTCAGAAGACTATTTAATGAAATATGGAGAACCTTATAAAAACAAGAGAGACATTCGTAATTGTTTGAATTATCGAGGTATAAGTTAATGAGTCATACTATAAAATTATGAGAAAGAATTATCAAAGGTAGGTTAAAACAAGTATCGAGTACAACAAAGAACCGATTTAGATTCATGTTCGACAGTATTACTATTTAAGCAATTCATTGAGACGTCTGATGGAACATTTTAAAGTAAAAAAGAACATTCACATGATATTTATATTCATCTAGAAAAAGCTTACGATAGGGTAACAAGAGACATTCTTTCAAGAACTTTGAAAAAGAGGAGTATCTCATTGACACATATAAATCTTATAAGAGACATATATGATGGTGCAAAAACATGTGTGTAGACTTACAAAGGAATGACAAACTCCTTTAAAGTTAATATTCGATTACATCAGTGAGATACCTGACGCCCGAATGTAGTTAATAATTTTCAGAGAGGGTCTCCGCATTTTGAATATGGATGGATGCGGGGGATAAAGAAGCTAGTCCTAGATAATAAGATTCGTATTGATTCTTCGAATATCAGAACATTATCCGATAAGCTAATGGAGGTGGTAGATACTATGATTCAGGGAAAGATTCATATTTTATGTTTACAAGAGACAAAATGGGTTAGAAAAAAAGCAAAGGAAATAGAGGATACATGTTTTAAATTATGGTACTTAGGTAAAGAAAATGCTCGAAACGGAATTGGTATTATCATAAATAAAGATTTAAAGGATAGTGTAGTAGACATACAACAATATGGTGACCGAATCATAACGTTGAAATTAGTCTTAAGAGCAGAGGTTTTGAATATAGTTTGTGCTTACGTACCCCAAGTAGGACTAGAAGGTAGTATAAATACATTTTTTTGGGAAGAGTTAGATAAGGTAATTTAAAAAATTTCACAAAGGGAGATGACTTGTTTAGGAAGAGACTTAAATAAACATGTCGGCAAAGAGGCATTAGGATATCAAGGGATTCATGGAAACTTTGGTTTTGGGGATATAAATGAGGAAGGTAGGGAGATTTTAAATTTTGCTATGGCATTTGATTTCTTTATAGTCAATACAATCTTCAAAAAATGAGATAACATTTAATTACTTATAAGAGTGGCTTATCACAAACACAAATTGATTACTTTATTTGTAGAAAAAAAGATAGAGCATGTTATAAAGATTGCAAGGTAATTCCAAGAGAAAGCTTAACCACCCAACATTGACATTTAGTTATGGATTTACAAATAAAAAAATGGACAAAGAAGAAAAGAGTGAATCGAGCTATTCATACTAAATGGTGGAACCTCAAAAGCGAGAAAGAAGATATATTTAAACTGAAAGTCCTTTAAGGAGATGTTTGGAATTATGTTGGTACACCCTATGATATGTGGAACAATATGGCGATACATATTACGAAAGTGGCGAAAGATGTGTTAGATATATGTAAGGGAGGTATACTGGCGCAAAAAGAAACTTGGTGGTGGAGTGAAGTAGTGCAAAATAAAATCAAGGCAAAGAGGGCATGCTACAAATTATATTATGCTAAAAAAACTAGTGAAACTTTAGAGGCTTATAAAAAGGCAAAGAAGGAAGCGAAAAAGGCTGTGAGTTAAACAAAAGCTAAAATTTGGGAGGATTTATATAAAAAAACTTAACTCAAAACAGGGTGAAAGAGATATTTTTAGGATAGCTAATGCTACAGATAAGAAAACTAAAGATCTTAATTATGTTAGATGCATCAAGGACGATGATAAAAAAATTCTAGTGGCAAATGATGATATTAGAAATAGATGGAAAAACTATTTTTATAAGTTTTTTAATGAAAATAAAGATGTTAGTATTAGCTTAGGAGAGTTAGCCAAATCAGAAAAATATGTAAACCACAATTTTTACTGACATATTCAAAAGAATGAAGGTAGGTTAAGACAAGTATCAAGGGAGAGGGAGTACACTTATAAAAGTTCGGAACATACTATGAGAAATAAGAATCACTTAGCTCACAAGACTATTTAATGAAAATATAGAGAAACCAAAAGATGTTCGAGGAATGGAGAGTGAGTAAACTTATACCTATATATAAGAACAAGGAAGACATTCAGAATTGTACGAATTATCTAGGTATCAAGTTAATGAATCATACTATGAAATTGTGGGAAAGAATTATCGAACATAGGTTGAGACAAGTATCAAGTAAACAGAGAAGCAATTTGGATTCATGCCACATAGATTTACTGTTCAAGCGATTCACCTTTTGAGACATCTTATAGAACATTTTAGAGCAAAAAAGAAAGACCTTCACATGATATTTATTAATGTAGAAAAAACTTGTGATAGGTATCGAGAGAGGTTCTTTGGAGAACTTTGGTAAAAAGAAGTATTCTATTGACATACATTAACCTTATTAGAGACATGTATGATGATGCAAAAACATGTGTGTGGACTCATGAAGGAATGACAAACTTCTTTGATGTTAATATTGGGTTACATCAAGGATCAACTTTAAGTCCATATTTATTTATAATGGTGATTGATGAGTTAACAAAACATATTAAAGATGAAGTACCTTGGTGTATGTTATTTGCATATGACATTGTATTAGTGCAGGAGTCTAAGGAAAAAGTTAGTAGAAAATTAGAACTATTGAGAGAAACATTAGAAAGGAAAGACCTCCGACTTAGTAGAACAAAGACAAAATATATGGAATGTAAGTTTGATCATTTGGTTACCTTAGAGGACATAGAAATTAAAATTGGCACACATTGCATCCCCCAAAAGGAAAGTTTTAAAAGTTAGGGTCAATTTTTCGGAGTGATCGAAGAATTGATGGAGATGTTACGCATAGAATTAATGTTGGTTGGTTAAAATGGAGAGGAGCATTAGGTATTTTTTGTTATAAGAAGATATCATTAAAGTTAAAAGGTAAATATTATAGAGCAGCAATGAGGGCACCATGTTTTATGGTTATGAGTGTTGGGCAGTTAATGATCAACATGTACAAAAAATGCCTGTGATAGAAATGAAGATGTTGAGACGGATGAATGGTTATACAAGAAAAGAACATATACACAATGAGGTTATTAGAAACAAATTAGCAGTGACACCAATAGAGGATAAAATGATAGAATATCGTTTAAGATAGTTTGGACATATATAAAGAAGATCAAAAGAAGAATCTTTAAGAAGGTATGAAAATCTAAATTTGGAAAGTATTAAAAGTGTTACAGGCTAACCACAAAAGTATTGGAAAGAAACAATAAAGAATTATCTAGCATATTGTGAGTTAAGTGATAACATGACACACGATAGGGATCTGTGGAAACAAAGAATCCATGTAGTCGACCCCGTCTAGTATGGGAAAAGGCTTAGTTGTTGTTGTATGTTGCACAGATTTATTATGTAATTGCAGATGAATTTCATTCTAAACAACTATTTCAAATGAAACCACTAAAAGGGGGGGAAATCGGCCCTAAATGCTCAAGCCTTTAGTTTTATAAGATATGTCTTTTTTTCTCAATCACTAGAAAGTTAGAACCCCTCTTATGTTGTTGTCTCAGTTTTATTACTGTGTATGGGCACAACACGGACCCTTTGGTTTGTGCCAGGCTTTATATTTCTAGCAAATTTGTGTTTTGAGATGTGCTCGTATTGTGTCGTTTTGTACTTGTGTCTGAAACAGGTCATCCCAAACATGACCTGGTTTTCTTGTTTCACTTTTGGTGGGTACAAACATGAACTTTTTAGGTCATGTTCATGTTGGGTTCTTGTTTTGTGTCTTATGTCGCCGACCCTAACCCACAACAAAAGAGAAACAGGTTTTCATAGGATAGCACAGATTGGTATAAGTGAGTTTTGGTAAGTCACTGTGTGAAAATATTCTGACACCACGAGCCCACCGAGTTGTCATTCAGATTTCTTGATTTCTTTATTACTAATTAGAGAGTAACTAAAGGCACACTCTCTTTACTAAGTGCACACCTCTTAAGCCTAAAAATTTTCAAACTGTCCTTTTACTAAGCTGCTCGCACACCACACCATGAAAAAAGAGGAGACCCAACTCTGTTGCATCTCTTCGTTAGAAAAGATGCTACCAACAAAGATGTATTTTAATTACGTTTCTTCTTAAAGAGAAATGTGTGCATCCCTTCTTTAAGAAAGATGTATACCTCGCGTATTTCTCCTCCAAGGGAGCGTCTTATCTTTAAGAGGGATGCATGAGAAGCACCATCTCCTCTTTAATAGAGATGACAGGAGACGTATGTCTCTTGTATCTCTTCTTAAAAAGACAGCTTGTGCGTCTCTCTCTAAAGAGGCAAGAGGATTTAGAAGGGAAGAATAGAAAGCCATGGCAATGGTGGAAAAGACCTGAGGTGGACTCTGACAAGCATGGTGGCCGTTAGCACAAGAGAGAGAGAGAGGTGAGACCACGAGAGGGATGGGAGGACAGAATAGAAGAAAATAAGAGGAAAGAGAGAGTGGTACCTATAACAAGGGGTAAAATGTGAAATGAGTGTGACTAATTAATGACAAATAGCAAGCAAGAGCAATATCTCACTTGGCTAAGGAGTCGACTCCCTTGTTGAATGTCATGAGTTTTGATACCTGAGAGGTCCATCTGGCTTCGGCCTCCCCATTGTAAAAGGAAAAGGGAAAGACAAACAGTAGCAGTTAAAGCTACACATGAAACTAAGGCTTCTAAGAGGACTTGAACTGTGAAGACCATAAGCCCATAAAAGGTGAATGGAAGTTCACAGCTTACTTGGTTTTGTTTTGTCCTTTTGTTGACAAGCTGGGTTTATGCCGACTCCTCAGATATGCACGCCTTGGGTCTCGGCACCTTCACTAGAAAACCTTATGAAGACTGACCCCTAACCAAGAAGCTCTAGGCTCCTAGTGCCTAAATAGAGCTTTTGTCGTAAAATGTCTGTTTTGGGGTGCAAAACTACTTCACATAGTTGAATCTCTCTCTCTCTCTCTCTCTCTCTCTCTCTCTCTCTCTCTCTCTCTCTCTCTCTCTCTCTCTCTCTCTCTCTATAGGTTTTCTAGTGAAGGTGCCGAGACCCAAGGCATGCATATCTGCGGAGTCGGCATAAACCCAGCTTTCCTAGATGATGTGCATCATTCGATACTGATGATGAAACCACTCATTTCACATCGCATTTAATGTACATCATGTATGCATTAAATGCTATCAATCTTCGTGTCAATATCGATGGAGATATCGATATGCATGAATGACAAAATCGTCTAGTAAAATGTGATATGAGAGGTTATCTAGTAGTTCCTAGTTTCTTTCTAACTCTCTCCATATATTTATATTTTATATATATTAGCCTTTTAAGCTTTTTCTCATACTAGATGGGATCAACTACATAGATTCTTTGTTTTTCATAGAGTTTGATTATGTGTCATGCTAGCAGTTAACTCATCATAAGTTAGATTATTTTTTATAATGAATCTACACATATAATTTCATGCTCAAATCTACTTTATCATCTCAATTGTTCAATATTTCATATGAATGGTAGAGGTGATAAAGCAAAAAATATTTAATACATGGCCATTAAATAAAAATACAAAAGTACAATGCATGTTTAATATAAATCTCTACCATTGATCATGTTAATCAAATCGTGGAGATTTTTTAGTAGACTTGAGTATGAATGAGATTTGAGCATTGATCATTAGCTCATATATAGAGGTAGTTTGAAATGGATGTCTTTCGGTGCAGTCTTGCATAAACATCTCCACTGTTCAATTGACATTATTAACCGTATATATTTGAAAAGTATTGTTACACTTTTGTGTTTCATATTCTTGTTTTATCACCTCAACCGTTCATCTTAAATATCGAGTAGTGAAGGCATTTATTCGAGATTATAAACCAAAAGATTATGCAAGATTATCTCCACTATATATATATATATATATATATATATATTTATTTATTTATATATTTATATAAATGAAATGGAAAACAATGTCCAAATGGATTTCAGCCAGTGTAAAACAAGAAAATTGTGCAAGAAGCATAATTGAAGCAGACTACTTTTTAAAGTATGTGTTTGAGAAATGCTTATATATATATATGTGTGTGTGTGTGTGAGAGAGAGAGAGAGAGAAATTTAGAATCCACCTGTGCTGGCATTTACTCATGTCTTTTTAAAGGCTTTGAAAAGTATGAAAGATATTATATCCAAAGCAGTACTAGTAGATCACCTAGTGTGAGCTCTAGGACATACACATCTTGGTCCCGCGAAGCGTCTTTGTCATCATCCTCACGACATGCTGACATGCGTTCGATTCTACAGAATAACCTCGTAGATCACCTGATCTGGCCATCCCTATCCTTTCAAGTGGTCATTTTCTTCAAGTATGTGTCATCTGTAAAATAATAGAGATTTCCTATTCAAGAAAGGGTAAAGATATCTTTCTTGAACCAAGATGAGAATTAATCTGTTTTTTTTATGTGAGTGCGATGAGGAGTGATCTTCAATATGATGGAATATAACAATCATTTTGGCTTACATGTATGTCTTTTTTCTTGCTAAGAAGATGCAAATTATGGTGGATGAGGTCATATATATATATATATATAGAGAGAGAGAGAGAGAGAGAGAGTGGTATATGCTCAAACTGGTTGATGCTTAAATATACTTAAAACATTTTTACCATCTAATTAGCATAATTAATGATATAGATTTGAATTTTAAAAGTGAATTGTATAATTGTACATTAAATATGAAATATGAAAAATATAATAGTATATTTTGTTTTTAAATTTTAAATCTCCACCGTTGATCACATTGATTAGATTATGAAGATGTTTGAACATATTTAAGCATGAAAGTGTTCGAGCACAGACTTATATATATATATATATATAAAGAGCACTTAAGTGCTAGCAAATCAAAATAAATCTCAATCATCTTCTTTAAAATTTAAAAAGCAAAAATATCCATGTGCTTGTTTATATTTAAATTTTAACCATTCAAAAATAGATAGTTGAGATTTGTTTAGATTTGCTATTATCTAAGTAAACTAAATAAACCAATTCCTCTCTTTCTTTCTGTAATAAGAATAAGAATAAAAGAACCCTTCATGAGATGTATCTAGAAGCATGTGGCAAAATAGTCTAAGTGGTAGGTACTGAAAAAGCAGGCCATTAATAAATCATGTCTGCTGGCACTTTGTATGCACGCACTTATTTATGCATTGTCAGCTTCTTTTCCCTTCTTTTCCTGTTTTTTCCCCTTTAAACTTTCATTTTTCTCGTCGTCTTTTTGGGTTTCTAAAATGATGCCGATTGCCTTTCGGAAAAAAACACGAGATCCGATTGTCACGGGTAGGTAGGTAAGAGACAGCAGTCAACCCGTACACGTTTAGGCATGACCCAAAATGTGTATCTTTTAGGGGTGTTCACGGCTCGGTTTGGTATGGTTATCGCCTCAATCTCAATGAAACCGTTACTCACAGTTCTTGGTATTTTGAGAATCGAAACAAAATATACTTGATCTTAGCCAATGACTTCTATAGTGTTTCTGTTTATTAGAGGACTAAAGTCATCCATCATACATTTGGTTCAGTTTGGTTTTAGCAACGGAACCGTGAACTAAACCACAAATTCTAGTTCCTAATAGAACCGAATTGAATCAAACCTTTTGACATCTACAACCGAACCAATTTGATTCGGTTCCAGCAGTTCCTTGAACATCTTTGGTCTTTATCCACCAAAGTGAAGAACAATCAAAGCATTAGCCCGGTTAGTAGGGTACTCAATTCAATGGATGCAAGTTATGAGGCGATTCTTGGGGCGTGCATAACCGGCTTCGGCCTCCCGGTTGTAAAAGGGAAAAAAAGTGAAGAAAATAGCATGGTGCTTCGATTTGACGTGTATTTTGACATGGTATAAAGACAACTCCTGAATTAGACTGTCGGTTTGAATCCTGCCCAACGGAACTTGAATGAAACTGGGTCTGACTGACAAACCGAAACCAAAACTGCTTAATTGAACCTGAAACTTTAACTAAACTGTGGGGGTTTGATTCGAAAACCCCCACAGTTCAGTTACGGTTCGTCTTCCTGAGAAATCATAACAGGAATTGACGGTTCAAATCAGCATCGTTCTCCAAATTATTCAAAAGTTTTTTTTTCAATTTTCATTTTCTTTTCACTTTTCATGGCTCCTTTTGGTTTTTGGTTCAACTCGAAAGCGTAACTCAAACGGGATAAAACGCTGATAGGTCACCAATTCATGGTTTTGGGTGAACCAGATTCAGGTATTGCGTATTCAGAATTTCCAGCAATACAAATATATGGTATTGAAGGTGGGGTTGAGTGGGTGTGCAAACCTACCTCTCTTTTTTTTCTCTTCCCATCAAAGGTAGAATTTCACTGAAGAAGAAGAAGTTACAACCACCAACTCCGCCAAGAACGAGTCCTCGAGGGACCGGGTTGGGCTGGCTGGTTTGTTGCTGTGGTCTGGATTAGGGTCCAACACGACCCGAGACTAAGATTCTGGATCCAAATGGACCGTGTCCGGCCAACATGTCAATTAACATGTCCTCTTCTATATTGAACCGAGTCAATGTCAATGTATTGGAGGCATACGGTCATGACGATGCCAACATCATGATATAAGCTTGAAGTCATGATGACATCAGCAATTGACTGGTTCATGTCTGGTCTTGTGTTAGTTTTGGGTCGATTTCGTGTCTTGTTTCGGGTTGTATTCTTGTTGGACTAGTGGACCGGTTTTGGATTGGTTTAGGTTTAGATTCAATATTTAGAACCTAAATATCACAATACTAAGCCAGAATCTAAATCTAAGAGAGAAGGGTGTGGATAAAAGACCATGATTTAGCAATAGTGGCTTCATGTGTTTGAGGAGTTTAATCAATAAGGATGTATCTCATTGGGGTATTCATAAACCTAGCATGTTAATAAAACAAAGCGAAACGAATTTTCGGCGAGAAAGATCCCAACCTTTTCTACAAAGCAAATGTACCCATGCATTGAGAACATTAGCTCAACGGCGGGGTGCTCTAGCGTTATTGCTGTTGGTGGGGAGTTTGACTCCGAGAAGGTGCATGTGTGTGTTTTAGGCTTCAGCCTCCTCTTTATAGCCAAGAAGAAGAAGAAGAAGAAAATGTACCCATCATGCATCCATTTTCTCTCCTTTTTTAGGTGAAGGGGAGAAGAAAACAGCCACTTTTGGTCACCTAAACTGAAACTATTTTTCTTATTGCTGATGCTTCTTTCAGAGCAAACTATGGTGTTTCCATACACAGACCCACAATCACAAAAGAGGTAAAATTACTATGACATAACTATACAGTGACTTAACATAGGTCAGAGCACCAACTTGCAAGCCTTGTATACTTTACACATATATAAATTTAATTCCTGTGCTTGAAGATACAATACCAACAAGTTCAGCAACTCCAATCCCTCTTACTAAAACCTGGTATAGAAGATTCAAAAGATGAGCATCTAATATGCATTTCCTACCTACATCTCCAATTCTTCCATCTTTTTTTTCTTTTTTCTTTTTTCCTTGGTTTGCTGTTTGGTTGTCGACTTGGGTAAATTTCAAAGCAAAGGTCATGCTTTGGAGATTTATTTATAGAGCCATGTACATAATTCTAATTGTAGCTGCTGGATTAAGATTCTTAATGAAGGATGAAGATGTTGGTGCCATCATTGAATGGTGACGTTCGAGTTGAGGGATTGAGGAAGAGGAAGATGACCATTTTCCTGCAAGCTTTTGACGGTCTCGTAGAGGCATTGTCGCACCGGAGTGAAGGTGATACCCAGGCCCTTGATCTTCTCGTTGGTGAATTTGTAAGGTTTGGCCCTTGGCTTCCCCTCATCCTTGCACCTGCAACAAATAAACCATGATAAGCTAAAGCTTTTCTATTTTTTGATTGACAAGCTAGGCTTGGTCATGGAGTTCTTATCCTTTAATACAAGACAGAGCTCAATGGCGACTTGGAATCCATACAGAGCATAGGACTCAATTATCATGGGAATAGAATTTAAACATTTGGAAGACTATATGATCCCATTGATGACAAAAGTTTGGGATCTCCGTGCCATTTCAAGGTGTCCCATTTCGAAGACAATAGATCCAAGTTAAAAATGTGGCATTTTCAACGAGGAATCAAGTCAAAATGAACATGAGAAGCATGTGTGCTAATAATAAACTTAGTCTTCATAATACGGCACGAGTTAACCCCACTTACTGTGGAAAAAGGCTTGTTTAGATCTGATTGAGCGTTTATGGGGCACACCTGGATCACTTGGTCCATGTATTTGTAAAACTTTTGTTCTACTGAAGAAAGGGTCTCTATCATATCGAGTCACATAAAAGAAAGACCTAATTTTGCTGGTTGAAATGAGTAAGCACAACAAAAAAATGTCATCGTTTCATGGCATAGGTGACATATAACTATCACCTATAACGATGCCCAGACATAAGAAATTTAATCAATTTAAATATATTTGAATAAGGCAATTAATAGTTTTTTACAAGTAAAATGGGCCAAGTCAATTACTTTTATGAATAAAACATGAAGTTCTCGTGTCTTTGTGTCCAATTTTCGAAGTCATTTATGAACTTTTATGGGTTAAGTTAGTGTTAGAATTATACCCGGTCAAAATTCATGGAAACAAATAATCCTGTGGCGACTTTATTTGTATGGGAAAAGCCTAGTGTGTGTGTGTGTATATATATATGAGAAACTGAATCATCCATTGCTTTTGGATAATATGCTTGTAATTTATAATTTTTAAATGGTTTTAAAAATATAAGTTATACCGTTATTATACTTATGTTACACAAAAAAGTAAATAACATCAATAGTGAGCAAGATCCAATCACTCTATAGACACACCACACCCACACCGCCAGCATATGCGCGCGCGCACACACACACACATATATATAATACTCAAACACACACACAGTAGGGGCTCTCTCATTTTTCTTTGTTAATGCAGGCCAGTTTTGAACTAATTATATTTTAGTGAGTTAAGCTCCTTAATTAACGGGTGAAATGGGACCCACAAGACCCAACAACTTCACCAAATAATTTCAAATCAACATAAAGCCATTGCTGGCCAGCGCAATCATTAGTTGAACAAGAGCAATATCTGCCGTCACTAACTTTGTAGAAAGCGACGCCCACATCATTGCCGGCCAAATTGCACAAACCAACTGGCCGCAAGGGGTCGACAAGTCTCACTCAAATGTCACAAGTTTGGTCCAATCATATATGATGCATTTTCTGTCTTAAATCGATAAATAAAATAAAAGTACGCATGCTAATTTATTTTATTTGCTCATTAAATATAAATATAAGAACAAAATGGATATGAGGAGGAATATCCCACACAAAACCAAAAGAAATAATTAGTAAAAGATTAATTTGATATATTTTTTTAAAAGGAAGCCGTTCCACCATACGGCTAACACAATGGGTGCTAAAGAATAGTTGAATATCATAAACTATTCAGAATCTTCTTTTCTTAGCAAGGTTAAGCGTCCTACAACATATTCATTAGGAGATACATGGTGAAGCTAGTATGCACATTATGAATTTTATATATAACTCTAGATCTTTATTATTTTGGTTTTAATGTTTTGACTTTTTTATATTTTTTCTCGATAATTGAAGATATTTTTTTCGACCGTTTTAGATAATCAAAATATCCTGGACGATAACAATCGGAATTAGGTCATATTGTAGAAATGTAACTTACTTGGTAGGGATGGGGTACTCTGGAAAGAGTTTGGCGAGGATGCCGACGATATCGCCGCGGTGGAGCATGGTCTCGGCGCAGAGGTACCGGCCGGAAGCAGAGGGGTTCTCAAAGACGAGGATATGGGCTAGGGCGACGTCCTTCACATGTACGTAGGCCTGGACCGAGTTGGCGTAGGTCTTGACCGCCCCCGTCAGGTACTTCAGGACGTGCACCGTGCTGGCGTTCACTGTGGGCTGCAGCAGCGGACCCAGCACCAGGACTGGGTTCACCACCACTAGGTCCACCACCTTCTCTCTCGCCACCTCCCACGCCTTCTTCTCCGCCTCCGTCTTCGCGAAACAGTACCAATTCTGCAAAAACCCGTAATTCTCTAGTTTCAATATGAGAATATGATAATACGGTACATGGTAATGCAGTGTACTCATTCATCAAGACTGAACAATAGTCCGAACCCTAGTGATCAATTGAAACTGAAAATTGTCTCTAAGTCTTGGTTTTAATACAATGGGGAGGTCGAAGCGAGATGCATGCCGGGGTGCCGAACTCATAACCTTCAACTTGTGAGTCGACCCCCTTGCCAGGGAAACTACATAAGAGTTAATATCTCATTCGATTATTTCTTATGAAGTTTAACTGGAAAAGAGCTCCTCGGATAAAATAATGACCATCGTATTAATTAGCTCGTAAACAAAGATTTATTTCTTGTTTTCATAAACCAACCTTCGTGTTCTTGCAATATTCAAGGTCGCTCCAGCAATTCTCATCGACGACAACGTCTGGGTTCCTGTTAGGATCCATGTAAACAGCACCAATTGAAGAAGTAAAGACAACGCGCCGGACTCCAGCTTCTGCGGCCGCCTCAATCACGTTCTTGGTGCCTCTTATTGCCGGTTCTATCATTAGTTCCTATTTGATTTCAATAACAAAGAAAAACAACCGTTACCATCTTTTCATCTTCTGCTTTTTCATGGTAATTCTCATTAAAAGTGGGATCTATGATTGGTGTTCTAGAGTTACCGGATCGTCAGTGACCGGAGAGGCGGTGTGGAAGACTCCCTGGCATCCTTTGATCGCGTGGAGAAGGCTATCGTAATCGAGAAGGTCCGCTCTCAACAGTATCAATCTCTCAGCCGCCCCCTCGAGGTTCCTCAAATGGCAGTTCTTTGGATCATCTATAAAAGAAAAGCGGCACATCGCAAAGTTGATATTCTTCGTTTTTCTTATCATACTATCATTCATCTTTGAAAAAATATAATTGAAAAGAGCTAGGTAATCTTATTAGAAGAAACCGTAGAACTGCATGCGAATATTTGATTTCACAAGTTCTTTCATCCACAATACAACTTAGTTAACTTGCAATATACACTCTCAAGGTTCAAGCTCTGAATATTTGATTTCACAAGTTCTTTCATCCATAATACAACTTAGTTAACTTGCAATACTTACTAGCTAACCACTGATTAATTTAACGAACAATATACCTCTTCTTACGTCTCAAAGAATATCTTACTCTCCATTATCCAATATTAATACTCTTCAGAAGAAGAAAAAATCCTTGTGTCTTGAAGCTTTCTACATGAATGGGGATACTGACCTGGATTCCTAACAGTGCCTCTTACGGTGTACCCCTTCTCCAGAAGCATCTTCACCAACCAGGAAGCGATGAACCCTCCCGCTCCGGTGACGCACACCATCTTGCCGAAGTCGACCGCCGGACCGTCTACCCCCATCTTCTTATACGAAGACGATGATGATTAACGGCTCACGACGCTCACCTACATAACCAAACAAGACGAAAAGAATGAACTTCAGCGAAACGTGATCGGCAAAAAGAAACAATAAGAGGGATTGCCGGAGGTTAGCCACCTTCTGTCCCTCCGAGCAAAGACTGAAGCTGCGTGACAAGGTAGCGTGATACGACCAACCTTATAAAGCGAACCTCCCTCACCATAACCATGGTTAAATCTGACCCTCCACCATGGTTAACTTGACCAAGGCTGGGTTTATAAACGTGGGAACAATAGTGGTGGCTGCGGCTGAAATCTCTGCAGGGGCACGCAGGGAAGCTTCCCAGCTTTTTTGACCATGAGATACCGAGTGCGCGTGATGACGTGGCAAACAAGGGATCCACGTGGTAAATCCTATTGAATGAAAGGTGACGTGGCATGACTAAGACCATTGCATTGACTTGTCACCAGAAGTGGGGTTCAGTGAAAGAAATGATGTGTGGGGAGCAGGTCAGTGTGGATGATGGGCATGTGCTCTCACTCTTTGCTCATCCTTTTCTTTATTTTCCCTTCTGCTTTGTTCTTTTCTCACCACCCTAGCGTTGTTTCTGGAAAAATGGTAAGTGGAAGGTGTATGAATATCGGGTTCAGAATATCGGGCATGATTTCGAGAAATGGCAAGAAAAGATCTAAAAGAGCAGAACGAGCAGTAGTTCATCCGGCAAGGGTTTTTTACTAACAAGTTGAACCTCATGAGTTCGATACCATGACCAGCATCTAGCTTGGGCCTCCCTTATTATACAATGTATATATATATATATATAGAAAGATTAGTATATGTTAATACATGTATATTTTTGAAGTACACTTTATTCACATAGTACTTTTAATTTTTAAATTTTAAATCTCAATAATCAATTACATCATCAAAGATGAATGATTGAGATTTGTTAACAGATGCCAACATATACCAATTTCTCTCTTTCTTTATATATATATAAGGTAGTGATAAATGCTTAAACACTATTTGTGTTTAAATCTAATCACATGGTTCATTAAATACAAAGTATAAAGTATAACGCTACAGTAATTCAAATCTCCATCGATGGTTATCCTAATCAAACATTGGAGATGTTTGAATAGATTTAAGTATGGATAAGGTTTGAGTATTTACCACTGTATATATACATGGATCCTTCCCACCACCGAGCATGAGTGTAATATTGCTCTTTTGTACGTTTTTTTTTAAACCTTGAAATGGTTAAATTACACATATACCACCAAATGCAATGAGTGGACATATGAGAGGTGGCCAAGATCGGGTTTTCTTACATACATGCATGCAAGCTTATACACATGCACACACATATACATATATATATATATATATATATATATATATATATATATATATATATATATATATCAATGGTGATGTGATTTTCATTTGCCTATTGAACTTTAATTTGACATGCAAAAGCTTAATACGACTCGTGAAGCTTTTCTGAAGTGTGCTCTAGAAACACAGGCTGATCTTTCCCTTGATTCTTTCGCCATAAAATCTTTTCTCCTTACATCACCAAAGAGCTT
Organism: Brasenia schreberi; assembly: GCA_036023115.1. NCBI lineage: Eukaryota > Viridiplantae > Streptophyta > Magnoliopsida > Nymphaeales > Cabombaceae > Brasenia > Brasenia schreberi. Next base: position 2,072,134 of record JAYKKT010000050.1, read on the forward strand.
GACGATAAGCTCTCAAGATTGAAGATTTCATTATAAAATAATAATTCGGAAACAAAGAAGTATGTGCAATGACAAACTATGCTGTACACGTTACGAAAGAAAAAGAATAATAAATGTATTAATTGAGGATAACAAATCCCAACATAAACTTCATTTTGAAAAGATCCCAATTTAGAAAAAATAGAGGCCATGCAAGACGATGCGCCTGACACGAAAAATACCTAGCCCTTTGTGCTGGCTCACCTCCAACTGAACTATTTGAATATGGATCTGGCAGGAAAAGATCAACTACCATTAACGCCGATTTGAAGATATAATGCACAAGTAGAAATAGAAATAGAAATAGTCTGTTCAGAACCGGTCTGATAATTCGAACTGAAACCAAACCGGCCATTAAACTGTCTCTAATCGAAACTTGAACCTAAATCAGGAAGCTCCCGATTCGGTTACGATCCAGGATATTTATGAACCAGAACTGAACCTACTGGTTTCCCCCAGATGACATGACAATCTCCTATCATGAGGCTAACAGAGGCTGTTAAACAGTTGACTGTTCTTTATTTATATATAATATTTTTTCAAAAAAAAATATTTATTAGTTTGAGTCTTTTCGGATTCAAACCGGAACTATTGATTCTCAGAACTGGTCCTAGGCCAGTTCGGTTATTGTTCAAGATTTTGGGAGAACCGAAACCAGATATGTTTAAGTAGAAACTTGACGTGAACAACTCCAAAATTAATACTCGTTTTGCTGTTTATCTAGTGTTGAACCTACGACCTCTTGTCCCCCCAAAGTGACACGAAAAGTTCAAGTTTGGGTTGATATATTTGAAAAAAAACACAAAACACGAAATGATATGACATGAAACACGAACATGGTGGTAACCACATTTTATACGATTGTATTCTGTACCATATTCTTGTAATTAGTTCAAAATGTAGTGGGGTCCTTTTAAATTTCTAATAATTCAAAAGTAACATAATACCTGATGATCGATCCACATAGTAGCGATTAAATTTAAAGGAAATTGTTGTTGTGGTGATGATTGTGTCGTATTTTCACTTTACCTACCCTGAGAAAAGATGTCAACACGTTTTCATACCCACCACTTGGACTTGGAGATGTCAGCTTTATGCACCCTTCTTTTCATTGGCATGTAATGGAAGGTCTCAAAGAACAAATTTTCTTTTTTTTCTAAGAAAAATAAAAAATATGACGACACAGTGATCTAAGCAGAACAAGGTAATCTTCAAAAATTTTAAAATAAAAATTAATTATTTAAGGAGTCTTATGAGTAGAGAAAACCAGGGAGAGATTTACCCCATAGTGGGTCGACACGGCTTGACCGGGATTAGTCAGGGTCCGTTGCTGCTGGTGGGGAGTCTGACTTCCAGGGGCTGCATGTGTGAGGCTTCGGCCTTCTCTTGTAACAATAAAAAAAAGCATGATAATTATGTGTTTCGTCTTCATCCCATGCTGATTTCTTCATTTTTGGTGGTTTGTATATTTTTGGAGAAGACTATTTAAGTTGTAGATGTGAGTTGATTATTGAGTTTTGCTTTTCTAAAAAAAATGGGTGAACATGAATGAGCAAGTGCCACTGTGGGCATGCTTCAATCCTTCATGACTATACATATATACAACAACAACTAAGCCTTTTCCCATACTAGACGGGGTCGGCTACATGGATTCTTTGTTTCCACAGATCCCTGTGCCATGTTAGCAGTTAACTCACAATAAGCTAGATTATTCTTTATTGTTTATTTCCAACACTTTTGTGGTCATCCTCTAACTCTTTTAATACTTTCCAAATTTAGTTTTTCATACCTTCTTAAAGATTCTTCTTTTGATCTTCTTTCTATATGTCCAAACCATCTTAAACGATATTCTATTGGTGCCACTCCTAATTTGTTTCTAATAACCTTATTATGTATACGGTCTTTTCTTGTATGACCACTCATCCATCTCAACATCTTCATTTCTTTCAGAGACATCTTTTGTATATGTTGATGATTAACTGCCCAACACTACATATATCTATATATTATATACATATACATACATACATACATATGTGTGTGTTACATATACATGCATGTATTGATATATATATATATATAGGTTGAGAACAATTAACAGAAGATCTATAAGATCTATATTGAGACAAGGTTGCACCCAAAATTTGAAAAGTTATTGAAAATAACCTGAAGTTGATCCAAATGTTAGTCATATTTATTCAATTATACTCAACCAAACAGAACAAGATCACTTTAATGTATTCTAGGCCTTGGACAAAGAGCTATGGATCTCTTGGCTAGTCCGTTGACTTGAAAGAACATTCAGCTTTGAAGGTTATGAGTTCAACCTCTTGGGACGGTTCCGCTTCCTTAGCTTGCCTGTAAAGAAAGAAGGAAGGGCCTTGATCAACCTTTATAGTACTGAAGTAGATGCATGTAGTTGTTCCAAGCATTGAATTTGCAACATCCTATTTTTTTTTCTTTTTCTTCTTTTATTAGAAAAGAAGCTCGAAGCTGACCACACACATGTACACATGCACCCCAATGAGTCGAACTCTCCACCGGCAACAAGGATGTCACAACCCTTCTAGTTGAGCTAACGCTGTTGCTGCTCGCGACGCCATACTTTAATAAAATGTTTTTTTTTTTTGGCACAAGATCTAGTTCATGTGAAGATTTGGGTTTATGGTCGTCTTTTTTTTCCTGTTCCTTTTTTATATATTAAATATAAAAATTATCTTAAAGGAACTCATGCTATTCCATTTTAGTGTGTCCCATTTCCTTTCTATCATGCCGAACTTGTACGGAGCCTAGGACCATGTTGAGCCCTTCTCTTAATAGGGATCGAGTCAGGTGATCTGGGCGATCATGATCGGGCACTATGACCCATTCTTATTCTCGTCACTAACATGCATGCGTTTACATTGACGTGAATTACTTGCATGCATTTTTGTGCTTGGTCATGATCTCCCAAATTACATGATCCAGCGTGCTTAAAGAGTTCGTGAGTACTCATAGAACGTGTTTGCATTGCTGGCCCGGTATGTGTTCCGCAAGCCCTGGGCCGTTGCATCAAACCCCCTGAGATGCCCTGCGTGAGCCCTGGCGTGGAACTGAGGTTTATAGCTGTTTAACTTAACTTGCATCTTACTCGAGTAAGACTCATTTATATATACCAAAACCAAGCTCAAACAACGACATCGATTTTTTATAGTAACGAAACTCAAACTTGATTCGAATCGGCTCAAGAATGCTTAGGGTGTATTTGATATAACGATCCAGAGAAACTGGACCTCGATGCGCATCAAAACAAAGCTCGTTACTTGCATGGCACTATAATTTCATAGGTTTAATTTGAGTAAAAAATGTCGACACTAGAGAAAGGTGGATCATAAGAACTAGAATCATAAGCTTCGCATAAAAACCCAAGTGCCCCCTTTCTCCTATAATTACCCCACCTTACACCGAAATCCAAGCTTCAGTTTTACTTGCGAATCAAACACAAAACCATATGTTACAAGCCTCATGTGGGTCTAAGCCTGTCGTTTTGGTATGAGGAACCCGGAACCACGAATCAAACACATATCTCTGCGTTAACTTGGTTCGTATTGGCTCATAAAAGGGCTGCATGTTCGAACCAGCTAGCAGTTAGCTCAGCTTGTTTGTGTATAGAAAATGCCAAGCAAGTCGTTTGGATCTTTGGACTCAGTTTATAAGTCTCTTTCATGAGAAAGGTTCACATGGCCTAAACCATTATTGCACACTAAGCAAGGTCTCTATCAGGTGTAGTTATCAGCAATGCAAAATTTTCCAAACTTACTTAAATCTCTTTCGTGTTATTTCAAACTTTCGTTGAAAGAAAGAACTGCTCTAATGATAGGAAGTCATACATGTCGGATGACCGAACCGAGTCAACCAACTTGGTGTAAACTCACAAGGTTAGGACCCAGCCGGATCCTAGTTTTGAGACCTGAGATTTAAATCGTATGCTGTGTCTGGGCTCGCCAAAACTGAAGTTCCTTGTTCAATGTTTTCTTAATTTTCAAGTAGAAAACTGGACCGGACCATAGCCTACGCTCGCGAAGCTTTCGATATATAATAGCCGGTACCAGATTACGTGTTCTTCTAAGCACATATTTGCCAATGTAAAAGTATTTTGGTTCGAGGAAGCTTATATTTAGACTTATTTGCTCTTGGTTTTCTTCTGAAGCGTCCTCAAGATACCAATATTCAATTTATTGGGTTGATAAAGTTTTGATGAATTATATCAACTAAACCTCATGAGCTTGAGATGGCTGATGGAAGTTTCGAGACTGGAATTGAAGCCTAGACCTTCTTACAAGTGACCTAAAATGCTCTGAAAGTGCCTTCAATAGTACAGGGTTAGCATATTTGGACCTGGGTGATGGCTGCCAAATGGGCTGAACTGGCCAAGCTGGGCCTCTGCAATGGTGTGGCTCTTTCAACTTGTCTTGCCAAGCTTATTCTACAAGTTCAAGTGGGTATTAAATAATGAATATGGGCGTTCTCATACATCATCCATCTCTAGACAAAGACTCAAACAAAAAATTTACCATTGTTTACAAACAAATTCAAAGATGTCATGCATAGAATCAATTTTGCTGGCTAAAATAAGGCGCATCGACACGTTCCGCCAAGAACATAGCTCTTAAACAAAAAAATTATTATTATAAAAAGTAGAGTAAGATTGATGATTTTATACCGTTCAATCACTACTAGGAATATCGTCATAGAAAGCAATAAAGATGTTGGAATGGATATATGGTTACAAAAGGATAAACCAATTATGTAATGGACTAGTTATTTACTTTAAATATGTTTGTGGTAGAAACGAAGATGTTTAAGTAGATGTATGACAATTTTATGAACTTATGAAGAAAAGATCGAAGGTGATTTAGGAAGATGATCAAGTCGAGCTTTGGATCGAAGATACATATGAATCCGATGAGAAGTGTTGAAAGGAATTCGTTTTTAATTTTCTCCAATTTAGATGAAGGTATGATCTACCATAATATAAGTAAATTCTAATATTATCTCCAAAAGATAAGGGTGCAACTACTGAGCTACTTGTGGGCTACTCGAGCTTGACATACGGTCGAGTTGAGCTCGAGCTCACAAGTACTCGTCTCGAGTAACTGGCGAGCCTGATCGAGTTTTACACATATTATATAATAAACAACTAATCTTGCCCATTGAGCCTTCTCCTCTCCATGGCCACTTTTAACTTAGTCTTCCAGCCTCTTGCCTCTCTCCTTCCTCGTGGTATGAGCACAACAAGCTTAAACAAGCATAATGAGCCCGAGCTACTCAAATACGGTTGAGCCTAGAGATTTAAGCTTGAATGGAGCCAATTCTGCAGCAGATGCATGCAGAGTTCAAGCACAAAAGAGTTGAGCCACTTCCATAATATGGCTCATGATATGTCTGTGAATGAGAATTACTTATCCCAAGCTACACAAAATGAGTTGAGCTTATGATGAATCGGGCTTTGAAGAAGAAGGGGAAGGAGAAAATCGGTTAGCACCCGTACCAAAAGGCTTGGTTTTGGTAGAGCATTTGCAACAAATCCATTTCTTCACAAAATAGTATACTCCCCATATGGCTTGATGAAGAAGATCATCATCTACGTTCATGTTGATGAAAATATATTGAAGTAATAACAGCCAAAATATTTGGAAAGTTTGATTGAAGACTTAAGACAAGGTACCAAATGTGGATTTGGAGTATGTTTGCATAGTACTAAAGCAAATTTATCTTTAACAAAAATAATGAAACAAGGAATTAGAGGCTGACACGGAAAGTATTGTGTGTATAAAAGCAACATCTCCTTTAAGACTTATTTTTTTTAAATAAGATTTCTTTACACTCTTTTTTTTTTTAAAAAAAAAGATTCCCCTTTAGACTTTCCAAACTCTTCAAACAGTTCTAAACGCAACCCAACAAGTAAAAAACCAATTTGATATAGAAGTTTAAGTCGTGTGGGAAACACGTAAATCTTTCGTGTTGTCCTCTTATTCCTTGTTCCGTTATTTTTATTAAAGATAAATTTGCTTCAATAATACGTAAACATAAGCCAAAATCCATGTTTAGTACCATGTGGTAAGTCTTCAATTAAACTTCCTAAACATTTTTGTTGTTATCACTTTAATATGTTTTGGTCGATGCGATCTTGCACGTTCTTCCAATTGAGGGGAATGCCTGCAAACAATGGGTCGGAAAAAAGTATAGCCCACAGTTGAATCCATGAGTTAAAGCTATTAATCTACAGCTTAAACACTGGCTATTTTTTGAGTTTACGGCAACTTTGCCTTACTCTGCAAGATGTCTTCATAGCTAACAACTTTAATTACAGCAAATATTGTGCCGTGAGCTATATAATATACAACTCAACTTCAAACTGCATGGAAAACATTTTCTCGGTTCGCCGCCCACGCGTGACCAGCACCTTTCTCTGACCTTGACTTACTGGTTAGAGATGCAAAGATTCCAAGAGGGATCCCAGAAGATTCATTGGAGAAAATTAAATGCATTCTTTTGCTTCTCACTTGACTTTGCATATTCTGCTCTAAATTATGTCTCACCAAAGTGGGTTTTGACCAATTAGCTGAGAAAGAAAATTTACGACCAACCAGTTGATGTAAGATCTTTTTGTGGTTAGTGACCTCCTATGATTGATCCTCGGGAGGTCAAATTTGATTGGTGTTTGCAATCAAAGAGCAGCAATCCTTGAACAATTTTCCAGGTATTTGGTTCAAAATTAAGACTGCAAATATAGAGTCAACATTCATAATCAAGAACAGTTCCGGCCGGAGGTATGACGCTGACGTTCTAGATGCTTAGTCATCACAAGTTCGATTCTACGCGAATTCAAATACTTGATTTTGGAAGCACAGCATTATCAGATGGAATCAATCTAGGTTTGGCGCTGGTGGATTCCGCGTCGTTGAGTCGTTTTAATCATGTTTATTTGATGGGTTTATCTTTCTTATGTTCGTATCCAGGATGTGACATGAATGAACAAGTTTAGTAAATGATTGTGCGCTAGAATATGTAAATTTAAGTTTCCTTAACCTTATAAATTATGTTCCAATTGAGTATTAGAATAAAAGTTTGATTTGGAGAGAGAAAGGAGAGTCATCGTGGTTGAGGGATTTAAGTGCTGGCTGCGGCAGACCTATTCATGGGTGAGGAGTGGCGGCCTTCCGCCACCCGAAAGATGAGAATATCCGAAAGTTCTCTGAATTTCACCCAACTAGACTTCGCCTCGCCTCCGGAAATTTTCTAGGTCGTCAACAACTAATGAGTACATCCAAAAATTCTATATTTACCACTAGATTATTAGAGCTTCTGAAAAAGGACCCTGTAAGAGAAAACAGATCATCAACAAAGTGGTGGATGGAGTCGGAATTCATTAAATATAGAGGAATAAGATCTCACATTCCCCGTAGTATCTGTTGGGAAAGATGGGATCGAGAAATTCCATGCGGTTAGGTTACTAACATTGACATATCAGGCCTTCATTTATGAAAGGGTTTTCTTGTCCGTTGTACACCAAACCACACAATATACCAAGTAAAACACTACCGACTCAAAGAAAAACTTTTGATGCAGGTGTTGTTGGTGATGTTAGCTCATTTAAAATGCTACTGGGACTGTTATAGAGATAAAATCTCTCAAAAAATCATACTCTTTTTACTTCTATGATTCTAGATCATTTGGTTACTTCAATGATATAGAAATTAAGATTGTCACACATTGCATCCCTCATAAAGAAAGTTTTAAATATCTACAACAAACAACAACTAAGCCTTTTCCCATACTAGACGGGGTCGGCTACATGGATTCTTTGTTTCCACATATCCCTATCGTGTGCCATGTTAGCAGTTAACTCCCAATAAGCTAGATCATTCTTTATTGTTTCTTTCCAACACTTTTGTGGTTGTCCTCTACCTCTTTTAATACTTTTCAAATTTAGTTTTTCTAACCTTCTTAAAGGTTCTTCTTTTGATATTCTTTCTATATGTCCAAACCATCTTAAACGATGTTCTCTCATTTTATCCTCTAATGGTCTCACTCCTAATTTGTTTCTAATAACCTCATTATGTATATGGTCTTTTCTTGTATGACCACTCATCCATCTCAACATCATCATTTCTGTCATCCTTTGTACATGTTGATGATTAACTGCCCAACACTCAGAACCATAAAACATGACAGGCCTAATTGCTGCTCTATAATATTTACCTTTTAACTTTAATGGTATCTTCTTATCACAAAGAATACCTGATGCTCCTCTCCATTTTAACCAACCAACATTAATTCTATGTGTAACATCTCCATCAATTCTTCCATCACTCTGAAAAATTGATCCTAGGTATTTAAAACTTTCCTTTTGGGAAATGCAATGTGTGCCAATTTTAATTTCCATGTCCTCCGAAGTAACAAAATGATCAAACTTACATTCCATATATTCTGTCTTTGTTCTACTAAGTCGGAGGCCTTTGCTTTCTAATGTTTCTCTCCATAATTCCAATTTTCTATTAACTTTTTCCTTAGACTCCTCCACTAATACAATGTCATCTGCAAATAACATACACCAAGGTACTTCATCTTAAATAAGTTTTGTTAACTCATCCATCACCATTATAAATAAGTATGGACTTAAAGTTGATCCTTAATGTAACCTAATATTAACTTCAAAGAAGTCTGACGCTCCTTCATGAGTCCTCACACATGTTTTTGCACCATCGTACATGTCTCTTATAAGGTTAATATATGTTAATGGGATACCTCTTTTTTCCAAAGTTCTCCAAAGAACCTCTCTCGGTACCCTATCATAAGCTTTTTCTAGATCAATAAATATCATGTGAAGGTCTTTCTTTTTTGCTCTAAAATGTTCCATAAGACGTCTCAAAAGGTGAATTGCTTCAATAGTAGATCTGCCTGGCATGAATCCAAATTGGTTCTCTATTGTACTTGATACTTGTCTTAACCTACGTTCGATAATTCTTTCCCATAATTTCATAGTATGACTCATTAACTTGATACCTCGATAATTCGCACAATTTTGAATGTCTCCCTTGTTCTTATATATGGGTATAAGTGTACTCGCTCTCCATTCCTCGGGCATCTTTTGGCTTTTCCATATTTCATTAAATAGTCTTGTGAGCCAAGTGATTCTTATTTCTCCTAGTATTTTTCAAACTTCTATAGGAATATTATTTGGTCCTATCGATTTACCACCCTTGATATGTTTAAGAGCCTCTTTGACTTCATTCTTTGGAATACGTCGGTAGAAATTGTGGTTTATATACTTTTCTGATTTGGCTAACTCTCCTAAGCTAATGCTAACATCTTTATTTTCATTAAAAAGCTTATAAAAATAGTTTTTCCATCTATTTCTTATATCATCATTTGCCACTAGAATTTTTTCAACGTCGTCCTTGATGCATCTAACATAATTAAGATCTTTAGTTTTCTTATCTCTAGCCCTAGCTATCCTAAAAATATCTCTTTCACCCTCTTTTGAGTTGAATTTTTTATATAAATCCTCCCAAATTTTAGCTTTTGCTTCACTACCGGCCTTTTTCGCTTTCTTCTTTGCTTTCTTATAAGCCTCTAAAGTTTCACTAGTTTTCTTAGCATAATGTAATTTGTAACATGCCCTCTTTACCTTGATTTTATTTTGCACTACTTCACTCCACCACCAAGCTTCTTTTTGTGCTGGTACACCTCCCTTAGATACACCTAACACATCTTTCGCTACTTTCCTAATATGTATGCCATATTGTTCCACATATCACAGGGTCTACCAACATAATTCCAAACATCTCCTTGAAGGACTTTCTGTTTAAATATATCTTCTTTCTTGCTTTTGAGGTTCCACCATTTAGTCTGAATAACTCGATGCACTCTTTTCTTCTTTGCCCATTTTTTTATTTGTAAATCCATAACTAAAAGTCGATGTTGGATGGTTAACCTTTCTCCTGGAATTACCTTACAATCTTTCCAACACGCTCTATCTTTTTTTCTATAAATAAAGTAATCAATTTGTGTTTATGATAATCTCGTTTTTTGAAGATTGTATTGACTATAAAGAGATAAAATGCCATAGCAAAATTTAAAATCTCCCTACCTTCCTCATTTACATCTCCAAAACCAAAGTTTCCATGAATCCCTTGATATCCTAATGCCTCTTTACCGACATGTCCATTTAAATCTCCTCCTAAACAAATCATCTCCTTTTGTGGAATCTTTTCAAACACCTTATCTAACTCTTCCCAAAAAACTCTCTTTATACTATCTTCTAGTCCTACTTGGGGTGCGTAAGCACAAACTATATTCAAAACCTCTACTCCTAACACTAATTTCAACATCATGATTCGGTCACCATATCGTTGTATGTCTACTACACTCTCCTTTAAATCTTTATTTATGATAATACCAACTCTGTTTGAGTCTTTTCTTTACCTGAGTACTATAATTTAAAACTTGTATCCTCTATCTCCTTTGCTTTTTCTCCAACCCATTTTGTCTCTTGTAAACATATAATATGAATATTTCTCTGAATCATAGTATCTACCACCTCCATTAGCTTACTGGATAATGTTCCGATATTCCAAGAACCAATACGAATCTTATTATGTAGGACTAGCTTCCTTACCCCCCGCATCCGTCCATAATCAAAATGCGGAGACCCTCTCTGAAAATTTTTCACTACATTCGGGCGGCAATGTAGCGGGACTAACTTCTTTACCCACACCTGTCCATGATGTGGAAACCCTCTTTGCAATTTATTCACTACATTCGGGCAAAAATATAGTGGCCCTTGCTTACTTCTTACTGCATTTTGGGCTCTACAGCACGTCGCTAGGCGGGGATGCCCCAAAGCAATGCTCGTAATTTTTGTAATCCATGTTATAAAAATCCGACGAAGTTTTACGCTGGCTATCGAAAGCCTAACACAACCCTCTTCTTTTATCCGGGCTTGGGACCAGCAATGCAAGGGTGATCCCTTACATGGGAGGAGTTAAAGTCTTAAATATCTAGTAATGAAAAAAAATGGATGGAGATATTATACATAGAATTAATGTACGTTGATTAAAAATATAGAAGTGCAATGGTATTCTATGTGAAAAGAGTATAATAAAGTAAATATTATAGAGTAGCAATTAGACCTACTATATTGTATTGTTTTAAGTATTGGGCAGTTAATCATTAACATGTACAAAAGATATTCGTGGACGAAATGAAGATGTTGAGATGGAGGAGTATTCACACAAAACCGTATATATAATGAAGTTATTATATATAAATCAAGAATAGTACCAATAGATGGTAAAGTTAGGAAAATCATTAAGATGGTTTGAACACATATAAAGACGACAAAAAAAACTTCAGCTATGAGAAACTAGATAATAAAGATGTTAAAAGAGGAAGAGGAAGACCACACCAGTGTTGGAAAGAAAGAACAAAGAAAGGTCTAGCTATATTCATACGGCACATGATCGAGTTCTATAAAAACAAAGAATCCATGTAGTCAACCCCATCTAGTATGGGAAAAGGCTTACTTGTTGTTGTTGAACCTTCAAACAAAGTCAATGAAGATGATCAATCTTTGAGGGAAGTTCAACATAATGCTCTCTAAGCATAATATGTTTCTCCATCAAACTGCTACCTGGTTAGGCCACTTGAGTTGAATGCACGAATCTTGCCTGCCTTCGCGGGAACAGAATATCCAACAGATGACAAACACCGACACGAACAAAACAGAACCTCCTAAAGCACAGGGATCCATCTAATCTTCATGTGCAGACATTAAATGGACTTCTTCAGTTAACTTCTTCTAGCTATAACATACCAACAACTTAACACTTAACCCAAGCCTTTTTCCACACTCGCGGAATCGGCTACAGGGTTATATACAAGGACTTCTTACGAGGTCACCCATCATAGTATTATACTCACCCAAGCATTAACTTCCAAAGTAGGATGAGATTCGGTGCATTCATGCTCATAATACTGCACTTCCTGTATTCGGGTTTGATCTGTGATCTCTTACATGAGCGGAGTTTATAACATACTAACAGGACCACACTAAATCAGATCATATGCTTGTAATGATTCATTCATTTATAATCTTCAAACCTCATTACAGTTCCACCTCTGATTTTGATTCAATCATTTCGCCTAGTAAATGGAATCTGGATATGGGCCGACTTCCACAAGAATTTATAGCGTGCCTATCGAAAGCAGTACAAGATCATGATAGCTTAAATAATTTGGGTTTGAAGCTAGGTTTGTTGAAAGCGATCCAGCAAATGAAAAGTGAAAAGAATTCAGTTCAACAGACCTGATTATCCGAGAACCTAACATTGAGTTCAAATACAATAGGACACTCACCTCACAATTCCTCAAGGATGTTCCTGATTACTTTCCATAGCAACAAACATAATCGGATTGAATTGGAAACCGGATAAACAACCAGACCTTGAACTAACAAAGCATTTTTATATAACCACAAGACCCAACTCCAAACCCAACCCAATAAAAAACACAGCCATATCACCAAAACAAACTGATGACAATGGACCAGATGTAAATCCGAATTGGGTTCTTTGGCCTTGGATCGAGAAGTTTTGAGTTTCAAATCTAGATAGTAAGAGATCGAATTGGGAGTCAGATTCAGGTTTAAATGTAATATCATCTTGGAACCTGAAGAAACATTCTGCATCCAGGGAAAAAACCAGGACCCACTGTCACCAGTCGAGACTTGTTTGAGGGCGAGACCTGGAATCTGAAATTTTTTTAATCCGCTATTGTATATAAAGAAATAAAGTTGATTTGTAGACACGAAATACACCTCACCCAAAATACAAGTCCACCTCAACCCGAAAAAATTCCTCGGTCCACCACTGACTGCCACTGTAGAAGGTTTCAAATTCAGAAGCGAAGCACCACAGCTTTCAGTAGCACGCATAAAACTTGGACAATCTTTTGTTTCAATTGAGAACCGTCAGCTTTTCCTTTTTCGAAACTGGAATTAAAATTTGGAACAGGTTCTATCTGGAGCTGGATTCGCGCATGTTACTAATCCAACTCCGAATTCAATTAATCAAGCTAAATAGGTATTCCTGTGATGCTAGGATCCAAACCATTGACATCCCTACCAAAAGATGATAATATTAAATGAATTCAGTTCTACAAGAGGATGATTACAAAAGAACAGCTAGTAAGATTGACGTTTCCCATGTATGTAGCCGGATTACAAACTAAAATGAAACAGCTGCTCTGCAAATAATGACTTTCATTTGGAGAGGGCCCCAGATGCAAACAAAAGATTTCTTCGAGAGAACTGTTCATGAAAAGATACAAGCAACTGTGAAAAGAGTGGACCAATAAGCAGCACGATTAGACGAAAGAAAAACCGATTGCTCACCCGCAAAGCATATACTTGGGTTGATTTAGTTGGAAGGGTTTTCAAAGACCGCAACCTAGTGGTGGTGTTGCCTCTGCCAATAAAAAAAAATCCGGCGACTTAGTTATCTTTAGAGAAAGGAATCGATTGGCTTAGTTGAATGATGAAAAACTTACTTATCTTCTGCACGAGGTATCTTTGTACTTGCCGTGACATCCCAAAGCTTCACGCTGCAATCGGCAGAACCAGAAGCAAGAAGAGAACCTTCACAGCTGACATAATTAAGATGCAACAGGTGGCTCAATTAAAAATGTGATCTATCATAATAAGTTAACGTCATATTGAAGGAGATTTAGAGTATAAAATTCCATCTTAATCATGGAAGGAGTACATAAACTATTAAAATAAGTTATATCATAGTTTCAAGCTTCATTTTGCTTGAAATAAAAAATTGCCAAACCTATGAAGAGAACAAATGGGAGATGCAGAAATGTTCAAGTCAAGGGATAAGCATTATGAGATCGTACCTGAATGCAAGGGACCACACACAAGAGCTGTGTCCCACTAAGGGAGTAATATTACGTCCGGTGGAAATGCCCCACATCATTATCGTCCCATCTTCATCTCCAGAAGCCATATGCCGACCATCTGGAGATAATGATATTGATAATACCATACTTCGATGACCTACAAACATGCGAACACATTCTCCGCTTTGGACATCCCATAATCTAACAGTCTTGTCGCTAGACCCAGTGGCAATGTAGTTGCAATTCACATGCCATTGGACACACTGAATTATAGAAATCAACTTCATTAGTATTCACTAGAAAGACGATGGGTGAGGTAGCTTTCTAGATGGTTGTTAAGCCAAATATAGGAGAAATAATGAGGACATAGCAGTACAAGAAAATAAAAATAAAGAGTGGCAGAAGATTTGACTTACATCAACATCAGATAAGTGTCCAGCCATTATTCTTAGTGGTTGGATTCTTTCCATGGACCAAATTCTAGCAGTTCTGTCATGTGATGCGCTTGCAAAATAATGACCTACAGGACTGAACTGCAACAAGTATCATAAAGAAGAGATTATTCACCAATGATTATACAATAGGCAGTATAATCCTTAAAAAACATCAACATTTAGGTCCTTTTTACTATTAGAAGAATCTGGTGATGCATTTCATTTTTTAGCTTCCAAAGTAAGTAGATGATATATTATTGAAATCTGAAAGCGCAGCACTGCGTCTAAGAAACATAACTCACGGACACAATCTACCTGAACATCCCAGACGGGGTAGTTGTGACCCTTGTAGCAGACAAGGTTTGCCTTCAACTTTGTGCTCCATAACCGAACTGCACAATTAGCATAACCTGCCAATTAAAAGCCATTACTGGTACTGAAAAAAATAACTAGTCTAGAAAATCATTTTTAAACCTGTAGAATCTGCAGATGAAGTCAGAATAAAATCTCCCATCGGACTGAATGAAGCAGAGTAGATAGGTCCAGCATGACCCTGAAATAAGGTGTAGGATCGTTTTCCATCCGGACCTGCTGAAATTTCTCTATGAGTAGATTCACCTCCCTGGACATTATCTGAAACCAAACACACCCATTGTTCTTGAAGTGCTAGGTTGCAGTTAAATAAATACAAAAGAAGCAATTTCATCCGGCTAAAAACTAACTTTACAGAATATTGAGATAATTATTCCTGATGTGATCACTTATCGTTGAAAGATAGACAAGAAAAGGGGGGGAAAGGAAGGACCAGAAAGCAACGTTTAACAATGAAGATGATACTTCATTCACTGCAATGATTAAAATTAGCAGTCCAAACATTCCTACCAAGGGAGAGAAAATAGTACGATTAGCTCCATTTACGCAACTAGGCAGGGCTTGTACTTCTACTATCCAAAGAACTGACTTATTCTGCATATAGATGCACAAAATTAAGATTTTATGGTCCATCAGATCAAATTTTTATGATCCAGATTTTTCAGGTATCCTCATCACTTTTAATATCGAGGAAATTTCCATCGGTGGTTCCAATTTTACAAGATTGTAAGTCTGTTTGGCAAAATCAATCTCCAGAACTTTGCAGATGAATTCATTCGACTCATTTCTACTTGCAGAAACTAATGCCGACAGACATGTAAAGCATACTTATCGAACTAACCTATCATAGAACAACGCAAAAGCATCACAAAAGGTTACAACCGACAAAGGAAGTTTTCAGCAGGGAAGCCTTTTAAAAAAATTGCAAGAACGCTTTCCAAGAAATAACTTGTTAAATTGTTATCAGCCTTTGGGTGACAAAGATCAATCTTATACATCATTTATCTTCATGGCATAAATACAAATAGAAACTGGCCAAGGGAAACACATCTAACTGACAAAGAATATATAATATAATGAAAGGTATTTGCTTTCATCAGCGTCCAACTAGAGAATGCAAAAGGCTTACCTGAGTTCAATTGCTGACCGAGTTTTGATATATCCCATACCTGTAAGAAACATGGTAAAGACAAAATGTTTAAGGAAAGAACAATAAGAAACCATATTTTTGAATAAGTTACCTTCAAAGATGAGTCTGAGAAACCACCAGCTACTAGTGATCCATCAGCAGAAACCGATGAACAATTCAAGCTGCCACAAGTTAAAAAAACAAGTTAGAAGTAGCTGAAATTCATCAACCAACAACAGCTAATTTAAATGACAAAATATTAGTCCATCTTGATATGAAACTCAAAACAAGATTACCTATTATGGGTGTTGATAAAAGTGTAAAAACTGACTGATGGTAGCGCCAAACCTCCTAACAGCGTCCTGTGTTTTAGGTCGTCAAGCAATGTCTGTTCCACGTCTGTTGGCCTAAATGTGTTCCAACATGTTAGAATAGCACACTGAATTTCTCAAGTAAAATCCAACAAACACACACTAAGAATCTAAGATGCAGAAAGCAGATTAAACACATGACCACACAAAGTTGGACTGAAGAAAACAACCAGCCCATACAAACAAACAAACAACAACTAAGCCTTTCCCCATACTAGACGGGGTCAGCTACATGGATTCTTTGTTTCCATAGATCCCTATCGTGTGCCATGTTAGCAGTTAACTCACAATAAGCTAGATCATTCTTTATTGTTTCTTTCCAACACTTTTGTGGTCGTCCTCTACCTCTTTTAATACTTTCCAAATTTAGTTTTTCATACCTTCTTAAAGGTTCTTCTTTTGATCTTCTTTCTATATGTCCAAACCATCTTAAACGATATTCTCTCATTTTATCCTCTATTGGTACCACTCCTAATTTGTTTCTAATAACCTCATTATGTATACGGTCTTTTCTTGTATGACCACTCATCCATCTCAACATCTTAATTTCTGTCACAGACATCTTTTGTACATGTTGATGATTAACTGCCCAACACTCGGAACCATAAAACATGGCAGGCCTAATTGTTGCTCTATAATATTTACCTTTTAACCTTAATGGTATCTTCTTATCACAAAGAATACCTTATGCTCCTCTCCATTTTAACCAACCGGCATTAATTCTATGCGTAACATCTCCATCAATTCTTCCATCACTCTGAAAAATTGACCCTAGGTATTTAAAACTTTCCTTTTGGGGGATGCAATGTATGCCAATTTTAATTTCTATGTCCTCTAGGTAACCAAATGATCAAACTTACATTCCATATATTCTGTCTTTGTTCTACTAAGTCGGAGGCCTTTGCTTTCTAATGTTTCTCTCCATAGTTCCAATTTTCTATTAACTTTTTCTTTAGACTCCTCCACTAATATAATGTCTTCTGCAAATAACATACACCAAGGTACTTCATCTTGAATATGTTTTGTTAACTCATCGATCACCATTATAAATATGGACTTAAAGTTGATCCTTAATGTAACCCAATATTAACTTCAAAGAAGTCTGTCGTTCCTTCATGAGTCCTCACATGTGTTTTTGCACCATCATACATGTCTCTTATAAGGTTAATGTATGTCAATGGAATGTAATGAAGACTATGCTTCAATATGAGTGGACAACACCACAAAGTATCAATCACAAAGCCTTAAAAAAGACAATAACCGAGAGCAACAAGTGCATGCGAAAAGGAGAATAAACACAACACAAGCTTAAATAAATAATCTTTATTCATTAGCCATCAAAGGCTTGAATTTACAATGGTTTACAAGAGGTATTTATATAGAAAAAGGAGTGAAAGAGAGTGAGAGGAAGTAAAAGACTCAAGAGGGAAAAGAGGGGGGCTGGCTGCAGCCAGCCCCCAACGGCTAGTGGCCCAGTGGGCCAGGGCCACTCTGACCCAATTCTTTAACACCTCCCCTCAAACTGACAGCTCCATGACCTGAAGTTTGCCAATTAAAGATTGAAATCGATGAGCAGGTAAGGACTTGGTGAACACATCTGCAAGTTGATATTCTGAGTTTACAAACTATAATATCAAATTGCCTTGTAGATGCTCTTTACGAACTTAGTGACAATCCATCTCTATGTGCTTTGTGCGCTCATGGATGGTATGGTTGTTGGCTATATACATAGCACTTTTGTTGTCGCAGAACATTATTGGAGGAGCTTCCAGTTGTATAAGTCTTGAAGTAGTCGTCGCAGCCAGTTAGTTCTGTAATAGTGTTGGCCATAGCACGATACTCAGCTTCAGTGGACGAAAGAGACACCTTTTGTTGTTTCTTGCATCTCCATGAAATGAGTGAGTGACCAAGAAATATGCAATATCCAGTCGTAGAGTGCCTGTCATTCACATCATCACCCCAATCAGCATCAGTATATGCAAGCAATTGAAATAACGAGGAGGAAGAGAGAAATACTCCCTTAGTTGAGGTTTGTCGAATATAACAAACAATCCTCATAACAGCACTCGTATGCACTGAGGTGGGTGCATGCTTAAACTGACTTACAGTATGAACAGCATGAGCAATATTAGGCCGTGTTATGGTGAGATATGTGAGTGCTCCAACCATCTGTCTATAAGGTGTGGGATCACTCAGAAGTTCACCATCAACTAGGCACATCTTCTGGTTGATTACTTCTGGTGTCTCAACGACTTTGTCATCTGTAATACCTGATCTAAGAATAGCATCATTAGTAAACTTAGTTTGTGATAAAAAGAAACCTCTATCATCACGGGTTACCTCAATGCCAAGAAAATAGGAAAGTTGACCCAGATCCTTCATTTCAAACACATTACCAAGTTCTTGCTTGATTTGTTGGATACATCATCACTACTTGTAATAATCATATCATCGACGTAGAGCAAAAGGATAACAATACATGCAGAGGATTTTCTTATAAACAGGGTTGTGTTAGTATAACAGATAGTAAAGCCATGCAATGTCATGAATTCAGTCATTCTATCAAACCAAGCCTTGGGAGCTTGTTTGAGACCATATAAGGTTTTTTTGAGCTTTAAGACTTGGTTTTTAGGAAGATTGAGACCAGGAGGAGGCTCCATATATACTTCTTCCTTCAACCAACCATTCAAAAAAGCATTTTTAACGTCTAACTGATAAATATTCTAATGATGAATAGCACATACAGCTATAAGTGTTCTAACAGTTGTCATTCTAGCTACAGGAGCAAAGGTTTCTTCATAATCAATTCCATATTCTAGAGAATAACCCTTGACAACCAATCTAGCTTTATAACGATCTAATGAGCCATCACCATTAGTCTTGATTTTATAAACCCACCTACAACCTATAGTCTTTTTGTTTGATGGTCTACATACTATATCCTAAGTTTGGGTTCTAAATAAAGCATCCAACTCTTCATTCATTACATGAGTCCATTCTTGTGATAATTGAGCTTCTTTAAAGGTTATAGGTTTCACTATAGCTAAAATATTTGTTACTAAAGCTTTATGTCTTGGTGAAAAACTATCATATGACACAAATCTTTCAGGAGGTCTAGAATCACGATTTGACCTTCTAGGGATAGGCATAGATCTCCTATTGTAATGTTGATCAAAGGGAGTAAGAGAATGTCTGATAATCATAGGTTCATCAAAAGCATTTTCTTCATGAATTACCTCTTCACCTAAACTATCATTCAAGGAGTAGGAGGGGTCATTAATAGAGATATCCTCATCCATGCTTTTAAAAACATATTCATTTTCAAAAAATCTAACATCTCGAGATACATAAAGCTTATCATTTTTACAATCATAACACCTATATCCCTTTTTTGTTATTCCATATCCTAGAAAGACACATTCTATGGCCCGAGATGATAATTTATCATCTTTGTTAGTATAAACAAAGCATTTACATCCAAAAACACGCAATCTTGAATAGTTAGGAGAAACTTTAAAAAGTTTTTCTATAAGAGATATATTTTGTAAAACCGAAGAGGACATCCGATTAATTAAATAGACTGCAGTCATAATATCTTCTGCCCAAAAATTTTTAGGAACACCACTTGACAAAAGCAAAGTTCTTGTGGTTTCCAAAATATGTCTATTCTTTCGTTCGGAAACACCATTTTGTTGAGGAGTCTTAGAACAAGAAGTTTGATGTATACCAAACGTATTCACATGGTTTTCAAAATCCTTTAACATAAACTCTCCTCCTGAATCTGATCTAAAAATTTTGATTTTGGAATCAAATTGATTCTTTACAAGATTATGAAAAAAAACAAAATTTTGAAAGACATCGGATTTTGCTTTTAAAAGATATACTCATGTATACCTAGTAAAGTCATCTACAAAAATAACATATTAGGAAATGCCTCCTTTAGACAAATCAGGTGCCGGACCCCATACATCCGAATGAATTATTTTGAAGGGTCTTGTTGTAACATGTATTTTGTTTGGAAATGAGAGATGTTGCATTTTACCAAGAACACAATCTTTGCAAGAAAAAGATTCCTTAAATTTTATTTCAAGAGGACATTGATACAATTTTTGAGTATTAAAATGTTCAAGTCTCTTGTGCCATAAAAGGGCATCATTTATAAAAACATTAACATATCCTGTACTATGCAAATAGTCTATAATGTAAAGTCCGCCCTCTCTATGGCCACGCCCAATCACCTTCTTCGAGAGGCGATCCTGTACAATACATCCGGTGGATTAAAAGGTTATAACACAATTTTTATCCGAAATTTGGGATACGAAAAGTAAGTTTAAATTTAGTTTTGGAACAACACTAATTTTGGAAACTTCAAAATTCTTGTTTTGTAAGTGACCAATTTTATCAATATTTAATTGTGTATCATCTGCCGTATAAACACATGATAGGGGTTTTTGAACACATATGAAATGAAGCACCCGAATCAAGAATCCAAGAGATCATACCTTAGTTTCTTTTGTTAAAGAAGAGCAAGCCACACCAACCGTTGCTTTTTCCTTCATTTGGGCTTCAAGTTGCTTTAATTTTTGTTCAAGTGGAAGAATGAAAGATGAAGCATGTTCTTCTACTATGGCCACCTTCTTTTTCAATTTTGGGCAATTTGGCCATGCCTGGCTTCTCTACAATGATGGCAAATGATGTCTTTTCTTCCTTCTTCACTTTTGAAATGAGGAGGTCGATAAGTCTTCATATTTGCTCTGGGTTTTGATGCGGCCAAGGCGGTGTCTTTTTGAAGTCTTGCTTCATTTATTCTTGTTTCCGCCATTTGAAGATCGGTAAGAATCTCTTCTTTTGTAAGAAAAGGTTTTATATGAATGAGCGATGATCTTACCCCTTCAAATTCTTCCTGGAGACTTCTTAGAAATTGATATACAAAGTCCTCATTGTCTTCACATTGTCTCTCACTAGACATTGTATACATTTCTTTTTATAACCATACAATTGATTCCAAACATTGGAAAATTCACCAAAAAAATCGTTTACTCCTTTATCTCCTTGTTTGAGTTAGACCAATTTGTCTCTTAATGCCATTCTATGAGCCACATCGCTTTGAATATGGGATTTTTTTAAATATTCTCATGCTTCTTTAGCATTGGTGAAATCGGCCAAAGTGTCCCTAGTGTGCTCGTTTACATTATTCATAAGCACCCATAGGATATTTTTATGGCCTCCATATTCCTCTTTTTGTTCAAGTGTGGCATTGATAGAGGGTTCTATCTTCGAACCACTTATATAGCCCCATAATTTTTTGAAAAATAAATAGTTTTCCATAGATTGGGCCCATGTTTTATAGTTCGAAGATGTTACACGAAAATTGAAACCCCCTTTATCATTCATATTTTAAGGAGAAAAAAACTAAAGAGGTAAACTTACAAAATACAATTGGCATGCTTTTCGAGGCGATGAACAATACAAAATATGACTGGCACGCTTTCCGAGACTATGCACACTACTCCCACGATCGAGAAATGGCTCTGATACCATGTAATGAAGACTATGCTTCAATATATTTACGGAAGATCAATGAGTGGATAACACCATAAAGTATCAATCCCAAAGCCTTAAAAAATGGCAATAGCCGAGAGCAACAAGTGCATGCGAAAAGGAGAATAAACACAACACAAGCTTGAATAAATAATCTTTATTCATTAGCCATCGAAAGCTTGAATTTACAATGGCTTACAAGAGGTATATATATAGAAAAGGGAGTGAAAGAGAGTGAGAGGAAGTAAAAGACTGGGAAAAGAGGGGATAGAGGGGGGCTGGCTGCAGCCAGCCCCCAACGGCTAGTGGCCCTGGGGGCCCTGGCCCTGATGGCCCAAGGCCGCCACGGCAGGGCCACTCTGGCCCAATTCTTTAACATGGGATCTCTTTTTTCCAAAGTTCTCCACAGAACCTCCCTCGGTACTCTATCATAAGCTTTTTCTAGATCAATAAATATCATGTGAAGGTCTTTCTTTTTTACTCTAAAATGTTTCGTAAGACGTTTCAAAAGGTGAATCGCTTCATCAGTAGATTTGCCTGGCATGAATCCAAATTGGTTCTCTGTTGTACTTGATACTTGTCTTAACCAACGTTCGATAATTCTTTCCCACAATTTCATAGCATGACTCATTAACTTGATACCTCGATAATTCGCACAATTTTTAATGTCTCCCTTGTTCTTATATATGGGTATAAGTGCATTCCTCGGGCATCTTTTGATTTTTCCATATTTCATTGAATAGTCTTGTGAGCCAAGTGATTCTTATTTCTCCTAGTATTTTTCAAACTTCTATAGGAATATTATCTGGTCCTATCGATTTACCACCCTTGATATGTTTAAGAGCCTCTTTGACTTCATTCTTTTGAATACGTCGTAGAAATTGTGGTTTATATACTTTTCTGATTTGGCTAACTCTCCTAAGCTAATGCTAACATCTTATTTTCATTAAAAAGCTTATAAAAATAGTTTTTCCATCTATTTCTTATATCATCATTTGCCACTAGAATTTTTTCAACGTCGTCTTTGATGCATCTAACATAATTAAGATCTTTAGTTTTCTTATCTCTAGCCCTAGCTATCCTAAAAATATCTCTTTCACCCTCTTTTGAGTTGAATTTTTTATATAAATCCTCCCAAATTTTAGCTTTTGCTTCACTACCGGCCTTTTTCGCTTTCTTCTTTGCTTTCTTATAAGCCTCTAAAGTTTCACTAGTTTTCTTAGCATAATGTAATTTGTAACATGCCCTCTTTACCTTGATTTTATTTTGCACTACTTCACTCCACCACCAAGCTTCTTTTTGTGCTGGTACACCTCCCTTAGATACACCTAACACATCTTTCGCCACTTTCCTAATATGTATGCCATATTGTTCCACATATCACAGGGTCTACCAACATAATTCCAAACATCTCCTTGAAGGACTTTCTGTTTAAATATATCTTCTTTCTTGCTTTTGAGGTTCCACCATTTAGTCTGAATAACTCGATGCACTCTTTTCTTCTTTGTCCATTTTTTTATTTGTAAATCCAGAACTAAAAGTCGATGTTGGATGGTTAAGCTTTCTCCTGGAATTACCTTACAATCTTTCCAACACGCATCTTTTTTTCTATAAATAAAGTAATCAATTTGTGTTTATGATAAGCCACTCTTATAAGTAATTAAATGTTCATCTCGTTTTTTGAAGATTGTATTGACTATAAAGAGATCAAATGCCATAGCAAAATTTAAAATCTCCTTACCTTCCTCATTCACATCCCCAAAACCAAAGTTTCCATGAATCCCTTGATATCCTAATGCCTCTTTACCGACATGTTCATTTAAATCTCCTCCTAAACAAATCATCTCCTTTTGTGGAATCTTTTCAAACACCTTATCTAACTCTTCCCAAAAAACTCTCTTTATACTATCTTCTAGTCCTACTTGGGGTGCGTAAGCACAAACTATATTCAAAACCTCTGCTCCTAACACTAATTTCAACGTCATGATTCGGTCACCATATCGTTGTATGTCTCCTACACTATCCTTTAAATCTTTATTTATGATAATACCAACTCCATTTCGAGCCTTTTCTTTACCTAAGTACCATAATTTAAAACTTGTATCCTCTATTTCCTTTGCTTTTTCTCCGACCCATTTTGTCTCTTGTAAACATATAATATGAATCTTTCTCTGAATCATAGTATCTACCACCTCCATTAGCTTACCGGATAATGTTCCGATATTCCAACAACCAATACGAATCTTATTATGTAGGACTAGCTTCCTTACCCCCCGCATCCGTCCATATTCAAAATGCGGAGACCCTCTCTGAAAAATTTTTACTAAATTCGAGCGACAATGTAGCGGGACTAACTTCTTTACTCACATCCGTCCATGATGTGAGAACCCTCTCTGCAATTGATTCACTACATTCGGGCAAAAATGTAGTGGCTCTTGCTTACTTATTACTGCATTCGGACTCTGCAGCACGTCGCTAAGCGGGGACGCCCCAAAGCAATGCTCATAATTTTTGTAATCCATATTATAAAATCCGACGAAGTTTTACGCTAGCTGTCGAAAATCTAACACAACTCTCCTCCTTTATCCGGGCTTGGGACCGACAATGCAAGGGTGATCCCTTACATGAGCGGAGTTAAAACAACCAGCCCATATTGTTATTTAAAACTTTTCTCGAGAGGATTGACTAATAGGACCAGTTAGGTCTACAAGGTCTTCCCGAGAAAAGCATCTTATGTTATCTCAGCTTTTAACATCAAACTCTTGGTTGAAATACTTTTCTATTCCAGAATCTATCTACATAATTTGTTTCTAACACCACCTCAAATTATATAACTAAATCACTATCTTGCTACTTGCTCTCATAAATAATGTAGTGAAGGTTGCACAATGAACTCAGAGTGGCACTCTTATCATCTTACTCTTTCATGCCTACAGTCTGGTTCATCCGATTATTACAGGGATGGTTCCAATCCGAAATATGAGCAGTAGAAGAAAAGGCTAATTAAACCGATCACAGGAATACCGACTCTTAGTCTTTGAAAGAAGAAAGATATATATTGACGAATGGACGTTTTGAGTAGTGCTTTGTTCACACCTGCTCTACCTCTGTTGTTGTTTGTAGGTGCCAACCCTTACCACGCCTACAGTAGAAGGAAGTGCCTACCATCCTACTCTCCACTAGACAGAGAGCAGCGGCATGCCTACACTACGGTAATGGGAAGCTACTACAGCCTACCCAACAAAGCAATTCAAAAAGAGCTATCTTAGATTCTTATGCACTCAGAGACCATTTTAATCAATTGTAAAGGCTTACATAGTTCTGTTTCTTCCTTACTCATGAAAATTTCCACCGTCATATAAATGCGAGAAGAAACAAGGGCACTAGCTTGATCTTAAAGAACAGAAATCGGGTATTCCAAATAATCATGCAGACACTGCAAAGGTTCCAGTTTCAATCGTAGCTACAGAAACCTGGACAGAATTGCATGGCCAGATCTAAATCTGTGACCAAACAAGAAATTTGTATGCGAAACTTTTGGCAAGTCAGCCATATCAGATGCATTTAACTGAGGTCATATGCCTCCAGCTGGCATCCAACTAGCTAGGTTTTTGCTATAGTAACCCTGTTGGGAACCATTACCCCTGCCCTCTTATAAAAGAAATGGCGATACTGTATCTGTTACAACTTGTACGTGAGGAATGTGATTCATTGATAGAAAAAAGGGCATAGCTATTGCAACCTGGTCATAATCGCATTGCCAGATTTTTTAATCTGTGACCAAACAAGAAACTTGTACGGTGGGAATTTTGGCAAGTCTAGACAGATCAGGTGCATTTTACTGGGCTCGTAAGCCCCTAGCTGGCATCCGTGTAACTAGTTTTCCTATAATAAACAGGACGGGAACCTCTTAACCATTGCTCTCTTATAAAAGAATTGGTTACACTGAAATGGTTTCAAGTTTCAACTGTACCTGTTGGAACTTCCATGAGAGGGACCTGATTCAAGCACAGGATAGATAAGAAAACCTGGAGGTATTGATTAAGGTCTCCACGTCTCCTGGAAAGTGTCCACGGGGAAAACAGAATTTGTTAAGCATTAAACAAAGAAGGTTGTGATGATTTATGTCCTCCCACAAGCTTGAGCCTTATGACGTCCAAGCATGCTTCATTTGATCTGTAACTTCTCAGCTTTTGCATTCTCTTTTTTCTTTCCTTCCGGGCAATGCAACTTTTGAGAGGAAAGAAAGGGAGGCTCTTTCCTTCCGGGCAATGCAACTTTTGAGAGGAAAGAAAGGGAGGCTGTAGTAACAAGATATGCTCTTAGTTGACAGTTCCCAGAAAGGAGGAGGATAAGCCATGAGTCATGCCATCACTGGATAAAGGTTGATCAAGACAAACCATAGTCTGCAAGTTACCCAACTTGCTCCAACCAGATTTTGACAAATCCACAAATTCATATAGGTCTACCAAGTCTAGATGAGCTTTGAAATGGGTAGGTTCTTGGGAATAATATTGACAAGTCTATTTCAGGTACACCAAAGCAGCAATCTACAAGGATGCATTGAACGTTCTAATGGCAGAAGCATTATAGCTTACAACGCATGAATCTGCTTGCAACTTTAAAGACATGATCACCTAAGCAAATAACCTTTCCAGATAATGCAAAAAAACATGCAGATAACGTTTTGGATAGTTAAGCCACACATTTGTAATTTTCAATCAAGCAACACGGTAAGTCACATGCATACATTGTAGGTAAGGGAAGCTCAGATTTCACCCGAGGAGACACAGAGATCGTTCTTGTCTCAGAGCGGATGCTTTTTCCTGTAGCACCCACTACTTTGTCCTTCTTTGCTTTCTTAGCAGAAACTCCAGATTTCCCTCCATCCGCCTGCCTCTTCTGAGTAAGAAAATGGAGACAACTAATTCATTATTTCATGTTTGTCATCATACAAACGGGACTACTGTACCAATAAAATAGGAAAAGAGAAGCAACAGAACAATCGTGGAAGTTGTAGGCAGCATGTACTTGCATCTGAATTGTGCTTGGTTTCAGAGATTCAAGCCTCTAGACATACATTAAGCTGCTTTCCTCTTGGTGATACAGGCAGTTGAGCTGTAGTTTGTAGCACACGACAGATATAAATGAAAACAAGACAGTTTCTTCATGTATGGGTAATAAAGTGGAAGCTCCCGCTTGATTGTAGCATCATGGCAGATGTAACACCAACTTTTACTATTGGAGGACATCTTATACAAAGGATACTAGTGAGCACTTTGACGTCAAATAAGACTTAAATTATTTTCTTTTAGCATTTCCAAGAAAAAATCCATCACTCTCAAGTCCGCCTGCCCATAATAATGAATTGACAAGGCCAAGACAATCATTATTGTCACTATCAAGAGATTCATGAAGGATCTCCTCATCATCACTATAATACTTACATCAAAGGCTATGATTGAAAGAACTGGACATAATCTAGTGCGAACTTGAATAGTGTTTGGCCAAGATAGCTGAATGCAATCAAATTGGCATAAGAGCACCATGATCCATCAAAATATGGAAATAGCATCTCCTAATCTCATTTCTCACTGATGAAGAATTCGGTGCAGAGAAGAGACACTGCAAATCAAAGGCACCAATCTTGATCACTGTTCTAGACAAGACCCAGAACCTTACGTAATCAAGCAGCAAGCGTGTCCATTATCCTTGGTCCAACACATTATATTATGAATTGTTCCGCGATGTGTTCACAGATATTACCAAGGTCATGCTTGTTGATTCTTGTGTTTTTCATTCAGCAACGTTTGGTCATGGATATGAAAACTTTGCCCAGTTCAAGAATTAATCAATGTTCCACAACAGTGACAAAGTGGGTGAATGCATAAAAAGGAATGCTGCCAGAGTTCAAAATAACTACTGGTTTCTCTAAACTGCTAAAGAAATCATGAAAAAACTAAAGCATAATCACCCCAACTCCCCAAAGCCAGGAAAAATGCATGACAAGCTGGGACTATCACTGTAACGAAGATGATACTTCAACGTGTTGAATGGAGCAACGGATATCCAATACACATATACAACAA
The DNA here is from genome assembly GCA_036023115.1 of Brasenia schreberi. Lineage (NCBI taxonomy): Eukaryota > Viridiplantae > Streptophyta > Magnoliopsida > Nymphaeales > Cabombaceae > Brasenia > Brasenia schreberi. Next base: position 2,100,056 of record JAYKKT010000050.1, read on the forward strand.
TCGTGAGTCACCAAAGGATATACTATAAAGAGCCTTATAAAAGACTAGAATAATAACAAATATACTCAAAAGAATGTATATAAATTGGTTAAAAAGACTTACATTTATTGAATACAAGGTGAGTATTTATAGAGTGGAGAGGGGAGAGTGAGAGAGGAGTGAAGTAAATAGTGGGCAACCAGCTGCCCAACGGCTAGTAATGTTACCGTTGGGCCATCCTTCTGGCCTTGATGGCCCATGACCTTAGTGCTTGATTATATGTATTTACACTTTCATAATGAAAAATACAGTAAAATACTCAGATAAATACGTACATATATTTTAATGCCCCCTCAAACTGACATTATCATCACTGAAAGTTTGCTAACTAAGAATTGAAAGCACGAGGCCAGTAGTGATTTGGTGAAGACATTTGCAAGTTGATACTGTTGAATGTAGTGACAATCCATCTCGATCTGTTTGATGCGCTCATGAAATGTATTGTTGTTGGCCATATATATAGCATGTTTGTTGTCACAATACATTATAAAAGTAACTTTAAGTGAAGCTCCAAGATCTTGAAGAAGTCTTTTTAGCCAAGTTAATTCTTTAGTTGTGTTGGTCACTGATCTCTATTTTGCTTCAATAGATGAGAGCGACACATTTTGTTGCTTTTTGCATCTCCATCAGATAAAGGAGTTTCCAAGATGCAACAACTTGTTGGAGAGTGCATGCCATTAACATCACCATCCCAATCGGCATCAATATATGCAAGTTAACTAAGATAGGGAGGAAGAGGATAAGAATACTCCCTTTTAAGTGGTATGTCGGACATATCATATGATCTGCATGATGACACCCATATGTATAGTGGTAGATGCATGCTAAAATTGACTTAAAGTATGCATGGCATGAGTGATGTCAGGTCAAGTGATGGTTAGGTATGTCAATGATCCGACCATCTGTCTGTAAGGAGTGGGATCCCTTAGTGGTTTACCATATCTAAGTCTCATCTTTTGGTTAATCACCTCAAGTATTTCAACTACCTTATCATCTGTTAGGCTATAACAACAATATCATTAGCAAATTTAGTTTGAGACAAAAAGAAACCTGTATCATTTCTTGTTACCTCAATACCCAAAAAGTATCGTAGATGTCCAAGATCCTTCATTTTAAACTCCCTACCAAAGTCTTATTTGATATTTTGGATCTCAAGGACATCACTCCCTGTAATAATCATATCATTTACATATAGCAAGAGAATACAATACCTATAAGATATCGCTTTATAAACAAAATAGTGTCAGTATAATATGTAGTGAAACCACATTACATGTGGTAAATAATAAATTCACTCATTTTGTCAAACCAAGCCTTAGAAGCTTGTTTAAGTCCATAAAAAAGACCTTTTAAGATGAAAAAATTGATTCTTTGGAATGTTAAAGACCGGGAGAAGGTTCCATCTAAACCACTTCTTTTAATATTCATTTAAAGTGGTCAAAGTGGTTATTCTATGTATTGGGGCAAAGGTTTCTTCATAATCAATTACATACTCTTTTGAATATCCTTTGACTACTAACCTAGCTTTGTATTTTTCTAGGATACCATCTTCATTGGTCTTCATTTTCTATACCCATCTACACCCTATTGGTTTCTTGGTTTCAAGACATGTTACAATTTCTAATGTTTGTGCTCTACGTAAGGCATCTAGTTCCTCATTCATAGCATGAATCCAGTCCTGGAATGTGTGAGCTTCCTTAAATGTCTTGGGTTCCTTTATAGCTAAAATTGTAGTTAATAAAGCTATATACCTTGGAGAAAAGGTTTCATAAGAAATGAATCTATCAGGGGTACAAAATCCCTATTAAATTTTCTTGGAGTAGGTTCAATAGTTTCTTGAGTCCTCCTAGTATAATATCTTTCAAAATGAGTTAAAATGTGCCTAAAAGATATTGATTCGGCACGTTGACTTTCTACGTTTCCTTTTGGATTAGCTAGAATATCACTCCAAAAAGAATATCTAGTTTCATCAATGGAATTAGTAACTTGATATTGAAACACAAATTCATTTTCAAAGAACTTAGCACCTCTTGACACATAGATCTTGTCATTCTTGGGATCATAACATCTATAACCTTTTTTCTTATACCATACCCCAAGAACATACGTTCAATTGCATGCAGAGATAGTTTAAGCATTTACACCCAAATACTCTTAATCTAGAATAATTAGGTATATGTTTAAAAAGTTTTCAATGGGAAAAATATTTTGTAATACTAACGAAGGAATGCGATTTATTAGATAGACAAAAGTCATAATGGCTTCTGCCCAAGGATTTTTAGGAACTCCACCAGATACTAAAGGTTCTAGTGGTTTCCACAATGTGTCGATGCTTTCGTTCAGCAATACCATTTTGTTGGAGAGTTTTAGTACAATATGTTTGGTGAAGAATCTCATGGTTTTCAAGATACCTTTCAAATTCATTTGACACAAATTCTCCTCCTGATTTAGATCTAAATATCTTTATTTTATAATCAAATTTATTCTTAATAAGATTACGAAAAGTAACAAAATTTTTAAAAACATCGAATTTGGCCTCTAATAGATATACTCATGTATATCTAGTAAAGTCATCAATAAAGATGACATAACAGGATAGTCTCGGTGCGAGACCACCAACATCCGAGTGTACAATTTCAAACGGTTTGCTTGTAATATACGTTTTATTTGAAAATAGAAGATGTTTCATTTTGCAAAGAACATAGTCTTTGCAAGAGAAATTTTCAATATTTTTTTATTTCAATAGGACATTCATACAACTTTTGAACATTTAAATGACCAAGTCTTTTGTACCATAGTTGTACATTATTTGACAAAACATTGAAATGTCCAAAATTATGCATATAATCCATTACATTCCTCCCTGTATATGGCCATGTCCAATCACCTCTTTCGAGAGGTAATCCTAAACATTGCAACCCGTAGATGAGAAGGTTAACACAACCATTATCTGTTATTTGAGAAACAGAGGTAAATTTAAATTTAATTTTGAAACAACACTAATTTTGGAAATTGAGAAATATTTGTTTTGAAGATGTCCTATTTTATTCACCTTTAATTTGGTTCTGTCGACGGTAATCACACATGAATCAAAAATTTTCTTATACGTGAAGTCAAAAGCTTTTCGTTACATGTCATATGAAATGAAGAACCTGAATCATGTAACCAAGGAGTCATACCTTCAGTGTCATGAGTGAAAGTAGCGCATACCGCACCAATGATGGCCTTCTCCTTGTCTTTTAGTAAGGACTTTGAATTAAGACTTTAAACTTATTTTAAAATACCTTAGAGTGAGGAGTGTTTTTTCTTTAACTAATGAAAAAGCAATCCACAAGAGCGGTTTAAGCTTTGGATAAATGCTTTAAAAAGCACTGTAAATCTCCAAGTCCCTTGAATAGAGACTTATAGGCATTGGCATGCTTCTCGAGAAAACGACTTGATAATCACGAAGAGCATATAGGCTCTCATACCATGTAACAAAGAAGATACTTCAACAATGGCGCAACGGATATCAAATACATGTATACAACAATCGTGAATCACCAAAGGATGACTATAAAGAGCCTTAAAAAAGACCAGAATAATAGCAAATACACTCAAAAGAATGTATATAAATTGGCCAAGAAGGCTTGCATTTATTGAATACAAGGTGAGTATTTATAGAGTGGAGAGGAGAGAGAGAGGAGTGAAGTAGGATAGCCGTTGGGCAGAGCCCAACGACTAGTAAAGTTATTGTTGGGTCACCCTGGTGGCCCTCGTACTTGATTACATGTATTTACACTTTCATAATGAGAAAAATAAAGTAAAATACCACATAAATACATCTATTTTAACACGACCACGCGAAAGGTCATTCTAGCACACATTCTGAATGTTTCTGCTAGGGATTCTGGTTGTTTTCTTCGCTGAAGCTAATTGGACATGGCTAATATGTATGTATGTATGTATGTAATAATATAATATGTAATATGTATGTATGTAATAATATGTATGTATGTATGTATGTAATATGTATGTATGCCATTGGTAGAGAAAGACATTAGCAACTTCTGATAAAACTTAGTAAATTTAAGTAGAGAAGGGGGACACCTTTTGCCGTGAGACATGGTTTACTGGCACACAAAAGGACAAATATCCAAATTAAACTAGCTTAAGATGGGGCACCTTCTCCAACTTAGCTGGTAGGCAAGTGCATGTCATCCATGTACTTTTATTACAAGATAAGTTCCAAAGAGACAGGTTATCTTTGATATCTACCTTGTTCTCTTCCAGCTCTCCTTCTTTTGGTTCAGCCTCGGTTTTTTCTGCGTCCGTTGCCAAAGCAGCCTTTTCCAATTTGTTTTCTATAGAGTCTTCAAGCAACTGAAGGATGAAATGTTTTGAAATATCACCACACAAGCTTTCAGATCTAATGAGGGGATGGAAACAATAGAAGGTCCCATGCGTGACTACAACAAAACAATTGCATAACATCGGAAAGTTCTGCACTTTTGGATAAATATAATAAACAGGAATAACAAGAGTATGCTCGAAATAACACTGTCATTATTCCAGCTCACAGAGAAACGGGTGAGGGAAAAAACATGGGCCTGTGTGTTTGAGGATAAATACAGAATACAACACATTCTGATTCCTCCATTGGAACTGAAAATGGCTTGAATATAAGATGAAGAAATGACCTCAGACCACCCAAACTATGACAAAGCTGATAATTCATTACAAAGTTTTGGGTACTGTACGCTGTTGCATCTAGACTAATACAAGCAACCAGGCATGTGAATAGGTTTTTGTACACCATAGGCAGTTACATTGAATTCACAAGCTCATCATTGCTTGGCAATTACTAAATGCATTAAGCATACCAACATGAGTATTTGTGTGCATAAAGATCTGTTTTCCATTAAAACGCTGTCAAGATCCCAAAAACGTTGTGGCTGCAAGTATTTAGGATTGGCATAAACTAGCAAATGTTTCTTCACATACAAAATAAGCCACTGTGAAGCACAATAGAACTAAAACTGGCAAGCAAATAGCGTGGTACTACACCACCCTGGGGCTGCCCACTGCAGAAGGGAAGAAAACAAAGACGTTCTGGGCAGACAATCCAGTTTGACCCAAACTGGTGCATGGGCGTATCATATATTGATCAGTGGTGTAACTAAGGCACAATGGTTGAGAGTCTTGAGACCCATCCGGGCCTTCCACAGGGTTCCTCATCACATGAGAAAAAGAATGTTGATGTCTTAGGATAGAGGTTGTCACGTACAAGAGAAGATATGACATTATGACTAGAAGTATGAGTGCAAAAACACAGATAACAAATGCTACGGAATTATTTATATATGTAACTGCAGTATAGTGCACATGATGGTACGTTTGTATCCATACAACAACAACTAAGCCTTTTTCCATACTAGATGGGGTTGACTACATGGATTTTTTTGTTTCAATAGAGTTTGATCTTGTGTCATACTAACACTTAACTCAACGTAAGCTAGATCATTCTTTATTGTTTTCTTCCAACACTTTTGTAGTCCTTTTCTTCCTCTTTTAATAATTTCACAATCTAGTTTCTAGTACCTTCTTACCGGAGCTTCCTTAGATTGTCTTTCTACATGTTCAAACCATCTTAAACAAATTTTCCTCATTTTGTCATCTATTGGTGTCACTCCCAATTTGTTTCTAATAACCTCATCATCTATATTATCCATCTAAGCATATTCATTTTTGTCAAATCTTTTGTACATATTGATAATTAACTTCCTAACACTCGACCATAAAGCATATCGAGTCTAATTGATGCCCTGTAATATTTACCTTTCAATTTTAAGTTTTAACGATATATTCTTGTCACTTGTCTGTATGCATATCTAAGCAAATATATTATTTGAAGAAACGAGTCCTCATGTTCATTCAATCAACTAACCTTGACCATGACAGGACCATATGATACATTATAGTCACTTCTGTAGGATTGCATCATGAAATGAACATTTTACTCACCCCCCAATGTATTTCCTTCTGATTCAACTGCTTAGCTGTATCACTGGTGCTTTCAATCAACATTGCCGCTTCAGCATCCTCAATAAAAGAACTTGGCTGCCCAGGAGAAACTGTCTACAGATGAATCAGTAAAAAATGCCAAACCTTGTAGAGGATCGAAAAGGCCAAAGTATAACCATTACCTCAAAAAATTATGAACTTTTAGTTGCATAATGAGAAGATTAAAGTAGGGCAGAGGAAACATTAGATGAGCCTAAGACACTGCAGACACCACCATTACCTCGAAAATTGATGCGCTCATTTACTATCCCCAGCATTATTATGGACTCGGCTTTGTGCAGATATTGCAGCAGCAGATCATACGAGTACTGCACGTGACAAGAAAGCATATTTGAAGCTGAAAATTTGAAAAGTTAGTTCCAACACCAACTGGAAGTTTAAATAGTTTCAACCAAAGTACGATTTTGTTCATAAGTAAGAGCATGTTACATATGAGGTTTACAAAACACATAAATTGAATGAATAACATGTCCTAATATTATTGTTCTTATACAACTAAAAAGAACATTTTGGAAGTATTTCAATATATGTAAGAAATATATACCTAAAAGCCTTTCAAATTAAAAAAAAAATACTAAACCTTGACCCTGAAATATTATCACAAACATAAGGACTATCATTTTTGTCTGAAAACCCAAAAAATTTGCAAGAAGGCCAAAATCTCATCGAGAATGATGAATATGATACAGAATCTTGTCAGGCTTTCCTCCCTTTTCTATGCTAGGCTTGTTAATGATCTGGTGCCTCCAACTCTTTCTTGCTCTTAAATAACTCCATTTTTCGTCATGGGTAAGAGGCATAATATTCAAACATACACACATGCATACATATATTAATATCAATATATATACATACATAATTTCATGTATTTAAACAATTAATTGATTTTGCTGTATCCAAGGCTTGGATTAACATGGGTAAGCAATTAAAGAAACCAAATTAGTACACAAGTGTATAATGACCATTACTCGCACCTCTACACTTGCAAAAACCTCTAGTTTGCACTTACTGCCAAAACATACTAAGAAGCGGGAAAGCAAAATCAAAGTCCACTCTTAAGGGATGACTTGGAGAAAACTGAGACTTGGTTCTACTCAATGATATTTGACCTGCATGTGGTCACTAATACAGGATCCACCTCCTACTAATGTTAAAGGACAAAAGATGCTCCAGCTCCACCAGAAATTCAAGAAAAACCCAGCTAAGCACCTGGCAAATATGTATGTTGACTTTGCTGTGCCTCAAAGAACGAGCAGATTCATTTTCCTGCACGAGAAGTGTTAAAGTGAGGCCGTTTGCTGACAAAAGGTTGAAGGTTGAAGAAATAAAGAATAATTACTTAATGACATGAGAAAACAGCTGCACAGAAGACCTCCAAATGTGATGGAGAAAGAATCCCTTCCAACTTCTGAAGATCCTTCAGGTGCATCAACTCATGGTCTTCACGAAAGGTGTTAAAGAAACTTCGGGCTGTAAAAGAAGATATCATGTTATGACTTTTTCCTCTCCTATGTTATGATCAAATTTCAAGTTAAATAAGAGGGAAAGGCAGACTACATCTCACTTGTAAAAACTTGCTGGATATAACATGAAGTTTTGTTGAAAACAACAGATGGATATTTGTCACTTCTTTCAGTTTCTATAGTAAAGAGGGAGATCAACCAGAAACTTTTATGGGCAAAAAAGTTAGTAATTATACCCTCTTGACCATGTCCTTTTGCAACAAGATCCATGTAGCAGTGGATGAAAACTGGATAGAGCACGCGGAGCAATTCATGCTGCACAATATAACTGAATTTTGTTACCGTAGAACTCATCCAGCAAAACCAGGGAGAGAACAAGCAACTATATATACAATGGAAACGTCACTAAGCATTTGCTACTCTCAGATCAGAATAGAAGTGACACCATAAACTAGTCAACACTAAAATGGTATCTAGATATTGTAGTTGGTTTTCTGTGGTAAGCGTTTAATGAAATTACAATAATACAAAGGAACAAAACATATGAAATGCTCATAAGCAGGAGAGATCATACTATCCATCTTTGATCCTAGGATGCATAACGATATCTAGGGCTGTAACTGGAAGAACAGTTCCTTGTTCAGCTTTGCTCAGCACATTCCATGAATCAAACGAGATGAGTCATGGCGCAGGTAGTGTTTGACAAGATGATAACTAAAAGGCTCAACTCGTATTAGCTTGCTTTGTCTTTCTCTATTGAGCTGATGTTGCCAAAGGCTCATGCTTGTCAAAGCTGAGCTCATCTCTGAAAACACTCATATCCCTTAGCCTGGTTCAGTTCTTATACATATATTTTGATTCATATATTTGGAATACATATTTTATTTTGAAATGCACATCTTTTGTGTATTATGACTGTCAAAAAAATGTTTGTATACATTTGTAAGAGCTGCTGAGTTAATGATGAGCGACTAAGCTGGCAACGAGATAAGCACAGGTCTTCAATGAGTTGCAAAGAGAATAGTAGCAAACAAGGCAAGCTCGTCTCTATTTCAGTTATACCATAAACAATATGAATCACGAGGTGATGTCATGAGACAAGCAAGATATGGTCCAATCTCATCTTGTTTGGCTCATTTTGACCCTAACCATATCGAGTTGTTACCCTTATGAGGCATTGATAAATGCCATGCATGTTTTGTGGTCCTTACCGGTGTTGTCTGACGCATATCGCTGGGCTCCATGATACGGGCATATCGTATCATATCGTACTTTAATATTAAAATAATACAAAATTATTTAAAAAATCAAGAAAATTAGTAAAAATCCGAAGAAAAAAAATCTGAAAAAATCTGATAATTGCTTTAAATTCATATAATGCAAAGTTTAGCACAGATTGAACATTCAACATTGAACAATTACATCCAAAATTACATATTTTGAAGCAAAAAATGAAATACATTTACATTTTACATATTGTAAATTTGTATCAGGATTATTAACTAAATAATCTTCATCTTCTACTTGATAAAGATTCAAAGTTTCTCATCACCTTCTGCTTTAAAATGAAAATCTTCATCTCCTTCGTGATGTTGTTGCACTTCAAATTAATTCATGCAATGTCTTCTTCGGTTAGGAGTGTATTTTCTTCGTTATCTTCTATAATCCACTCATCTAATATATCAAAATTAACAAACTCCTATCTTTGTACATGTAGTTGTCATATTTGCTAATTTTCATATGTGAGCAAAACAATGAGCTCAATTTCTTTGATTATTGACTCTATGACACCTCAGTGATGTGATATTATTACTTGATGATATCCCTTTTTCTCTTGCGACCAGCTTTTTAACTAATGCTTGAGCTTCATTTCTCACTTCATAGACTGAGTTAAGCCTCACACACGTTGATCATGTTCAACTCAATGGAAGTCACGTAAGGTGAACCCTAAAATAGTGAAGTTGTGAAATGCCCACTCAATGAACCGAGACAACCAAATGTTTTTAATTGTTTGCAATCTCATGAAATTAGAAACTGCTAGCAGAAATATACCTAAAAGTTGGCAACAGAAAGGAAAATGATTTTGTCATAATTTTTATTTGTTTATAAATTATTCTTATTCAATAAATAAAATTATAAACCCAAATTACAAGCATAGGGAAGTGAAGAGAGGTGAAAAGAGGCCAGAAACCTGCAAAAAAAAAAAACTGAAAAAAAAAGTTTTGAAAAAAAAATTGGGCGTACGGCGATACGGGCCGTATCGTGGCTTCCCACGATACAGATAACACTGGTCCTTACAACAATGTTACCCATATCGCATCGTGGGACTCCACGATATGATATACCATAATGTATCGTATTAGATAACTTATCATTTTGTATCGTGCGATACAACATGATACAAGGCATATCACCTGTATCATACGATACAAGCAATATTGTCTTCCGTCTACGTCTTCCAACTGCTCCAAGGCGACTTCCAACTAGGGTGAGGCATCTCCAACGGTTTTCAAGGGTCTCCAATGTCACCATCACTTCGACAATGACAACACCGACAATTCGGTGGTTGTGGTATACTTTTTCTCGCTTTTTCTATTGTATTTGGTATTTTCTTGTATTATTTGTTTTTTTCTTTTTTTAATGACAATATATGATGTGTGAATATCTTTTCGTTGTAATTTTGTTAAGGATGTACTCTTAAATGCTTTACACATTGAAAATTGAATGGTGATTGATGAATATTTACTCAACTTATGAATTATATGAATCGTTTAGAATTATCATGATTTTTCTTGAATTTTTATGATTTTTTTAATTTTTTTCTAATTTTTTACTATTAAAAACAATATGGTATGATTCGGTACGATATGTATCGTGGACCAATACGATACGATACAAGCAACACTTCTTACAAGAATTAAGATGCATGAAGCAGTTTTGGGCATTACTCGATAACGAGGACGAACAAGGTTGTCTTAGCATATCATTTCTAGCCAAATGCCTCTGCTTGTCATCCATAACTGACAATGATGTGTAGAAGGTGTTCTTAAGTCTAAAGACTCTAAGCATCAAATAACATATATGAAATATAACAAAGCCTAAAAATAAAATGAAGCTTACATCCATTAAATCAAAACTCTGTTTTAATGAAAACTTTATGGGAACAAGTAAAAGAAGAACAAGTAGTAACCAAGCTCACCTTCTACCTAGAATCTTTTCAATGTTAAATGAATAACGATATTTGCACAGCTAAACTTTATGCGACAGGCAAAGAAGAAATTTTAGCAAATTTAGCCCAGCTTCTACCAAGAAATAATTTCAATGGAGAATGCCCAACATGTTTGCACCACACAAACTTCGCGTCACAACTAAAGAAGGAGAATTAATAGCCTAACTCGTCTTCTATCTAGAAACATTTGCAAGACAAATTTTTCAACATTATTGTCAACCGAAAGCAATACCCGTAATGGCAGACTTATAAGATTTAAACTAACTTAAAGCGAAGCAAATCATTAAAGAGAAAACCTTGTACAAGTCCAAAGAACTATGTGCCCATGACCTCAACTTGCTGTATCCTTCGTGGTATCGAGCTGGCAAACTCTCCGCCCTACAAACAAAAACAATTACTGAGAAAGACGAAATTTTTTGAGGACTTTAGACGCTTAGTAGACCCAGAAGTGGCAAAAAACACAACGAATTCGCATTTTTTACTGACAATAAGCATATATTCAATTTCTATCAACAACACCGACGACTACGACAGAAAAAAACTGATCAGTGACTCAAGATGAAAAGCTGACCGAAGAAACGGAAAACCCATAATGTGTTTACGGCTGAGAAGCAGAAAATCTGTCTAGTTTATGAAGAAACGGATAACATCAACAACTAAAACACGGTATAATCGAGAGAATGAGTACTCGGAGAAGGAAAGAATCTGCTTGGCAACGTCCGGGTTGGTGTTGGGTGAAGAGAGGATCTTGCTTTGCTCCTCCTGCAACGCTAACTCCGTCTGCCAGAAACCCTTCTTCTTCAGGTACGCGATCACCGCCTTCTCGATCTCTTCCTCCTCCATCTCTCTCTCTATCTCTGGTTTCTTCCTCCGATCTTTTGTTGGTTTGTTGGCTCTCTCGGAGAACGCCGAAAGTTGGGTGGTCGGAGCCAGCGAACGGTGACCGGCGTTGGAGAAGAGGAACGAAACGGAACTCACTCTGGCCCACGGCGACTCAATACCCTGAAAGGGTTTGAAACTTCGGAGGTCACAATTATCGTCTGGTTTCCTTACATATCGGATTTTATATAAAACAGATATTTTGCCGATAAATGTAGAGCATTGGTACGTCACCTCACATTTCTTAGCTTGTATTCAAATCATAGCCACCTGCTTTTTCGTGATGGACGGCTGGTATCGCTGGAGTATATTAGGTTGACCACAGCTCATATGGACTGAGTAAAAGGTATTGGATCATCAAATTGGAAGGCTAAGCTTTCATAACATTTTAGAAATACAAGTGTGTGGTTCACATATTTGATATGCACATATTTGATATATCTTGGGATTTTGTTGCCATTAGAAATCTTTTTCATAAAATATGGTCCTTAGTATGTTTGAGTCGTATGCTGCAACCTTCATACTATAACTGCATACCTAGACCCACATGAGCTTTCTTTGTTTAATTTTCAAGGGTTGAATGACTAAATACACATGAGCTTTTTTTGTCTGGCTCGCGAGTCAAATTGATGTTTGGGTTTCAGTACTATGTGAGATAGCAAGATGAGAGAGAAAGAGGTGTTTAAGTTTTTTTGGATTTGGAATCATGATTTCATACTAATGAAGGGTTATGCGTGTGATGCACAACAAAATTTGAAATTACCGTAAACAAAATTTTCAGTTTGGTATGGACTTAAAACTTTGCTTGCAAAAATCGTGCACTGCCTTACCAACAAGTTTACTCAAACTTGCAAAGAGATTTATTTGATTATTTTAAGTGTTTACAACTAAGAATACCAAAAATTGAGATCCAATTCTCCTGAAACGACAAATCAAACACCCACTGTGAATAGTTTGATGTATGGCCAACACTTAGGGTGCTAGTTTTACTCACAAGGTTGCGAACTCGGAGCCCAAAAATCATGAGATACAGGTCTATGAGACCTATGTTTCAGCACTTCTATGGAACTCCATGTCCCCGCCCACATAGTACCAGGCTTTTAGATTATAAGACTTCCACATAGGTACGTTATGCAATCGAACCATAAGGGTCACTAAATAAAGATCCACGACGAACTCAGCTGCTCAAGTTCAGTTCATGTTTGTACTTGCTCAAGCTCGTTTGATTAAATACATACAAGTCGGGCCTGAACATATGTATCAAGCCTGATGCGCTAACCTAGAACATGTAGGTCAAGTGCAATTAAAGTTTATCAGGATAATTCGCGTTAATTAGTTCCATTTAAAGCTCAATCATAGTTTGAATAAAATTCAAATCAAGTTAGATATAGTATAGCTAAAGATCGATCTTGAACTTGGCTCTAACTTTTGAGCTGATCTTGAGTTTCATGTCAATTGATCGAACGAGCCAAAGCCAACATAACTTTGAAGGCTTGAACTAGCTTGACCTCTTTCTTGGTTAAGTTAAAAAGGAGTGATTTGTTGCTGCATGCTCTGATACTTGTACACCATTTTGCATCCATTTAAACTTGCAAAGGATTGCCATGTTCTCACTTTTCTATGATGGATTATAGTGAGCATGTAACAAAGAGCTTAAAGAAAATCAAAGCTCATCCAGGATCGGTTTCGTGCACCCTTTAGATGTAGGAAGTTGATACATACTCTCGCACCGAGCTAATCCGAGTTGCCATTGGTAACAAAAGAATGAACCCGATTCAAACCCACAAGATTCAACTAATATACAAAGAAGGTAAAACTAATGAAAGTTGTACCAAACCTGGATCCAAGCATACAGTCCTTTTTAATATTAACAAAATGTTACATTTAGAGAAACATATGGATATTCTCATGGTGGATCCAGTAGGACCCAAACCTCTCTCCTACTACATCACAAGTGGGACCCTAACTTGAACTTGCTACCCGGTCCAAAAGACACATGCATATTGAAATATACATAAACTGGATAATACATTACTGTGACATTAATGACAAAAATTTGTTTGGTGTGGTCGACCACAAACCTCTTATGTATGTTCTATGAAGCTTACGATTAATTGGAAGTTTTTGAATCTTTTCCTGCTACTGAGCTGAGTTTAGATATGTTTGGGTACTTTCATCGATCTTCCCGTATCCTAAGATGAACCTTGTTCTTGATCAATGGCCATCATGCCGTCGATGTTTGAGGTCACTATATTTACTTTTAGTTACCTTATTGGTAAGGTAATAGTCGAACTTTTTTTTTGTTACAGGTAGAGGCTGAAGCCTAACACACACATGCATGCACACCCTACATTCACCCAGTGTTGAACTCTAGACATCCAACAGCTTAAAGGTCTTTTTTGGAGGTGTTTGGTTGCGAGATTGAGACTACGGAACTGAAACGACAGTACCAGTTCTAGCGACCTACTCGTAATCGAGCTTTCAACCGCAGGCTAAGGCCTGTGTTTGATTACGATGAGAACCTGAACCCCAAGCCTCATAATCAAACACCCCGAAAGCTAAGAGAGCTGTGACTCCTCGATCTCTCACATGTTCCGTACAAGAAGCAAACCTGATGAAACCGGATCCCACATTCACCAACTCCCCAAACACCAAAGTTCACAAAAAAAGGATCTTTTGCTTTCTCTTGGGATAGAATAAATTTATAAGATCTCATTGGAAAAATTATTTGGTGGCATCTAAAACCTATCCGGATTTTTGTTGACCAGATCTTTTCTCATCTCGAGTGGGGTCCAAAGCCATTACACTCGCTACATGCAATAATTTCGTGGCTCAGGCCAACCCTGCAACATGGAGATGCAGACTGCAGAAAATATTCAGGAAAACAAGGATCTTGAGGGAGGGAGAGAGAAGGGGGGGCGCTGAACTGGTAGGTACAGAAAGAGGGCACGATGAGTCCCATCATGTACAGAGACGCAATATTCAATAGTGTCACAAACTCCGTTCATGTGCAGTCACCACAGGATCACAGAGCCGAGCAAAAATATCAAAACTGAATGGAATTCTACAAAATCAGAAAGCACAGAGAAGTAAATATCTTTCACCACCTGCAATCAATAGGGAAGCAGATCAAGGTAAAACCAATTTCACCACCTTCGTTCAAAGAGCAAACAGTAGAAACCATACTCGGCATTAAATTTAAATTTTCTGAGTTTAGATCGATTTGTACTTTTCTCCAAGAATCGGAAAAATCGGTCCACCACTGCCACCATTCCCACCAATAACATAGTCGAGCAAACGACTTATTTGTACAGGAAATTTTCATCTTCCATATGAAAATCATGAACCATGCATTCATTGCATTGCACAATCTTTTAATTGGTGCACCAAACAAGAAGGTTTACCAACATCTCACCTCATAATGATCTCCAATAACCAGTTGAAAGTATAATGGTTGCAAGGATACGCTCTGAAATTAAACATGATCACAGCATAGAAAACAATCAATTTGCAGAAAATACGAACTTTATATGGAAGAACAACTAAGGTTAAACTTTAGTTTATAATGAACAGTAGAGCACGTATATAACCTTTACTTTTCTGGATCACACTTCGTTCTTAGGTTGAGTCATACTTCTTGTTCATTGCAAATTCAAGCTATGATAAACTGAAAGATGCTCTTCACCGTAGGGAAGATTTTCAGTATGATGAAACTAATAAGCTCTAGGTCACACAGTTCATGTCCATTACAAATTGAATTCATGAAAAGAGCA
This sequence comes from Brasenia schreberi, assembly GCA_036023115.1. Lineage (NCBI taxonomy): Eukaryota > Viridiplantae > Streptophyta > Magnoliopsida > Nymphaeales > Cabombaceae > Brasenia > Brasenia schreberi. Next base: position 2,115,502 of record JAYKKT010000050.1, read on the forward strand.
AATGTTTCCACCAAACAAGCTACTCCGCGAACTAACACGAGAAAAATCTTCACTGTGACGAAGAGCATCTCACCTATAACCCCTACCTTTTCTCCTCAATTCCGGTCGAGGTCCGGCCACAGTTCGTGTCCATCACAAATTCAGGTCACGTCAAAGCGAAACAAAAACCGCTGATTGCTTAATATGAGGCCGGAGGGAGAAAAACAGAAGGAACACAGGAAGAAATTTATCACACAACCAAACAAACGTACAAAGGAATCAGCAAAGAGCTGATATCCTCTCCCATCACCCACAAAAACGCAAAGAGCTGATATCCTCTCCCAACACCCACAAAAACGCAAAGAGAACAAAAAATCTGAACTGGCAAAACTAACTAAAGAATCAAGAAAAACATAGATTGTTACACCAGGCTTACAGAGACAATCCTTTCTTTGCCGTTTAATTCATTTCTCACAGTACAGACAAAGAAGAACTAGGCAGCGGCGGTGGTGGGACTTTCACCTTGCCACGCCCAAATCATGTCCTTTAGAGCAGGCCGGAGATCGTCGCTGCAGAATCTATTGTACTCGAGAGTGTCGCCGCCGGATTTCTTCATCTCCACCACCACGAAAGAAGGGGCCACCGCGAAAACCTCCGCCGAAATTGCGAGCTGCCCCTTCCGACTGTTGTCGGACCCATGCATTCTCACCTTCGTTTCGCTCCTCTTCACTGTGAACTTCACCTCCTTCGCGACTTCCTCTAGCTTCGAAATTACGTTGCTCGCCGACTCCTTTGCCGTGAACCTCAGTTCTTCTCTCGCCTTCTTCTTCCCTTCGAATAACGGCGACAGGTCGAATCCCTGAGACAATGAGATTATGTGGAAAGCATTCAGGGATTCTCCTGATCCACAAACATCGTCTTCTGCTTCGAATGCTGCCATTTTCGGCGGCGGAGGGATCGCGGATTGCTTCTTAAACCAGGGTGACTCCATTAGTTTCTCCGTCGTGATTCTTGAATTGGGATTAGGATCAAGAAGCTTCAGAATTAGCCGGCGGGCGTCGGAGGAGAACCACGGCGGGCATTTGAAATCGCCCTTGTAGATTTTCCGGTACATAGCCATTATATTATCGTCCTGAAACGGGAGGAACCCGGCGAGGAGGACGTAGAGAATGACGCCGCAAGACCACAAATCGGCCTTGGCGCCGTCGTAGCCCCGTTTCGAGAGCACCTCTGGCGCAACGTACGCCGGCGTTCCGCACGTGGTGTGGAGTAATCCGTCCGGCTGAAGGTGGTCGGAGAGCGCACTTAGGCCGAAATCCGTTACTTTCAGGTTGCCGTATTCGTCTAAAAGGAGATTTTCCGGCTTGAGATCACGGTGATAGACGCCTCGGCTATGGCAAAAATCGACGGCAGATATCAATTGCTGAAAGTAAGCCCTTGCAGCGTCTTCTCTCAGCCGTCCCTTCGCTACCTTCGCAAAGAGCTCTCCTCCTTTCACGTACTCCATGGCAAAATAGATCTTCGTCTTTGTCGCCATCACTTCGTGAAGCTCAACGATGTTGGTGTGCTTCATCATCTTCATCACGGCTATCTCCCTCTTGATCTGCTCCATCATCCCCACCTTCAAAATCTTCTCCTTAACGACGACCTTGATCGCTACGTTCTTGCCGGAAACCAAATTCCGGGCGTGATAGACCTTCGCGAACGTCCCGTGGCCGAGAAAACGGCCGATCTCGTACTTACCGTCCAAAATAGGTGGATTCTTCTTCCCCTCCTTGCCGGAGGAGCACTTCTCCATCATATTTTAGAAAAAGGAACACAAACAAATGACAGAAAACATCGTATCCGAAATTGATACCGTAACGGCGTCACTATTCGAGAACCTTTGGTTTTTCTGCTTTTTGAATGGACTAACCGTCCTCTACGTGCTTCCGGTGGCACGTCCGGCTATGGATCTTCCTTTTCGACCGGAATCCGGCCGAATCAGGGCTGACACACAACCGGAACCTCATCTTTCTGCATTCCCCAAAACCAAGAATCCCTCGCTTCGAAGTCTTGCTTAGCTTCTCTCTCTCTCTCTCTCTCTCTCTCTCTCTCTCTCTCCGCCTAGTGCAAAACCCTGCTTCACAGGGGAGGAGGTGGTCTTATGTAGCGTTTCTCAGAAATATGGATTACCATGAATACCCTCGTGTGTAGCAGTGAATGACTAACCTACCCTTAACATGGCGATGGTACGAAGATGGTAGTTTAACGTGAAAATGGTATGAAGTGATTACGTATTTAAGTTGATTTTAAATGCAAAGTAACTAAAACACGAAACCGGGTGCCTGCTGCTTGTAATAAATTAACCGTTTCCGTTTTGGGTTATCTGGTTTGAGCAACATTCTTTTTTTGGTACAATGAGGAGGCTGAACCCAGATGCATGGCCCCAATATTGAACTCATGACCTTCAACTTGTGAGTCGAGCTTGGTGAGCCTCTCGAGCGATCTGAGCTGAAGACACATTCATGTTCAATCTCGTTAAGGTCATGAACTGAACATGAACAAGTTAGGAACAAGTCGAACCAAGCCCATATATTGAACACAAATTCGAAATAACACAGCCCAACACGGGATTCACATTAACGCTGGACCTGATTGAAAGGGTTGTTACCGGTACCTACTGTAAAAGATATACTGTCAACACGATAGACACGAAACACAAAACACATAATTACCGGTCATGGCCTTTAAATATCTTTTTTTTCCTGGGCCTGAAATTTACCTTCCTCAGTCGGACTATTCGATGGCATTTCGAAGGTCGTGTCATATCCCATCTGTCCCTATATTGGGCCTCATCCTGGACCTGTTTGATAGAGCTGATGACACTGCTCCAGTAAGGTTCAATAACTCGTAATTTTATGAATATATATAAAGAGAGAGAAAGAGAAACTGATCCATTCATCCAAACAAGAGATTTAAATGTATAAAGTAAAAATTACATATGTATTTTTTATATACACTTTATTCACATGAATACTTTTATTTTTAAAAATTTAAATCTTAATCATTCATTAGTAAAAATAAATAAATAATTTTTTTTAATTTGCTATCACGTAAGAGTGCTAGTATATACTAGTTTCTCTATATATATAGTGTTCACCTCTAACAAGTGTTTACTCATGCTAATGAAAATATTTTTCGTATTCTTTTATAATTCTTTAAAGTTGATGTAATCCAAAAGGAATTAATGAAGCATATATTATTATGGTAGAATCTATTTTTTATATATACAAATATAAATAGACAAAAGGGGTGCTCAAGGAACCATTGGGACCAAAGTAAATGAACTGAATTAAACTGACAGTTTTGTTCAATTGTATTGTCAAGTGATTGGTTCAGTTCAATTTTAACAGGAAAAAAGTTGATGGTTCGGTTCATGGCTCCATTATTAGAACTCAACCATGACAACCATACACACATCAAATTGGGTGTACGTATAAATCTTGATAAATTTATATATATTTATATAGATATAAATCTCAAATAGTTTATATATATGAGTTTTATAACCTCATATACATATTAAATGGGACTGTAGATCAAAATAATGTGATGATGTATAAATCATGGTTCCAATTTGGTTTTATTCAGTTCCGTTTTAATCATGCCACGGTTTGGTTCGACTCTCTAAAAATAAGGAACCACAAATAATGGTTTGGATCAACTTTAAGAGTTGTGTTCTCACGCAAAGTAAAAATAGGCAACTAACTTCTATTTGGTAATCTCTTCTAACTAGAAATAAAAGGTCATGTTAGTTAGCTAAGGCTCTACGAGAAGAGGACCTTTTACTTATGTTGAAACACCTTGTCAGTGTCATATTTTACTAGACTATGAGTAAAATGATTGATATCATTTAATGCACATAAATGTAAATATAATACGGGATGAGTGCTTTATTATCAATTGATTGCAAAGACAATGGTGATGATAAGAAGATTGTCCAACAACTCTCTCTATATATAAAATAAGAGTTGCTAGAGACTCTCCCATGGTAGACACTATCGTTTGTATCATTCATGCAATCACATGAACGATGAAGATTGAGCCGCTTGTCAATATTAACACAACGATTGATACCTTTTAATGTATATGATTGCATTAAATGTAACACGAGATAAACATCTTGATCACTAATGTTAGTTGATTATGAGTATGGTAGTGATGATCAAACAATGTCTAGTATGAAAGGTTGTGTAGTAGCTTCTACTATATATATAAACTTTATCCAAACCCATCTCAACCATCTAATTAAGTGGTATGGGTAGATGAGACTGAAAATTAAAACATGGAACCAGCAGTTTGGAGCCACATGTTTCAGTTTTAGCTTGGTTCTAGTTCCATATAAGGTGGAACTGGAACCAAAACCAAAACCGAACTGGGTGATTTTTGGCCCTGAGTCCGATTTCAACAGTTTCAGTTCAATTGGTTCTTGGCCCAGTTTAGAATCACCCGCCGGGCAGGTTTAGAATCAACTAAGTGATCTCGAGTCGCTCTCCCTACCTAGTGTGGGAAAATGCTCCATCTTAAATTGGTTTAGTTTGGTTACATGTTCTTAATGGACATTAAGATTCATGGTATGCCTGCTTATTGTATCGGTTTCTGTCGTTTCGTGTCGTGTCATTTGGTCACCTTGCTGAACACAAGACCCGACTGACCAAATAATTCAAAACCATGCATGCTTAATTAGTTCGCCTGCAGTTTCGTCATCTATTTTATGAACAAACAAGACCTCTCCCCTCCCCCACATCTTATAACAAAAGCTTGTTGTCTTCAATCATCGATAATGCAAGGGTGGCTTGTGAATAAGGCCATTAAGACAACCGCGTTAGATCCTCTAATTTTAAATTTGTTATAATGAAAATTGGTTAACAAAATCTTTAGAACTGTAAATGTAGGCCTCAAATTTTTAATTTAAATTTGGTTAACCAATTTTCACTTTAAGCTTCAGCTTGTGTTGAGCAGACTTCAATGACAACGTTGAATATTTTATCATTTATTTATTTGCGGGTAGATTTACTTTTCCAAATAGAGCTCGAATAAGAAGCTCTTGTGTCCATGAGGCTCATATGTAATGTGGTTCAATCATTGGTTGCAGTTCCAATATTTATTTATTTTATTTATTCTCTCTCTCTCTCTCTCTCTCTCTCTCTCTCTCTCTCTCTAACGTGCCAGGAGAGAGCAAAACTATGGGAGCACCTGGGTTTTCAGCCAAACAGGAGGCAATCAATGTTAGAGAGTTCACCAAGTTCCAATGTCATAAGTGAAAGCTTATAAGGAGAGGCTAAGGATAATATATATATATAGATATAGATATTGCCTAATTTTGACATGTTCACTCATGTTAATCAATGTTTTTTTTGTGCGATAAGTGTAATTTAAAATTTATAAAAAGTTTAAAAGAGTGTGAAGAACATTGTTAATACAACTTCTCAAAAGCAATGATCGGATATGAATAGATAACATCAATGATGGGCAAGCATATACTTGAAAATCTTCGTATATATATATTGTTCAATATAATGGTTATATTATATATTTATTATATTCTTGAAAATCTTAACAATTTGTTTAAAGAGATGGATAGTTGAGTTCAAAAGTAAAAAAAAGCAAAGAATACATATGCATTTATTGTAGATATATTTGATTATTTTTCCTTTTGAACTCGATCTTAGTTACCATTTTCAAAGATAGGCAAGCATATCAGTCTCAGCCCCCTCCTCTCTCTCTCTCTCTACATATGTATTTCTTGTAGATATATTTGATTATTTTTCCTTTTGAACTCGATCTTAGTTACCATTTTCAAAGATAGGCAAGCATATCAGTCTCAGCCCCCTCCTCTCTCTCTCTCTCTGTCTACATATGTATTTCTTGTAGATATATTTGATTATTTTTCCTTTTGAACTCGATCTTAGTTACCATTTTCAAAGATAGGCAAGCATATCAGTCTCAGCCCCCTCCTCTCTCTCTCTCTCTCTCTATATATATATATATATATATATATATATATATATATATAGAGAGAGAGAGAGAGAGAGAGAGAGAGAGAGATCTGCCAAGTGTAAAGATGAACATTTTTCATGGAATATAATAGAGAACCAAGCTAATTCGACAAAATGGATAGGTAAGTGACAAGAGAGATGATAAAGAGTTCTGAGAATTCCTACCTCACTGAAAGCGCAATAACGTATGAATCCCCTTTGCTTATCATGACATGAAGATCTCCTCAATCAAGAATGTCAATGTTATAGGTTTGTGTTTGAATTTCAATCACAACCCATTTAGTCTGATTTTATAATGAAAACAAAATATAATTTTCAAATCATATTAGGATCCAGTGTCCAATATTTGTATGTAAATCCTAATTTATAGAACACTCAATAACCTCATTGCTATAAATTTTTTTATCAAATACTTTTTATTTAAGTTTCTTCTCAAAATAGTAAATGAAATAAAGTTCTAAAGACTTAAAAAAAAGTTGAGCGAATTTGATACATGGGACATGCATACCCAGCTTCAGCCTACACATTGTAACAAAAAAGGGTTAATTTCATGTTCAAATAAAGAATTTTAAAACTGTTTGAATTACAACCAATTTGCATGCTCGTAAATCTATATCTTTATTCGATTGAATAATTTTACAATTATATTAATACATGATATTACTTTATTTTAAAGTTCCAGAAAATGCATTTTACAAAGTTGCTAATGCTACTATGCTACTTTCATGTTACTTGCTTCTTATGAATATTTTAATTATTTTTTTAATTTATTAAAAATAACATGGCATTTTTTACACACCATGCTATGTATCTTAAATTGCTTGAACTGATACACATTGCTATACGATGCTTCCAACCTTGCACCTTATCAGACAGCCGAAGCTTAATCGGATTTGGGTTTGGATTTGTTAATGCCGATCAGGGTCCAGCCCCTGGAAAACACTTCTCGTTTAGGTTCACCTGCTTGTATATGTTGGCACATTATATGCTTTTGTATAAGGGACACCTACGTCGAGCCACAAGGCGAGTTTAAATAAGTAATGTATAGGCCCACATCCTGCCTCTCTCACAAGTATTGAGTCATTTGATCATGTACAAATCTTTTATAAGTTCCATTGGTTCCCTTTTATGTTTTTAATTAATAAAATGCTGCATATGTTATATTATCAGCCACTTTAACTCATATAATTCAACACTGAGAGTGTTAGCTCAATGGCAGGGTGCTCTAGCACCGTTGCGGCTGGTGGGGAGTTTGACTCCCGGAGGGTGCATGTATGTGTGTGTTAGGCTTAGGCATCCTCTTGTAACCAAACAGGAAAAAATAAAAGTTCATATAATTCATAAAAGAACCTTCGAGTTGAAGGACATGAGTTCGATACCGGGGATGCCCATTCTGTGGGGTTCTGCCTAACCCCAGTTGTCTATCAAGAAAAGAAATAACCCATAAAAGGACACTCTTGACAATAGTGATTTGGTATTATGTGGATTCGTTCAGTATGGGCAGAAGAGCAAACTGATGGATCTGTTCTCTTTTATATCAGATAATGTAACTTTATGAGTGTATTTCCCCCCTTTTTTGTCAAAATTTTCATTAGCAAGGTGCCTTTAGGCATCCTACCAGATGGGCACCCGGGTTTGAACTCCTGACCTAATACCAAGAACCAATTAGCTAGCATTCATCCTCGAGCAAGCACATGACTTTTTCCGACCTGATGATTTAGTCAGGTATTTGTTAATTATATAGTTTTTCCGGTTCGAACCAATGGGCCAGTTCTAAATCGATCATGTCTAGGGCAGCTGATAGCGGCAAAGGAAGGATTTGTAATATGCTCTGTTGAGTGCTGAAGCAATGTAATATCCTCCTCTGTGGCTATAAAGAAAAAGAAAGTCTTAGTACAGACAGGATTTTGCTGGTGAAGAAAATGATTCCGGATCCGGTACCATTTGTTAAATGGATTATTAGTACTAAAAAACAGGGAAAATCTTACAAAACTGTCGTGTGGTTTTTCATATCTTACACTTTTCGATTTCAACTTCTCAATCTTTTAGGAAGGACATGAGATTTTCTTCATTAATCAAATAGAGACCTAAGGTTTCTATTGTTAATCAAATCATGACTCGAGATTTTTGTGGCACATATGAAAAACTAATGTCGTTAGCTACAAGATCTCTATTTCATTAAAGATCAAATCTTTAGGTCTTTAATTGATTAATGCCTTTAACTGATTAACGATGAAAACTCCATCGGTTGATATCATAGCTCGAGTCCTTCTAGAACAAAATGATATATTTGTTTGTCAAGCCTTCAACTTCAGTGAATATCAATTTACAAGCAATATTGAATGAAATTCAAATGCAGTAAGTAGTTAAAGATTGATATAGTTTTATATGGTGTAAGCGTCATCTACCTCTAGCATCTAACACCTTTTCCGGCATCTTAAAGTAGGCTGCATATCAGCTCATATGCCTTCAATTGAAGATGATGAATAATCTTATCATCTCTTCATCTTATTCAAAAAGCACTTAATTTGGAGGTCCATTTTATCTGAATTGGGCAAGGACAGGTAGCTGGTGAGTTAAAGTGGCGGTTTGCAGGCGAGTTCCAGTGTTAGTGCCGACGTGTGGTTAGTTCAAGTGGTTCGGCACTTGCTCTCCTTAAGCAAAGGTCTCGAACTCGAGCCTTCGGGATGGAGAAAACCAGTGGTGGGAGAGATTTACCTCCATAGTGGGCCGACCCGACTTGAAGGGATTAATCAGGGCTCTTTGGGCTTCCGGATAGTGGTGGCACATCACCAAAAAAAGAAAAAATCCATTGTTCAGTGTTGAGGGGAATATTTAGGAGCATCACCATCTTTAGACGGTGCTGTATTTGTTTGGTTGGTATAGCAACCAGCTAAATACGTATATGCCAAATGGAGGTGCATACGATAAGTCTTATATTGGTTGGTGGCACATACTTTCTGTATTAACGCCCTTTCACAAATTTGTGGGAAACTAGTGCATGAATGAACCAACATGCATGAATTTACTGAAAAGAGTTCTGGTTCCCCCTACTCTTTGTTTGGAGAATAGCGGATCATATATTGCAGAAACTTAAGACAAAGATACTCTCTCTCTCTCTCAGGAATTTCTCCATTCCTCCTACATTTGGTTTAGGATAGAGCAGCATGATATAATAAGGCCAAAGAAATTCAAGCTTTCTTTGTCTCTGTCTCTCTGAGCGGACATGTACAATGTGCTTGCAGCAGTAGTGCCCCTCTATGTGGCCATGTTCTTGGCTTATGCTTCTGTGAAATGGTGGAAGATCTTCACCCCTGACCAGTGCTCAGGCATCAACAAATTCGTCGTCGTCTTCGCGATCCCTCTCCTATCTTTCAAATCATATCCAACAATAACCCTTACACAATTCACTTCAAATTCATTGCTGCAGACTCCCTTCAGAAGCTGGCCATCTTTATTCTCTTGAGCTTGTGGGTGTGGTTAGGAAAGAACGGCAGCCTTGCTTGGATGATCACTCTATTCTCTTTGTCTACTTTGCCGAATACCATAGTGGTTGGAATCCCACTCATGATGGCGAATTCTCCGCTGCATTAATGGTGCAAGTGGTTGTGATGCAAAGCATTGTGTAGTACACCCTCTTACTCTTCTTCTTTGAGTGCAGGGCAGGGAAGATACTCCTCATGGAACAGTTCCCCAAGACGGCCGGATCGATTGCTTCGTTTTAGGTGGACCCTGACGTAGTTTCTTTGTGTGGAAGAGAAGATCTTAGGTAGCTACAGAGATTGAAGAGGATGGTAGACTTCATGTCACAATAAGAAGATCTACATCTTGGAGGTCGGGACTCTCTTTACATACTTGAAGATTATCATGGCATCAGCTCAATGCCAACCTTGTTTACCCCTAGAGTCTCAAGTTTTCAGGGGATGGAGATCTATTCCCTTGAATCATCAAGAGCTCATACACCAGTAACGTCTCCTTTCAACAATTCAGAGTTCGTTTTGCAGAGTCCTGGGCAAGAAATCAATGGTTTTCCGGGTGGTGTTACAAGGAAGTTGTCTGCTGATTTCCAAGTGAGATCATCAAGACAAAAACGCTGTAAATCATTGTCGAATGAGCTTCACATGTTTGTTTGGACTGCATCTCCCATGTTCGAAGGAAGTCATCATCGCAGGGTTGCTTCTCACGATTTTGAGGCCTTGAAGGACAAATTAGAAGGTACAAACAAACAAAGGGAACATACCCACTTCTTGTCTTCACCTGAAATTTTTTGGGAAGCCTCGGAAAATTATGAGACTTCCTATTTATCAAATAATTTCATCATCTAATCAACATTTACTGCTGAACTTATGAAGTTGATTAGATGATGAAACATTGTTGATGCATTGTTTTGTGTTTTTGCTAGTATAAATACCATGAATAAGTGAACTGATTCCTTTTTATCTAGCCTATTATGAAGTTCTTAATATAAGAGATATGGATCACTGTGCCTTGTTGTTGCATTGTTGATGTTTAATTAATTCAGCCACGCAAGAGCCTGGAGACCGTATCTATACAGAGGAAGAGAGGGATGGTGGTGATTCCCCGGAGATCACCGCAGAGATTGAGCAGAAAACGGCGGTGAGCTCGCAGATGCCTTCTGCAAGTTTAATGACAAGGTTAATTCTCATCATGGTGTGGCGGAAACTTGTCCGAAACCCAAACACCTACTCCAGTATAATCGGGTTGACATGGGCACTTGTTGCGTTCAGGTACATTAGTAATTTCACACTGCAACAGACAAGATCATCTCGCTTTTAGTATATATATACCTGCCAATCGAGATCAATGGTGGAAATTAGTGTATAGGATCCATTTAAAATACAAAAGTGTAACAATATTTTTAACTAAAATCTCCACCGTTGATCTCGATCAATCAAGGGAGATGTTATGTATTGAGGACATTATACATTTAACATTACTTCTTTCTTTTTCTCAATCAACGGGAGAGATTTGAAATGGTGTGTTGAATGGTAGACGTTTAAGTAAGATTATGCACTTAAATATATTATGCATTTAACACTACCTCTCTCTCAATTAATCGAGGAAATTTGAATTACTTTGTATTATATATAATATATTTAAAATATAAAAGTATAACAATACTTTTAATTCAGTATCCACCATTGAATTAAAAATATTTAAGCAAAAATATACACCTAAGGGCATTATATATTTGACACTACCTTTCTCTCACGCATATTTTATATATATATATAAGTTGAAGGATGCAAACTTTCAATTTCCAAACTCCATTTTGATCAAGGGTCACTGGCATCTTTCACCTTCTCTCTCTCTATATGTATATATATATCATGGTGACTAATTACAATTTTTCAGATCTGTGTCTAAGTATTTGTCATTTTACATGCTTGTTTATTGTTCAACCAACTTAGGTAAAAAATGAAAAAACAGGAAATATTTTTCCTTCAATCAAATGCCACCTGTAAAAAGTACAACTTCACCTTTGATACTTTGCATTTTAATCTCAATCATCGATCAATTTAATTGGATTGTTAGAAATTTATGAGGACATAGTTAGCATGTAACATGGCAACCGTGATTGAAAGAGGGACAAACTCGCATTTGGCTTCAACCTCCCCGTTCTACTAGAAATTAATTGATTGTAACCATTTTTAAGGTCAATTAATTTCTTCATGTATTAGGAATCCATATTAAACAAATTCTTCTTTTAAGAAATAAAATATTTTTTGAAAGAAGATATTCTATAGCACTTGTTAAAGCAACGGGCAAGGGAGTGGTCTAGGGATGGCAGTGAGGAACCTTAATGGGGTGGGTATGGGTTTAGGTTCTCTTTTTTTCAATAGTTACGAAGCAAAATTAGAGTATTTATATAGAAAAAAAATGGGATCCAATATACTTTTAACATGTTTTCTTATTGCTTTTGGTATCGTGAGTATAATTTAATTTTTTAATGTTTTTAAAAAAAGATGAAGGACAATATTATTATACTCATAACCTAAAAGTAACGATCGAGCATGGTTAAATAATATAGACCAGATCCAATCACTCTTTATATATTTGTGTGTATGTTTTATATAAATATACATGTATATTTGTATAATATAGACCAGTTCGCCCCACCCGATACCAAGTTCTAGATCCATCACCAAACGAACTAGAAACAAGCCAAACTGTCTCGAACTACGAGCGGTTCGGTTTATCCTTAACGGTGGGTGGGTGTGGGTTTTCGGACCCTGCTCCATAGTTTTGGATGATTTGATCCCTCATTAAGAATCAAAATCATGGCATTTGGTCGAAGGAATCCAAACAAATAGCAGTAAGCATGGTGGTGGAGCTTTTGATTTTGCTTAATCATGGGCTGTATAATGAGCTAAGTGGGCTTGCTTTTGGGTGGGCCGGGCCCAACTCAGCCTTGGCTTAGCCGGGTTCCCAAATTCTATTCATTTGCTAGTTGGCCATCCTTGGAAAGGGACTAGCCTTGTCTACAGGCTCGCAAGTATTCGTGAGTCCATCGACCAGCTAGTTCTAACTCCCATGGTCCGCGTGCGGCTCGGTCTAAGCCAAGTAAACCTGCACCAACCAACAAGTGTGTGGGTTTAGTAGAAAAGTCTGCCTTGACTGGACACTAGAGACGGCTATTTCAAACATTATATGAAGATGAAGTGAACCACATATTCGTGTCGAGTCCAAAGAGATAAAATATTGGGTCATGTTCGGGTCAGAAATGGGCAAGTACTTAGTTCTTGGGTCTTGTCCGTATCTTCTTTAGAATTGCTATTATTACCCAATAAGTTGAGAAATAATAAACCATGAATTTCGTGTTGTCTTTTCTTTCACCTTTTATTTCCCCCTCTCATTCTTTTGCAGTTCTGGTTTTACATTTCCAAATCCTGGACATAAAGTCTTATCTAAATTGCATATTAGCCCAGTCCGTCAGTCGGAATTGACGGAAAGCCACCGGAATAATAATGAGGAGTTATTCTAATTGATGGATTGGATAAGGTTTCTTCAATCAAAATCTTATCATAATAAATTATGTTGATCATGTTCTATTTCTATATTAGGATCACGTAAATATACACGCATGCGAGTTTTTTTGTGTTTAATCTACGAGAAAAGATAATAAAATTAGAAAACAAAGGCCCAAGTTGTGAATTGAAAAGAAGAAAGGTTCAATATAACCGGTTCAATACAAGCATGTGAGTTTACTTTTTATTAGAGTTTTTTTTTATAGTGTGTGTTTGTGCGTGCGTGTGGAGTGATTGGATCAAAGTTCACCATTGACTTTAACAATATTGTTCTTTGTATATTTCTAAAAACCCTTTAAAATTATAATTACGCTTGTGCCACTAAAGAGCAATGGATAGAGTATATGGATAGGTAAGCAGGATCCGGTTACCTTATTTGTGCCTTAGAATGTAAGTACGTGCGCACTGATCAGCCATTCACGGTGAACCGCGTAACGTCATTGAATAGTATTTACGCTAAGCTGGCACATTTGCAAACTATTCATCAAACGACCACCTCGCGTTGGAAAAGTATTTGTTTATCCATTTTTATTAGGGTTCAAACATGAGATGGGCGATCCCAGTGGAAACTAATTATCAATAAACTGATTGCATGTTGGGATACGAAGTGAACTTTTCCATATAAATCTTGTATAATGTTTATTAAAAAATAAAGATATACTTATTTAACTTCTAAATTAATTTTTTTTAAAGTGCTTTAATAAAATGTTTATTGTAAACAAAAATTCTCGACCTAACGAGCACATATTTACCATTAGTTAGGCCATCATCTCCTCTAACATATATACGTACGTAAATATCATACATATACTCAACTGGATCCAAATTCAACTTGTTAAATCTTGCTCCACTATAATACATAAGTGGATCCGAGTTCTGATTCATCATGAACCAAAATGAAGTGAAAATTGTGCAGCTCATCTCTATTTGGAGCTCTGGTTTGACAATAACGCAAACCTTTAGGTTCATGTTCATATTGTGTCTCTGTTTCTTATACTATATTTGCTTGCACTCTAGTTTGAACATTGAATAGAACTGCTAGTTTCAGTTCTCAAATTTTCGAGAACCGAACCGTGCTATGACCATAACCGAACCAAACAAAACTGTTGGTTTTAGTTTGGTTCAGTTCTGAATCACGGTTTTACTTATTTAAGAGTTTTTGTTAAATACAATGTATTATGTCATGAGATTATTTGGATCCATGGTTCATATTTTACATGTAAGTGGTTATAAAACTCATATACATAAACTTATAAAGATTTATATCAGCATGTATATAAACTTTATATATATAATGATTCGATTAGGTTCCAACTGAAACCGAGAATCAAACCCTCAAGTTTTTTTCCTATTAAAACCGAACCGTAAGATATCTAGAACCGAACCAAACTGTCTGACAGTTTTGTTCGGTTTTCATGGTCCAATTAACACCCCCTAATGAAGAGTGTTTTTTAAGGGGTCATATTTTTCAGAAAGAGGCAGTTATATGGAATATATAAAATATCTGGGCTCAGTTAAATATAAGTGCCTATTGAGGATCTCCGTGCAATTTTTACTGTAAATTATTATTTTGTAGAAGTATGTTTCTTTTATGGTGAGCAGCATCACTCGGTTTTGGTTGGCTGGTTAGCCTTTCTGTGTGCTGCCCATCTGAAGAGAGTAAAGAAGAGCCTTTTCCTTTTGTTTGTGGCTCTTCTCTTCCCATTTGAAAACCGAGGGCTCTTCCTCGAAGCATTAACGCCCGCATTCCACCGTTTTGCCTCCTAGTTTTCTATCCTTTCTCTCTCCTCCATTATGCTCCTTCCCTATATAATCCTTCTTTCCCGCTTAGTCCACCCAGTTCTCTCTCTCTCTCTCTCCGAATCTTTAGGAAGGTAGGTTTCAATGACAAGCATCAAGCTCGACTTAGAAAGAAACTTTGGTGAGTTTCTTCTTCCTCTGTTGCTAAATCATTTGTTTCCTTTTGGTAATCTTGACTTATTCACTGTCTCTGGTGTTCTTCCTCATCCTTTTCTCCTTTTTGATCGTTGGTTGTTATTTTTGCCTCGAAATTTTTGGGATTCGTCGGTTCGAATTTTAAATCAGCAGATTTTTCGGGATTGTTTCTGTATTCCTCGTTTGTTCTTTACGGTAATTTCTCTATTTTGGTTAAAATTTCTTTACTGTAAATTGAAATCATTTGATGGTGGTAGTCGAGAATTCAATTGACTGAAAAGCCAGATGATTTTTTGGTACACACCCAAATTTCCTGTGATTCTTATTTCCCGGTGTTTATATGCAAAAAGGAAAACCAAACGTGGTCTTTCTGGGTTGGAGATATGGTTAATTATATCAACAGAGAGATGGAAATAGAGAAAGATGCTTCCTTTTTCATCCTTATCATTGCTTTTGACGTGTGTATGCCAATTGATGTTGCAGGATTTCTTCGCGTGACGAGTCTTTAGGAGAATCACAACAGCGGGACAGAAGGAAAACAACGAAGAATTTCTTTCTAAAGAAGAAGGGCGAAGAAAGAATGGAGAGTGGTGCTACTCCTGCATCATCCCTGGAGCAAATCAAGCGTGAAATCTCTGTGATGCGCCTTCTGAGGCACCCCAACGTTGTGCAGCTCTATGAAGTCATGGCAAGCAAAACCAAGATATATTTTGTAATGGAGTACGTGAAAGGTGGTGAGCTTTTTGATAAAGTGTCCCGAGGGAAGCTAAGGGAAGATGTGGCCAGAAAATATTTCCAACAGCTGATTGATGCTGTTGATTACTGCCACAACAAAGGGGTGTATCACCGTGACCTCAAACCAGAGAACCTTCTCCTGGATGAAAATGGGGACCTCAAAGTTTCAGACTTTGGTTTGAGTGCATTGTTGGAGTCCAGAAAGAAAGATGGCCTTCTTCACACAACGTGTGGGACACCAGCTTATGTAGCCCCTGAGGTGATCAAGAAAAAGGATATGATGGAGCCAAGGCAGATATTTGGTCTTGTGGTGTGATTCTCTAAGCACCGTGCTAAGCAAGCTAGAAGGATTGGCAAAGGTATGCAGATTCAAGGTGACTAAAGTGAAGGATTTTAAGATCAAAATGCAGAGGTCTGAGCCGGGGAGATTAGGACCGCTGGCAGTGACAGCCGAGATCTTCGAGCTCGCACCCGAGCTTGCGGTCGTCGAACTCGACAAGTCGAGCGGGGACACTCTTGAGTACTTACAATTCTGCGAGGAAGCCCGGCCGGCACTGAAGGACATAGTATGGGCTTGGCAGGGAGACGACGAACAAGAACAGAGCGTATCCCAATTGCAGCAGCAGCAGCACAGGCAGAGGGAGCCACAAGCTGCTGCTGCATGAACCAACTAGTGGATTCTCTTTCTTAATTTGAGAATTCTCAGTTTTTGTTTTGTGTTTTCATTGGATTATTAACGTAGGCGAGTAATCCCGAGTGTATATTTTCCCATCTCCAATTTTCCCAATTTTGTACAGAAAAGATGTCTTATCCTGTATTTGTAAGGTTTTCTCTGTAATGGCACAAGCACAAGGAGCTTAAATCTATAGAACCTTCAAGTTCAAAGTCGAGAGTTCAATACCCGCGGGCATGCCTGTTTGGTTGATCTCTGCCTAAACCAGTTTCCAATTGGAGAAAAAAATCTCTTGCTGATGAATATCTTTCCCTTTTAGAGATTTCAGGAAGATGGTTTGAGAGTTGAGGGAGACTTCGCCCGAAGAAACCCCTGAGAGGCATTAATCCTTCGAATGGTAAAGGTAGTGCACTCATCAAAAGAAGGGATGATGGCACAGATTAAAGTCTCACAATTATTCATATTTGCCAACCTTTCCTACTTTTGTAGATAAGGAAATCTGTGCGGTCGAATCTCTTTCAGGATATTTCTAGGACTTCTCGACTCAAGATCTTGTTCATGCTTGATGATTTAACTGTGCTTGAGTTGAGCTGAACATGAATCGAGCACGAGTCGAGTCGCGTAAGATCGAAACAAGCTGCTTTTTGAAGTTAAGGTGCAACCGCCCACATCTAATTGAGTAAGTTGCGTTCACGTTTAACTTCATGATTAAAAAGTATAAGTTCTTCATTAGAAAGAAAGTTAAATTCATGTTTTTGTGCAATTTTCCTTGTAAAAATGAAACAATTGATCATTTTATTACTGCACGACCTTCTACTTCAGTGATTAACATGTTTTCTAGCATGTGTGCATAAAAATTCTATAGGCTAACTAAATGAGCTAGTACATGTTTAGCCAAATCGACGATATACTATTATTTTCGTGTTTAGCTCGTATTAGCTTATTGAGCCCTTTCAAATAAAGCCCGCGACGAGTCGAACCAAAACCAAATCATAAGAAAGGCATGATTCTTTCAGGCTCCTCTAATGGTTGAGTAGTAGAAAGGATTTTGATTGGGGAAATTATACGAGGGTGTGCATCTTAACTTCCTCCTCTTTCTTTTTTGCATTAGTCTTCTAATGGATTCGTTCTCATCCTTCTCGAGTTGTCTAACTTAGTTTAGTCTTTTAGGCACAACGACCAATGTCCTCCTGGCCAATCGTGGAAGAGAAGAAGCTTTCGTGTGGAAGGTCTTCAGTTCGATACC
Source organism: Brasenia schreberi (assembly GCA_036023115.1). Taxonomy (NCBI): domain Eukaryota; kingdom Viridiplantae; phylum Streptophyta; class Magnoliopsida; order Nymphaeales; family Cabombaceae; genus Brasenia; species Brasenia schreberi. Next base: position 2,133,160 of record JAYKKT010000050.1, read on the forward strand.
CAGGGCGTGCACATCCATTTGGGACCTATTATATTGAGAAAAAAGACCAAAATAATCAAACGCAGACTATGACACAAATTAAGAAGACAAGATTTACTATTTAGAAAGAGGAATTCCTTGTACTTTTATATCGACGACCCCCGATGATTCATATATAATATCAAGAGAACCAGTGTTTCTAGGGTATATTCTATGAGAAAATTCACATGACCTCTTTAATTTGGACCGGATACAGTCAACCGAGATCCACACCTAACTCCAACATGCCTAACCCCATCTCTCTCTCTCTCTCTCTCTCTCTCTCTCTATATATATATATATATATATAATATTTATTGGTCTTAGTTTGACTCACAAGAGAGTCTTTTATTTAATCAAGTTGGTGTTAGTTGGTGCTAAATGGCAAATGAAATATTGAATTTTCATTTTTAAATTCATAACTTGAAGAAACTCAACCTTTGGGGGTTGAGAGCCCTCCGGCATTAGAAGTGCTTTATTGTGACTGTAGGAGCACAAAACTAGAATTCCAGTTTAAGTAGACCACCTTGGCGTAGGCGGTTGATTGGCCTTATAAAGGTACGGCCTTGTCGTTGATGGCCTTGTCGTTGATGGCCTTGTAATGGAGTATGACTCAACTTTTTAATCCACGTCGAGGCTTATGTTTGATTATGAGAGAATTGAAACTCTACTCATCCGAGGCCTTGCAATCAAATCCCTTAAGGGTGAGTTTGATACAAGCTTTCAGGTGGGTCTGAGGTGCTAAATTAATGTTCATTTCAAACACAAAACCGTGGATGGGGGTGGAGCTGTAGTTCCATAGAACTGATTTTTGGTAAAAAATATTGTCTATGTTTGGGGTGATTCATAAGATTTGAACTCATGTTGCATTTCATAGATTAATCTCTCTCCTCTTTGATCGCCCTTCTAAGTTGTCATTCTTTCTTCCACATGACGAAACCCTCAATGTCTTTCTCTCCTTCTCGATTGTCCTTCTAAGATACCATTCTTCCCTCTATCGGTTGAAACCTTGTTGTTCTACCCAAGCAAGTTGTTCGACGATCCAAGTTATATCTTAGTTTTTTCATTTTCCGTCTTCTTCTTGCTTTTTTCCTATTTGTTGCATGCTATTTTTTTTATTATTGTTCTCTTATTTAGGTTTGTTTGAGGGTGAACTTGAGAGCATAGGGTTGAAACCTTTGGTCCAAATTGTCAGTTTTGTACACAAATCAAATACTAAACTGTGGTTCCACGAAACCATAGTTATAGCCTCATGTAGGTCTGGGCCTACAGTTTCAGTACCAAAGGTCTTCAAATTACCAACCAAACACACCCTAAAAGACCAAGACTAGACACCTACACGGTCTTAGTTGCCTTCTTACTTTTCGTTTTTTTAGTGACAATGAGAGACTACAGTCATGCGCCGTCTATGAGTAGCGGTGGTGGATTCATAACATGGGTCGACTACATATATAAAAAAATACAAGTATTTTGTAGAAGTAAAATATAAATGCATCTTACCCCAAAAGAATTCTTGGGGTCCTCCACCATCCATGAGTCAAACTCGTGACTGCGGCAAAGGCACTAAAGGATCATCATCTTGAGCCACCGGTCTGGGCGGGGTCTTATATTCTTTAATATAAAGAGGATGTGCATATTTTATTTTTTTATATGGAGTGGTTCATGGAGATGCTTATTAAATATTTGATTTCATATATCAAAGTTAAATGGTGGCTTAATTGGCTTCATCGTGCTTGATGCCACTATTTTGAGGCGGAAATGTGCATCTATATACGTTTTTTTATATGTAAAATGGAAAGAGGATTTCGGGAATGGGGATGTCTTTTATTTGTAAAAGAGAAAGAAGAGATTTGGATAGACCGGTTTGAACCAGACCCAAATTGCTCATGGAAACAATGGTAACCTGAATCGATCGAACCAGTCCTGAAACCGTAACTGTAACTGAAACTAGGACCTTCCCGGTTCAGTTACAGTTCATGGTCTAAAAAAACTGATAACTTCAAACCGCCATTATGTTTTAAATATATTTTCCAAACCCCTTATCACACAGAGACCATTAGCTCAATTGCAGGGTTAGTTCCATCATTGTAGTTGTTGGGGGAGATCAACTCCTAGAAAATACTTGCATTTAAATTTTTTAAAACCATGTCTATAGTTTCAATAGCGTTTCAAAATCGAAACCAGAACCATCCCGAAACTGATGGCTTTGAAACGGCCCTAAATGATTTGGTTCCAATTTCAAGTTGAAACTGTTGGTTGCAGTTTACCCAGAACCGGACATTATGTGAAGGAGATGCATGTCTCACACATCTTTTTTTTATATATGTGTATTCTTAGTAAAAAGAGTAAGTTTAGTTTTACAAAACAAGGGTGGTATGGAAATTTTCTGCAATATGAGGAGTGTTCTTAGTAAAAAGAGTGTGTCTTTAGTAATGCCTAATCTTTAAATTTATCTTTAATTTTTCAAATCATATTTTGATGACTTCTGTTTAGTCGAATAAAACGTTCAATTTTTCAAATCATATTTTGATGGCTTCTGTTTAGTCAAATAAAACGACTTTTAAAGCCAATGCTTACATAAGCTAACGAAACGTAGTCTGCTTGCTTAAAAGAAAATTTAATGAATTTAAGATTTGTTTATATTTATTTATTCTATTTAATTCTCACCACCGCCACCATCTTTTGTGATCATCATCATCTACAACCACCGCAAACACCATTCATTTCCGTCAATGCCAACACCAATCAGTATCACCATCACTCATCGCCACCTTCACAAATTACCAACATCAGCCATTGGTGGACAAAAGGCTATTGCCTGGGATCGTTTTCTGTTTACCACATTATATATCATATAAATATAAATGATAATTGTAGAGAAAACATTACAAACAGCCATTTTTTCTAGAAGACCGCCATTATCAGCACCAGCCACTGCCACTATTCGTCTTCTTATCGTTCTAAAATGCAGAACACTTTTGCTTTCGATTTTCTCCTTCTATATCACAATGGCTTCTTTTGTTATTTTGAAAACTAAATTATGAACATATCGACATCACGCACAAAGTTTCCATTGGTCGGTTTTGCCTTTATTATGTATTATTTGTCATGGCATGAGATTCTGTTGGCGCTGATGGTTATTATTATTGTATAAGATGTATTCTATATTATTGTAACAATACAGAGAGAGAGAATGAGAGAGAGTGGTAATTGCTAGACAACCTTTAATATGTCATCAATCGAAAGATAGTCATAAAGATTTTTATCTTGTATCACATTTAATACACAATATACATTAAATAGTATTGATCCTTATATAAATTTTGAGATGATTCGATTAACATCATTCATACGATCACATGGATTATGTAAATTGTTTAGTAGAGTTCAACATGGGAGAGTGTCTAGCAACTGCATGTATATACACTAGCATAGTTAAACTCTGCTCATGTAAGGGATCACCCTTGTATGGTCGGTTTTAAGCTCGAATAAAGGAGGATTGCATTAGGCTTTCAACGGCCAGCGTAAAACTTTGTTAGACTTATTTCTACAAATTATGAAAGGACTATGTGGAAACAAAGAATCCATGTAGCCGATCCTACTTAGTATGGGAAAAGGCTTAGTTGTTGTTGTTATAACATAGTTAAGTGCTAATAAATCTAAACAAATCCAAATCATCCACAATGGGTTGATGGCTTTAAAATTTGAATTCAAAACACAATATATATATATATATAAAGTACACTTACAAAAGAAAATTAAACTTTTAATTTTTAAAAATCAAATCTAAACTATCCATGGTTGAGGTTTGTTATCACTAAAGTATGTTTGCATGTATATATATATATATGTGTGTGTGTGTGTGTGTGTGTGTGAGAGAGAGAGTGGAGAGAGAGAGTAAAGGGCAAGGAAAAAACGGATTCAAACCCATCAACATGGCATTTGCTTTCCAACTCGCCTTTGTATTTTCACTTGTAAACGTTTTCTAGCATCGCAATTTTTCCAAAGAAATTATCTTGCATCACCCTAGGTCTTTGCTGCCATGATTTTTTTTTGCGAGAATTTTGTCAACTTTAGTAGAAAAATAAGATGGAAGACGGGTTTTTCCTCATATTTTCATGTGGGGCAGCGATAAATGCCAAAGTGATTGTGAGTTTTCTACGGATATTGGATTAATAAAAACTTTAGCTTTAGAAAACCCCATCTCATATGTCATAATCAATTTGACGTATGAGTTTTGATCTACCTTTGTCTTCATGCATTAGCAATAACAACCAGTCGTACCCACCAGTAGATGAAACCAAGCCAATTGAACTACCAATCCAATTGGTGCCACGCTGTGCAAGCGGGGTTCCGGGTATGGATTCGGTCTGAGTATCAGATCCAATTCTAATCTGATTAGTTTGGATTCAGTAGCAAAAAATGCACCCCTTTACTAATCGAATTCAGATTCGGACTTTTTCACATAGGCCTGATCAATGCCCAATATCCCAAATCAATTACAGTGTCGATTTTGGTCCTCAAATCCATGTTTGGATCAGATTATTTGGTACCATTGGTGAACCCATATAGATTTCAAGATCTATATGCAAAACCCAATAAGATGAACACCAAATCCGTTGCACTTGTGACGTCCTTTTTCAAGTCCTTCTCCCCAAAAAAATATAATCGTATAAGGGAGAGTAGAAATCTAGAATTAAGTTGGAGACAATCAGTACATGTCCTACATTCTCATAGATATTTCGTGTATAGCCAACGGATCGACAATTATTGATTGTTTCGAACTGACTGAAAGAAAATCTATGAATCAACATGCTGATGAACATGTGTGTGTGTGCGCACGCATGCAACTTAGAAGCAATCTGGCCGACACTACTTTGTGTGAGATAATGCTTGATTTTAGTTATGTAAATCACTAGGGCGCCACTATCCCCAAATAGGGCTTTGTAGTTAATATTAATGAAACAATTTGTTAGTTATGCTTTATTAATTAAATAAAATCATTATTAATCACTCAAAAAGGGCATCAATGTCAACTTTTTACATATTTGGAGAACCCTGCACCTTGTGAGGGGTTCGGGTAACTCGATGTAAAATTCTAAGCCTAGAACCCAGAGCGTTAGCTCAACGGCAGGGCGATCTAGCGCTATTGCTGCTGGTGGGGAGTTTGGCTCTTATTGGGTGTGTGTGAGGCTTCAGCCTCCTCTTGTAACAAAAAAAAAAAGTTTTCAGCCTAAGGTCTCTTGCCCCAAGGCAAAAGGTGATGGGTGCAAAGCTGTAAAGGCGCCAATGAGAATTGAACCCCTCCAAGTGTTAGTCTAGCAACCAGGAGACCCATTCCCCTAAACCAAATCCTATTGGTGCTGATGGCTGTCACAGTTAATGTCTAATACTGGCCTTCAATAATTAGCGAATGCATGCTCGTTACTGGAAATTCCTTGAAGAAGGAAACGTAATGATGGGAAACAGGCCTTTTGTTTTCTCCTTCGAGATTTCTTCTTCTACGTACGAAGAATGTCTTCTTCCTTCAAGTTTCTTGGGTTGGCTTATTTCCAGTTTATTCATGCAAGACAAGGGTGGGGAAGCAGAATTTGTTTAGTTGGATGACTCCAAGATAGGTGATGCAAGTAGTGAGCACGATCGCGTGAGGGTTATATAACAACAGCCACTTGCTGGTGGCACCTACTTGACTCACACACATACACACATATAATATACATATAGAGAGAGAGAGATGCTAGACAACCTCATTATCACCACCAGAGTGATGATCAAGTCGTATTTCATGCTCATATCCTGTGTCTATTTAATACACGTATATCTTGTATCGTATTTAATATACATATGTACATTAAATGACATCAATGCTCCTGTTAATAAATAACTAAATCTGTATCATTAGTAGAGCATGTGAAGATATCTAACAACTCAGTTTTGAGAGAGAGAGTTGTGGCACTCTTTATCCATTACTCTTACGAGCACATGAATCTCTTATTGTGAAGAAATCGGTGAATGAAGTATCAAGGATCCTAATTTAATCTTAAAAACAAAGTAATGATCACGTTTAATAACTTATATCCTTATAAATGTAGACTTAAGTATGAATATATATATATATATATATATAGACAACGACACGCTCACAATTCTTTTAACATAGGAGGAGCTGTCAAGGCAGCTAGTTTCTCACTGAAAACAGCGGGCATGAAAGGAGCGTGCAGTATGACGCCAAAGTTAACTTTATTATTATATATATATATATATATATATATATATATATATATATATATATATATAGAGAGAGAGAGAGAGAGAGAGAGAGAGAGGCTTCTCTCAACCATAACGTAAACATGCACTTTTGTAGGCAAGGTATGCGTTCTTTCTGAAGATTTTAACCACGTAAGGGACCAGGATCAAGAGCTTTATGATAGAGATGTAATGAATTATCAACAAAATTATTAATTATATAGTTTATAGCGTAAGGTTATTCTCGAAGTTTTATGATACAGAACCACAAGAACACTGTCAACTTAATTTTAAGTCAACGTGCAAAAGTATTGTGAAACTTTCACAGATACACATCTTATGTTAAAAAACTGAAGCTGCAACGAAAGCCTTCAGATATTAAAAACACATACCACAAAGGATTACACATGTTTACAGTCAAGAATAAGCATTCAGAGAACTTGCACACTAACCAACTATTGTTACTTTCTTGGGGTAGCCACCATAAAGGCATTCTTTGTCCGCCATAAAAGATAAAACCAGGAAGAGGAAAAGGTATCATCAGATAAGGATTTTCTCCTTCCATGTTAATTTGTAAATGGTAAAAGCTGCACAAATTGACATATTTCTGTCACTCTGGTGTGTCACGATGAACATATATACTGATGATGATAGTGGGCAGTGGGTAGCATTGTATATATTAGTGGAGTTATACTGTATCTTTAAAGCCCATTAGGTAGTAGTGGGTAGTGCGTGGCAGTGTAGTACCATATCCTAAAACAGCAGTAGTATTAGTCTTGAAATAACATACTGTTATGATACTTATAACCCGAGTGGAACTCTTGTAAATTATAGGCCACACACAGACATGCGCACACACGCACTTTCGGGAAAACACATGTTGGAAAGTTATTTGGCTGATCCTTCAGCTAGATGCATGAGGGGCAAGGCCAATGACCTTCACGGAGGCACAATGAGCAGCCAGGCAACAGAGTCTCTCGCGACAAGCAGAATATTTAGTAATTGGATCTTTATCCAAAATTAAGACTTCGACTGCTAGCACAACTTGGGATGCCATCATACAATAACGAAAAGGACCTCCATCTTTGTAAAGAAGAAAGGAAATAGGAGAAGTGGTCAGTAAATGGCATCTCATTTGAAGAACCATCTCATGGTACATGGGAATATGTGTGCAGTTGGTATGATGTAACAGGAAACTATAGTTATGGGTCAGCATTCTGAATGCACAACAGAAGTTGGTGCACTGAAGCTTCTAACTAGCATAGAAAATAAAAGAAATAAGAAAAGAATTTCATGTCAGATAAACCCCATGTGCAGAATCGCTGTTACATAGAGAGGAAGCTTAAACAGACCTTACTAACCCACAGAGAGGATGAACTTTACTCACAAAGTCACAATTAAAAGGATCGAGTATTATTTTCATGTGGGAACTCAAATGCATTGCTCCATCTAATAGATGGTTTACGGTTTCTGTTATCCCGAGCAATATGCGAAGGCCTTAATATGATAACGACAGTTGACCATTAGTTTTTATGTGCAAATCCTGCATTGTCAAGCGTAGTCTTCTTCTTCAGTTAATCTATCTGCAGCAAAAGCCACATTGATCACGATTAGTATATCAAAACTCAGAACTGCACAGCACAGTTGTGCACTATCTTGCCACAAAAACAACGAAGGTAATCCAATTGCAGTAAGAGCCACAAAGAAGATCACGATTAATACGTCAACTAAGCTCACAACTAGTTAAGCATCTACAAACAAGAAGCAATTTCTTCAAACCGGGAAATAGTATAAAGGTAAGTCAACAATAGCTGAGAAGTTTTTCTGATTTAAATTAACGGCTCCTGCTTTCTAGTTTTCATGCTATTCCATGTCTCTGTTAGATCTATTCTAGTCGTCGATAATAATGCAAATGATATCCTGTAGGGATTTGTTGGTTTCTTGAGCTTCCACATCTTCTTTCTGAACTTCAATAGCTCTGGATTATCTTCATTAAAGCCCCTTCACCATTAACTGATACAGTTTCATCACAAACTTTTGTTTCTGCTGACAGATAAAGTAAGTGCAGTTGAATTTAAGTGCATATGCAAACAATTTTTAAAAAATGAGATTAACATATTATTAAGTAGTTTGTCACAAACACAAATTGTTTAATTTGTTTTTAATAAAAAAGATAGATCGAGTTGTAAAGATTACAAGATAATTTAGTAGGAAGCTTAACTACCCAATATCAACTTTTAGTTATTCAGGTGAAAAAGCCAACAAAGAAGAAAAAGAGGTGGATAGAACTATTTTAACTAAATGATGGAACCTCAAAAGTATATTTGAACAAAAAGTTCCTCTAAGAGATGCTTGAAATTATGTAGGTACATCTTTTGATACGTGAAACAATATGGTTATATATATTAAGAAAGTGACAAAAGATGTCTTAGGTGAATCTAAGAGAGCCATACTAGCACAAAAGGAACCTTGGTGGTGTAAGATAAAAATAAGAAAAAGAAGGTATGTTACAAATCATATAATGTAAGGAAGAATAGTAAAAATTAAGAGGCTTATGAAAAAGCAAAGAAAAAAGCATAAAAGGCTGTTAGTAAAGCAAAAACCAAAATTTGGAAAAGCAAAACTCAAAAAAAAGGTGAAAAAGATATTTTAAGAATAATTAAGGCAAGAAATAAGAAAACTAAAGATCTTAATTTGAGATAAGAAAAATAAAGATCTTACTTTTGTTAGATACATGATACACGAGGATGAGAACATTCTAATAGCAAATGATGATATAAAAATAAATAAAAATTTATTTCTATAAGTTTTTAACAAAAATACAAATATTAGTATTAGCTTAGTAGAATCGGCCAAATCACAAGAGTATATAAACTACAATTTCTATGGATATATTAAAAAAAATGAAGTCAAAGATACTCTTAATAATATGAAGGTAAATCTATAAAATTAAACAATATTCTTATAAAAGTATAAAAATAATAAGAGAGACGGAGATCACTTAGCTCATGAAACTATTTAATAAAATATAAAGAAACCAAAAGAAGCCTAAAAAATAGAGAGTGAATATACTTATATCCATATACAAGAACAAGAGAGACATTTATAATTATATGAATTATCGAGGTATCAAGTTAATGAGCTATACTATGAAATTATGGGAAAGAATTATTAAACGTAGGTAGACAAATTCAATATTGAAGTGATTTACCTATTGAGACGTCTTATGAAATGTTTTAGAGCAAAAAAGAAAAACATTCACATGATATTTACTAATCTAGAAAAAACTTACGATAGAGTGCTAAGAGGATCTTTGAAAATAGAAGTATCTCATTGATATACATAAATCTTATAAGAGACATGTATGATAATGCAAAAACATATGTGAAGACTCATAAAAGATTAACATACTTCTTTGAAGTTAATATTGGGTTACATAAAGAATCAATTTTAAGTCCATATTTATTTATATTGATTGTTGATGAATTAACAAAATATATTCAAGATGAAGTACCTTAGTATATATTATTTACATATGGCATTGTATTAGAGATGAGTCTAAGAGAAAAGTTATAGAAAATTAGAAATGTAGAGAGAAACGTTAGAAGGTTAAGGCTTAAGTAGAATAAAGGCAAAATATATGGAACGTAAGTTTAATCATTTGGTTATTTCAAAGAACATAGAAATTAAGATTGGTACACATTGCATCCCTCACAAAAAAAGTTTTAAATGCCTAAGCTCAATTTTTTAGAGTGATGAAAAATTTGATGGAGATGTTACACACAAAATTAATGTTAGTTAAAATAAAGAGGCGCATCTAGTATTATATATGATAAGAAGATATCATTAACATTGAAAGGTAAATATTAGAGCAATTAGACATGCTATGTTCAAAAGATATCTGTGGCAAAAATGAAGGTATTGAGATAGATGAGTAATCACTTAAGAAAAAATCGCATACGTAATGAGGTTATTATAAATAAATTGAGAGTGACACCAATAAAAGATAAAATGAGAAAAAATCGTTTAAGATGGTTTGGAGTGTAGAAAGATGACCAAAGGAAGCTTTGGTAAGAAGTGTCACGACCTGGATTACGGGTCCTATCGTGTGGTCAACATCCCTTTGACACATTCGACGTGGCTCCAGACCCGTAGTGTGAAGGGTAGGAAAAGTCTATGGTCAATACTACAAAACTAGTTAAACGATAATCTTTTATAGCTAAAATACAAATTTCACATTTATCAATAAGAAGTAGGGTCCATTGAATAATCAAATTCTACATTCCTTTAACAAGAAAAGTCAAATAACCTATTAAGTCCTACCATATCATAGAGAAAGTTAAAGGACCTTAGCAACTCGATTGATTAAGTCTTGTAATATTAATAAAAATTTGAGCACCACAATTGTGTACTTGTAGGTGGATGTCATCTCTTCACAAAAAAGAATACCAAAAACATGCATGTTTTAAACCATATACTATGATAAAAAAAAATTATATCACATTTTAAAACAATATCATCATTTCAAACATGCAAGCATAATCAGACAATCACCAATAATGCAAATTTAATTTCGATCTCAAGACTTATATCGTGTTCAATCACCAGCCACGCCATAAGAGTCCCCCGAGCCATCTTCCTATCCTACTATGTAGCTTTCAAAAATACCCTCAATGTGTCAGTCCAAGGACCTTAACGACTGAATCACTGGCTTGTCAAGTCCAACTATTCGAGTCTACAAGATCAAGTATCTAAATACCACACTAGTAGAGTCATATATTTACCTAATTAAACTCAATGATATCTATATATACATCAATCTGGGGCCACATCCCAAGCTTCATATCTCTACATCTGTGTCCAATTTTAATATCAAAACTATACATTCATATCTAATATCAAATATGTTTTACTTTACATCAACTTTTTACTCTCGCTTACTAGTTTCACGTATTCTCAGCCTAAGCATATCATATAACCCAACATGAGTTACTCAATACAACTATAAGTGAGACTAGCGTAACCAACAAAGTATCCAATACAAATCAACATAACTATGAGCTAGTACTACTTGGTATGACAATCTACAATCCAACGACGTCCCATAATACTATGGGAAATATATTTATATCCGATAATGTTTTACTCGTCTACAATAATAATCAATGAGGTAGCATTGATGGTGCGATCATTTATAATTCAGTGGCATCTTATACCATCGTGGAAGGTAGATCCATACCTATTAAAGGTTTACTCGCACACAAGCATACCCATGTTATGCATCCATGTACTCAATAAAGTATTTCAAATTCTATTTTATAAGCCAACATCATCTTAAAGCAATTAGAACTACGTCTACATACATCTAAAAAGTGAACACATCCAACTACCTGAACTTCTGTACGAATCCAAATGTCATAATGTTAATCTCTTTTAATCACCTTGATAGTCCCTAAATCACGACAAAGACATCATACTAATATTCCACATTCAATTTTGGATCCAACGATTCAAACTTCATCAAATTCAGACTTCAAACGGGTTTGAAATACCCTTAAACCCAATCTAGATTTTAAAAGTTTTATCTTAATCTTGTTAAAGGATGTGAATCCATTTTGTTTACTAAAATGGATCCTTACTCACCTTCTGCTAATCTTTACCTCAAAATCCAACACTTTTCATCTTTTAAAGCATAGATTCCACTGGGAACAACCTCCCTTTGGCACACCTTTCCCTCTCTTGACTCTCATGAAGGTGGTCTTCATCACCTTCCTTGGGTGTCTTCAAGGAGTCATGATTCAAGTATCATGGTTGCTGAGCAGAAGAGTCAGTTGAAACCTTTCATGGGGGTCCCATGTTCGGGTTTGGTCCAATGCAGCATGATTCGACTCATTGTCACAAAAGTATCAAAAACTGATTTTAAAAATGTTAAAAGAAGACTAAGTACAAGAGTGTTAAAAAGAAATAATAAAGAATGATAACATATGTTGAGTTAAGGCACATCATATGGCTCTATCGAAATAAAGAATCCATGTAACCAACCCCATTTAGTATAATAAAAGAATTAGTTGTTGTTGTATGTGCAGGGTCTGCATCCACTTGTAGCACAAAAAAAAACGTTTTGTTATGATCTACAATCTTAAGAAATGAATCCTAGTACCTTCGTGTTTTAAAAAGATCAAGAATCTTGAACACCTTTAGGTTCCATGCGATCAGCAAAACTATGAAAGCACGATTTTGCAGTGCATCAAATCCAGTATTATCTTTAGGCATTTGATCCTTCCTCCTCCAAAACAACTTAAAGAAAACTATCTGTCACTGACCAAAACCACTCCCACACCAACTTGGGCAGCTGCATGTATTCTTAGTCATCATTGTGCTCGATCTAGTTTCACATAGCATTTAACTGAAAAAGCGAGATCATGTGTAACCATTTCCTTCCAATGCATTTATGGCCTTTCTGTCTGTTATTTAAGCGTTCATCTAATTTATCAGACATTCTTACTTGAACTCTGCCTCCGCAAAATCTCCAAAACGCATTTAGTTTTTCTCTTTTCATCTCTACTGGTGTCATTCATCTTCACTTTTTAAAGACGTGCAGCCAAATTCCTACGCGGCTTGGAGCAGCAGAAAGCTCAGTTATGTGGATTTAGTGGTACGCTACAAATCTTCCCATTTTGTTCTTATCTTAAACTTTGCTTTGCCTTAGAAATACTTGGGTGATTATCATTTCTTCGTGAAATCGATCACCAACTTGTTAAGGCTGAAAACCGCAGAAAATATGAAAGTTTAATCTTTCGTCAGCTCCCTAACGCCACGCTTCTCCCTTATCGAGGCTTGAAATAGACTGCGTAGGAGCTGACACTCTTCACGAAGTAGGGTCGAATTATCTTGCCAATTTGGTTAAAAATCGAAGAATGGAACCTAATTATAAATAACATATGAATATTCGAAACCGGTTATCTTCATATCATATTTCTATTAATCGGATAAATTAGTTGGGGTTTAGGTCTTATTTCGATTCTTGTGTGTGTGTGTGTGTGTGGACTCTCCATGGAAGGGAAATTTTCTTAAAAAGCAGAGAATATGCACTAATGGATTACTTCATGTTTACATTGAGCCGATTGGATATCACGACCCTCTTGAGTGCGACAAATTTCATTCTTTCCATCCTCGCAGACACTAGAAAAATTCGTTCTTCCTCGACAACTCAATCTGCTTCACAGCATTTCTTGGATCAGCTTCCATGTTTCTGCAATGGATTTTGAAGTATTTGGGAGGAAAGTGCGGACGCCAAGGCCGAGGTGAACGTCGGGTCCTTGACCAGCGACGTGGCGACATGCTCAGCCACCAGCTTCTGCAGCCCCCCGTCGCCGTTTGCCGACGGTGACAACTTTCTGGCACTGAGAACTTCTCTTTCAGATTTGGTGGCGCAAATGCGAGTCAAGTCTAAGGTGATAGTGGGACGTGACGCACTTACTGAGATTGAGCACGGAAGTGAGCCATCAGACCCGGCCGAGCAGGTGGGTGCATCGTGCCCGGATGGCTGGCCATGGTTGTGCTGCCCTTCATAAGTCGCCACCAATATCGTCCTGTCCTCTGCACTTCTTTGCACCTATTCAATCAAACAAGACGGTTCTCTTTAAGCTTTACATTGCGTATGATTGCAACCTCCAACTTAAAATGTGCAACGAATTATGACTCTCCGGCTAACACTGGCTTGACAATGAAATAAAATAAAAGAAACAATAGGAGATTATATATACATACATATGTATGTATATATATGTATGTATGGAGAGAGAGATTAAGTGTATGTACCTTCTTCTTAACGGGGCATCTGGGCGCAAAAGAGCACTTGAAGTATGCTCTAGGAGAGGGGTTGTCCCTTGTCACCTTCTGCCCGTATTTCCTCCACTGATATCCATCCTTCACTGTCTGCAGACATGTTTGCCTTAATTAGTTTATCTAAATCATATGCTAAAACCTAAAATGATAGCATTCTAAGGTACGACATCTTTGATTTCGAGTATATATATATATATATATATATATATATATATAGAGAGAGAGAGAGAGAGAGGAGTTTAAAATCTCAATTATTCCATCTTATGAGTTATGAGTTGGGTAATTGAAATCAAAAGTAAAAGAGACACATATAAATAAAGCATGCATATTTTTTACCTTTTTCTTATTTTTTAACTTCATCATATACTTTTTGAGATTTGTAAGGATAAAACAAATATAAAACATGACAAGTATATTAGACTCTTTAAGAATATGCTCACTCATTGTTTTTTCGAAGACAAAGATGTTTTATATTAAGCACTAATATTTGTACATATATGTTAGAGAATGAGGGCGTTTAAATATCTAACAAATATATATATATATATATATTAAACACCAATACTTATACATATACGTTGGAGGTGGAGAACTTTTAAATATCTAACATATATACATATAAACAGAAGAGGTCCGACTACTAACCAAGCTGGTATCAGAGGGATCAGTCTTGACGTGGACTTGGGAGACTATATTGGTAGCCGCCAAGCGAGGGGACGGCGACTTTTCGGCCCCAGTCATTTGTTGTTGCCTCCTGGGCGAAGACCCTTCACTGCAGCAGCTTTCTGACTGACGTGCTTCGCATTCTTTCCTCTTTCTGGGCGACGTGCCTTCGTCCTTCGCTCCGGCCACGAGCAACGCCAGCTGAGCCTGCAACGAGGTGTAGCTCTCGCACACCTCGCCCAGCATGCGAGTCAGCCGCTGATTCTCTTGGCTCATCCTGGTCAGCTCTTCCTCTAATGTCCTTTCCTGTTCACATCATCAAACGCACCACATTAACTCGCTAGAAGTGACAGGGCTAGTGAAGTCTTGGTAATAACAAAGAGTCTTGAAATCCTTCATAAAAGAGTTTGATCTTGTCAAGAAGAAAAGTTTTGTTTCAGTCAATTCTCTATCGAATTCGATGGTTTGAGGATTTGTCTACTCGTTTTAGTATTTAAACCACATAATTGTTCTGATCAAATTGAAAGGGAAAGAGTCGAATTTGAGGAAAAAGAGACCTTTTTAGCGATTTCCATCACAGACAGTGTTTTTGATAAAAGAGGAGGTGATGGGTTTCGACAGAATTTCTTTGAAATGATTGAAACCATGTGTTGGGTGCCCTTGAGAACGGAAAAAATACTGGAATTGGAACAAGAGTTTTTTACTATGAATAAAGATGAGATGTTGGGTGTTATTTAAAAGGGAAGTCGTAGCAGAGCTCAAACAATTTTTGAACTGATTGAAACAACAGATGGGTGTTCTTGAAAAGGTCGAAGTTTCAATAAAGATTTCATTGAAACCATCAGCAATACAAGATGTTGGGTGTCATTGAAAAGGGAAGTCGTAGCAGAGCCCAAACAATTTTTGAACTGATAGAAACAACAGACGGGTGTTCTTGAAAAGGTCGAAGTTTCAATAAAGATTTCATTGAAACCATCATCAATACAAGCTGTTGGGTGTTCTTGAAAAGGTCGAAGTTTCAATAAAGATTTCATTGAAACCATCATCAATACAAGCTGTTGGGTGTTCTTGAAAAGGTAAACAGAGATTCTAATTAGAATTAATCATGATTGAAACAAGAGTTGGATGCTGGTGCTCTTGAAAAGGTCAAAGATTAAAAATATTTCATGGAAACCATCAAAACCAGATGTTAATTGGGCGTTCCTGAAAATGCAAAAGCACACTTGAATTTGAATAAATCTATGCAACCATCCAGCAGTGATTCAATCGACTCGCAACGAAGAAAAATTTACAGGATAATGGTTAAGAACCCTAACCTCTTCGTCAGCCGGCGTCCGCTGCAGCTGCAACTCCATAAAATTGAACTCCAGCGGTTTCTGAGAAAGACAACAGAAACAACCATCAACAAACATTAGTTTTCAATTCCTAATTTTGGATCAGAAGAATCTCTCTACTCCATGAAGAATTGAAATCTCTGGTCAATCTCTCCTAAAATAAACACCTACCAAAATCCCACCGGAACGCCCCAACGGAGCGGCGTTGAGGTCGAACCCAAAAGGTAGATCAACACATGCGCTACTCGTTTCCATCTGAACTTCACTAAACTTCTAATCCAACCAAACTCCTACCTCTTTTCCTTGTATCGCCAACTCAAAAGAGAAGAAGAATAAAAAGGAGAGCAGAAGAGAAATCCAAATCTAACACGTCTTCTTTCTCGAGGGGATCTATACTCGCTTATATAACAACTTGCACCATCAGAGAAATGGGGAAATGATTTAACGTCACACTGCAGACGTCATGCAAAGGTACGTCATTAAGGGTTTCGATCGCTAACCTCCCCACAATAAAAACAAAATTTCTGTGGTAGTATATCCTTTTTTCTTCTTCTGTGAAGTATTTATCTCCGTTCAATGATTTTACTATCGTGCGGCAAACTCCATTGAGGGTGAATACGCACAAAAAGAAAGAATCTAAAGCGAGCGTGGGTTTTGATCTAGCAAGAAAAGTCAAGAACAGGAACACGTCGTCAAAAGACTGGTCGGCTTCTTGAAGTTGAAATACGAGATTGAATTCAATGCGGGCGTTAATTTGTTTGAAAGGAAAGTTTCCAAATTCCCGAACATCTATTGGGTACACCAAACTTTTGATAAATTTCGATAGGAGTTCAAAGGTACATATTTATAACATCAATTAGATCAATTATATTTTATAGTTTTGAGTGTTGAACAGTTCAACATCAACATGTACAAACATGTTTGTGGTATAAGATGTTGAGATGGATGAATAGTCACCAGGAAGGACTATATATAATATAAGAAGATGTATGATAATGGAGAAAGATGAATGTGACAAAAATGATGATGTTGAGATGGATGAGTAATTACATAAGAATGATTGTATATATAATGAGGTTATTATAAACAAAGTAACACCAATAAAAGATAAAATGAAGGAAAATTATTGATTTGGATATACAAAGATGACCAAAAGAAACTCCGATAAGAAGATATGAAAAATTAGATTGTGAAAATATTGAAAGAAAAAAAAGACTGCAAAAATATTGAAAAAAAAAATGATATGCCTCATGTTAACTGTGAGCATGGTACATGATAGGGTTCTCTAGAAACAAATAATTCATATAGCCGACCTTATCTAGTATGGAAAAATACTTAGTTGTTGTTTGACGGAAACCCCCTTTCTCTTTCACCGACCTGAGCCCGGTGAGGCTGAACCCCAATGTGTCCCCAAGTATAGGACTCACGACTACTCATTGTGTTCCGGCAATAATTTTTTTTTAGGTTAACTCTACAACAGGGTTATGGCTGCCAATATAACACATAAAAAAACAACACAAACACAACTAGCAACGTTACTGCTGAGTTCCGCTCAAACCAATAAAGTAAAATCATTTCATGTTTACAACAACAACAACAACAATTAAACATTTTCTCATATTAGAACTTGATATATGTTTGATTTTCTTAGAGGTTGATATGTGTTATGTTAACAATTAACTCAAAAAAACTAAATTATTTTTTATTGTTTTCTTTTAATACATAGATACAAAAATTGGTTATTATATATAATCTAATACTTTGAAGACTAAGGTTGTAAGAGCCAAAAAAACACAATCTATATATAGTTACTTTGTGAAGTATATAATTTAGTAATTTTGTCTTGTATCACTATTTAGGTGTTGTTTGCTTAACCTCTAAAGAAACTCTTGTCACCAAGCTGAGAAATACAGAAAGTTCTGCGGGTCTTCGAATTTCAGGCAAGGCTTCCCCAGGTTTTCAAAATTTTCCTTTTGTTTGGACTGCCTAGAAGGACGGTCAACGAGTACACCGAACAAGTCAAGCACACCGAGTGCAAGCGCGCCTGACATAGGCAGAACCATTGGTTTTCAAACCCACGTGTTTGGCCTTTTTCGTTTGCTTGTATTAGTTTAACCAACCTGGTCGGCCATGTCTCGTAATTTTATATATATATATATAGAGAGAGAGAGAGAGAGAAAGAGAGAGAGAGTCTTGTATTTTGGTATTTAATCTTTCACATTTGGAATAGATATTCAAATCAAATGTATTAATGTACTTATATTTAATACACATAAATACATTAAATATAAAACAATTTGAATCTCTACCATTGATATTTTAAATGGATCATTGAAAATATCTACTCTTCGAAATGCACACTTTGTATTCTTTTTTCTCTTTACCTTTTGTGACTTTGGTAAATTCAAATTTAATGTGCTTATATATATGTATATATATAAAGAAAGAGAAACTTGCAGTTTACCTAAACAATCTATCCAAAATATGCACATTTGTATTCTCGCTTTCCCTTGAGCTTTTGTGATTTTGGTAAAGGCTGACCTAAACGGGATAAAAAGATTAAGAGCTAGTCACGAGTGTTGATCCATGTTCGATTAGTCCGATAGATGACACGTGACAACCGAAAGGTACCTTATCTTTGATGGAAAGAGTTCTTGATTATTCAATTAAAAAATATGAATGATTAATTTAAAATTAAAAAATATTTTCCATTAGAAAATCAAGTATGCATTCACGAAACAAAAGGCGATATTTTACCTTTTAGGTGTGAATTTTTCCGCATCTATTCCTTTTATCAAACAGCCGAACACAGTTTACAGTGGTTTGATGTACCAGCTTCTTAGACAATTGAACGAGTTCAACAACTGAGGTAAACAAGTAAAACAAATATTACTATAATTATATGAATTTATTTAAGAAAAAGCATTTTTAGTAAAAAAAACTTTCACTTTTTTGCTTGCAATCAGTTTAGTTATCTCAGCCGAATATATTGGAGTTATTACAGGATAATGATCTCACAAAGATTGGAACTATGAAACTAGAACTCCAATTTCAGTGACTCTTGAGAGTGAGCTACTAATGGGTTTCATAATTCAGTAAAAAGTAAGGTTTCAATGGCGGAGGCCCGCCTTTAATTATGAGATCGGGACCATGAAACTGAAGCTCCAATTTCAGTGACTTACTCTTGAGAGTGAGCTACTAAATGGGTTTCATAATTAAGTAAAAAGTAAGGTCCTGTCGGCGGAGGCCCGCGTTTGATTATGATGGAAACTATTTCTAATCAAGCACCTTCTTAAGAAGGGTAACTTCGAGAGCTTCGGAACTCGATTTCTTTACGCACTATCATTTGAAAGTAGTACCTCATTTATGAGAACGGAGAGAAAGAGAAAATTAGGAAAGTTAAACCTTTCAAAACTGGCAAAATATTACAATTTTAAAATGCTCCAAAAATGTTTATAAACCAAAAGATGATGGGATAACAACAAAATACTAACTTCCAAAATGTTTGTGTTGTATCCACCCAAAACAACACGAAACATATAGGTTCATGTTTGGGTTGACCTATTGTGAAGGACACAAAAATGACAGCAGATACACAACACGGAACACAGCATAACATGTAGGGTCATGTTTAGGTTGAATAAACTTCACTGCTGCAAGAACTATGTAACTGGCTCAAATGTATTTAAATGAGGGTGATACCCTCTTTTCATTAATCCGCTTGGCAATACAATATATATATAGAGAGAGACGGGTATGTGGTAGCATCTTTAGGTTCTAGTAGATTGGATGGATATTTTTGCTTTTGAAATTTTAAATATTAATCTTTTGTCGGTTTTAACACGAAAACAGTTAACTCAACATGAGCGAGGTTATTATTTATTATTTATTTTCAATACTTTTATTTTATAATCTAGCTTTTTATACTTTTTTAGTGAAGCTTTCTTTGGTGTCTTTCGTAGCTTTGAATGGATGGATGGAGCTATCGCAGACCGACTTCAAATTATTTTGTGGCCATTGTTTATGATGAAAAAGGCTTTCGAGGATTATTGCTACACGAATTTCAGGTAAAGCGGTCTTAGTCTTTTCTTAAGTAGCTTTACCAAGGAAGCAGGAAAGATATTCTGTGGGCAGACGACGTTTGTTTGGCTTGTTCCGGCACGAAAAGTCTTAGGGTTGGGATGGAATTGTCTGAGGTGGGGAGTATGAGATAAGACGTAATATTAAATGATTTCATAATCCCTCTCTTGGTCATATTGTGCTCTTTATTGCGCTCTTTTTTGTTATATATAAATTTTTTATTTTTCTTTTGTTACATTAAGAACGGAACCATCCTGGGGCTGGTTCCGGTTTAGATTTTGGTACCATCGGTTTCAAGGTGGTTCTAGTTCTGGTCCCAAAATTGTTGTGGAACCGTTTCAATATTTCTTTTGAAAAGAAGGGTCAATGTGTCCTCTGAGAATCGAACTCTCCACCAACTTCAACCGTAGGACACTCCCTATTCTTGAGCTTCCGATTAGAGTTTGTGTTGATAGGTATTGAAACTTCCCATTCCAGATCTGTTTTTAGATATCATGAACCATAACCGAATTGGGGAGTCTCTAATTCCGGTTGCGGTTACCGTTGGTTCTACTTACAACATGGTTCCAATTTAAACCGTCGGACACGTTTCAAACCAGCCATGTCAAAATGTTGGTTCTACTCTCTTTTGCAACTAGACATAGCTTGTTCTGGTTTTTTTGGAACCAAGAATCGTGACCGGGCCGATTTTGGTTCCATTTTTTGTCTTAAACCACTCGTAACAAAAAAAAACGTTCAATTTTTTGAAATTTTGGAAAAAAAAATAAAGCAGTAGTTTCTATTCTGATTCAATCTCAAATTCATGAAAGGTGAAAGCGGAACCGAACGAACTGGATAGTCCCTCGCTTTAGGTCCAATTTGACATGTTCCGGTTCCAGCTGGTTCTTAGCCCGGTTGATTCTTACTGGAACCACTAGAATGGCTCCAAACGGGACATGTCTGTGTCAGACCTCCACAAGGAGAAAAAGAATTCAGCTTGACTTGAAACGACCGGTGTGAGTCTTGAGTTGTACAATTCGACACCGAATTGAATGTATCCTTTAATATCTTTAAGTAAAGTTTTCAAAATACCCTAAAATTTTGACTTGAATTCAATTGACTACACAAAACTTTAGTACTATTCAGCTTTCTCATATATGCAAGTTTTGTATAAAATAAACCTCCCTTGTGTTATAGTGGGTTAACATATTCCCATGGTTGAGGCTGGCAATAACGACACGACATGAAAACCCAATAAGAACACAACACAGAAAAATCGTGTCTGTTTTCATTGAAAAGTAAGAAGAAA
Source organism: Brasenia schreberi (assembly GCA_036023115.1). Lineage (NCBI taxonomy): Eukaryota > Viridiplantae > Streptophyta > Magnoliopsida > Nymphaeales > Cabombaceae > Brasenia > Brasenia schreberi. The sequence continues at coordinate 2,154,637 of JAYKKT010000050.1, forward strand.
AGAAATTCTGTCACGTGTTTGGATTGACCTGCTTTTCATACAAACACAAGCTAACACGACCCATACAAAAACCAAAACACGATGTTGCTGGCAATATAACCCTCAATACGAACATGACCCAAAAGTTCCACTTCTTTCCTGTCCGAAGCAGTCATATACTTTCATATTCATAGACTAGTTTTTTTTTTTTTTTGTGTTATAAGAGGAGACCCAAGTCTAATACCTGGGAGTCGAATTCCCCGATGACAGGTAAGATGGTGGTGGGCGGACACCAAATACATTACAAAAACAATATACATGAGACGTGTAAGCAAAACCAGAATAGAACAAGCATCGTTTTCAATCATAATTCATCGTTTTCTGCACTGCAAGAGAAGTTTAGGATGGGGGTGGGGAATACCTGAACCCGAAACTGATAAAAATGGTTGTGTATAGGGAGGGATAAGATGACCCGATCTGTTGACCTGACATTTGTACACAGAGAGAGAGAGAGAGAGAGAGAGAGAGAGAGAGAGAGAGAGAGAGAGAGAGAGAGAGAGGATAATATGACGCCATGTTCTACACCGTGTGGAGAGGGAGCGATAGTGAGGCTGCGTGACCAACAAGGGGAATATGAAATCATCAAATGATACGTCATTCATATGATATCATGCACCAACCTCATTCAAAAATCCATCCAAAGACTGACTTTGATGTTATATTTCTTAATTAGAAGCTGAATAACGTCGTTTATGTTTCAATCCATCGTGGACCCACTTTAGGGTGAGGGAAGGCACGCGCCTCGTCCAAAACAGTAACCAATAGAGAAATCTGTATAGGATGGGGTGAATAGGTCTAAAAGGTGACATGAATGATAAGTTATGGTCACATTTAATCATGAGATATAGTATTTTTCATTTTATTTTCAAATTTTAGGTAGGGTGATTGCTTCACACTTGTCTCAACATAGATCCGGCACGGACCCAAAACCTAATTTTTTTATCTATTATTGTATATAGAAAAACATAAATATTTTATAGACGTTAAATATATATATATATATATGTGTCACACCAAAAAGAATTCTTTGGGTTGTTTCAAGCTTTCGTTTCAAGCGACTTAAAGACGAATAGATTGTGTTTCAAGCTTTAGTCGTTTCAAGCGACTTAAAGACGAATAGATTGTGACCGGAAAGGCTGCTTTTGCAAGAATCTTCAAATTCATCTCGAATTGAACAGGCCAGAGATTACGAATTGCTAGTGGCTATAGGCTACGGGGTGAACCGGTGGCGGATCTCAAGTGAAGGTCGGGCTGCCGTCCCAGTCAAATTTTATAAAATCCATAAGAAACAGATACAGCCACGGTCGAGTCCGTGGGCTATGACAGAATACTCTCCTGTCGTCATTGCGTTAGGATAGAATGCGTGTGGTTTGGTGCATACCCACTTTTCTCACCTTCGCAGAGAGACGTCTATGCGGTGGGTCTTGACAGTAAAGGAAGTCACCGCTCCAATTGACCCCCAGAGAGAGAGAGAGAGGGGGAGAGAGTCACCGAGAGAGGGAGATGACGCAGTGGAAAGTCTGGTCAAGGTAAAGGTCGGCCAGTGTATGAACGCCAACGGGAAGAGGAAGTTGTGGGATTCAACAGCAGATGGTCAGGCAAAGCAGTCATCCTCTGATTACTTGTTTGCTGTAATTAAATCGCATTGACCCACCAACGACTTTGAATTTAAGTGCGTACGCTCTTCCTCTCTAAAAAAAAAAAAGACAGAGAACCCTTGGTTTTGATAGACAATTCTATAATATATAATAACTTAAATATATGCACTTGACATGAAGACCGACATAATTTTTGCTTCCAAAACTTCTTTAAAAATTTAAAATTACTCATATTATAAGCTAATAGAGTAACTTCACGCATGGTATTCTCAAACTCAAATAAAAGAGGAAGGTTGCATTAGGCTTTCGACCGTCAGCGTAAAGTTTTGTCGGACTTATTTACTATGGATTCTACAAATTATGATAGGGCTTTATGAAAACAAAGAATCCATGTAGCCAACCCCATATAGTATGAGAAAAGACTTAGTTGTTGTTTTATAAGCGAATAAAGTGAGTCGGTGTCAACATAGATATGATTAAGTTTTCTTTATATATATACACATGGAGAAAAAGAGAAGCAAACAAGGCAAGTCCAAAATCCGACACTGCTTCTTAAAGGAAATCAGCTCTGTGTAATCCTTACCTCCCACTAATCGATTATCATCATCAATCATGTATTCCCTTTTATGCGAACCTAACAAGACTTCAAGAACATCCTTCCTATATCGACTGCTTCTTGTTGCTAATGTCCACCAAGTTTGAAGGCTATAACGAGTTTTGTCATGTGTTGTGGGTCGTGTTCGTGTGGTGCCATAGTGTGCTCATGTTAGAAACAGGTCAGCAACAACCAATTCGGTGTTTTTATGTTACTTTAGGTAGACAGTCCAGAACACAAACTTTTTGGGTTGTGTCCGTGTTGGTTTGTTTTGTGTTATACATTGCTAGCAGTTGAGTATTCTGAGTTGGGCCTACGTCCTGTCATTATTACATGCAAGAAATAAATCAACCTGAAATTTTCCATGTGCTTTATGAGGAGGCCGATATGGATTTTCTGTGTCATGTTTGGGTTGTCTTTCTATGTCGTGTTTTACATTACCAACCAACTTGAAACTCAACCTGGATGGATGACATGCTGCAAAATCAAAGCATTTTGCTCACTGAAATGAAGATATTGAAATTGATCAGTGGTTACACAAGAAAAGACTATATACATAATGAAGTTATTAGAAACGATTTGAGATAAAATGAGGAAAAATAGTTTAAGATGATTTGAACATGTAAAAAAACCTATGAAAAACTAGATTATAAAAATGTTAAAAAAGAAGATGAAGACCGCAAAAGTATTAGAAAGAAATAATAAAGAATGATCGAACTCATGTCAAATTAACTATCAACATGACACATGAAAGAACAATATAAAAACATGTAACCGATCCATCTAATATGAGAAAAGGCTTAGTTGTTATTGTTGGTGTACCAAAATCACCTGGATTTTTTCACCCAAAGTGGTAGCTCAACTTGCATGGAGCTTTGACGCCCTTGATCAAAGCGAGTTCGACTCTCATCTGTTCTACTCTTAAATCTACACCCAACATACGTCCTTAAAGTGAGGATCAATGTTCTTATGCTCCATTGTTTAACTATTTCTTTTTTTTTAGTTACAAAAGAAGGCCAAAGCCTAACACACATCAGGCATGCACTCCTTGATACTCGAACTTCCCATCAGCAGCAATGGCGCCAGAGCGCCTTGTCATTGAGCTAACTATTTGAATGGTGGTTTTGTTGTTGTTGTTATTATTATTATTATTATTATAACCAGCTAAGCATAGTAAAAGAAGGGCTGGCATGTGCATTGGTGAGTGATACTTCCTCTACCACAAACCCTAAAGTCATGACTAACCTAAAGCGCTGCATGCCAAGGAGATAACCCAAAAAGGAAGGAGACATATCACCAGTTTTCATGGGAACAAAAATGCACCTTTCCTCTTTCCTCCCTTTATTCAACTCATTTTTTATGATTTATCTCTCCCTTTTTTCCCCATCTGAAGCATTCAATGCCTTAGACTCCACATGCACTAAGTGTATTTGAAGATCAAATAACGAGATTCATTCCAGAAGCTGCAGCCAGCTCATTAGGGCTGAGAAACGAACAGAGCTGCCCATAGACCAGCTCGGTTCGGCTCATTCCCAGCTTGTTTGTGTTCGATTCATGACCTTAACAAAGTTGAGCATTACCGATGTGCATTTGGCTCAGCTCAAATCATGAAGCTCACCTAAAAGAGGAGTTGTTGAACTGCTTGTCTCCTCATAGATATGAATTTAGGCAAACCTTCAGTGCTTCTTGGTCTTTCAATGTTCATAATAGACAATTTACAAGTGAAATGTGCATCTTCCTCTAGCGAAATACCACAACAGAGATGTACATGTTCTTCAATGCTTATAATAGATAAATTTGGGTAAACACAACCTATTCTTTTCGTGTTTCCGTGTATCGTAAACAAACACTTTTTTGGGTTGTACTCCAGGCAGTTTTCGTGGTGTTTCTTATTTTGCCAGCCCTGATCATCCAACGGCTCCCTCTGTAATTAAACCAACAACAATTAACAAAATTCTCTCGAATTTTCAAATTCAGAGAGAGAGAGAGAGATTCTCCTACCAGACCCAACCGCCCACAATCTCAATCTTGGGTCATGTTTCCCTCTTTTCTTTGTGTTGCTTCGTCGGGTTGGACAGTACCAACTCATCCGCTCATTGTCAATTTAGTATTTGTCGTAAGCCGGGGTTGGATACATCGTTCAACCTCCAAACTCAAATTCCAGTCATCCCCACCTACAATTAGTTCTCTAATCCAGATTCCCCCAAATTCATGGTCTTCATCATCAAATTTCGTTTCTTGGTCTCGTCTTCCTAAAGGCCTCCTGTTCCCCAATCTCTCTATGCGGTTGGTGGTCGATAGGTAATGGTAGCTTCCTTTGTTTCTCTCCCTTGCTCGAGTCAGTACGTTGTTGGTAATCGAAATCTGATCAGCAATCCCCTTCGATCGCATTTAAACTCTTGCTTGCCTCTTTCCGACCCAATCGACCACTTTCCCGTAAAACATTTTCTATCAGAATTCCTTCACCAATCACGCGTCCATTCCTTATTTGATCTACTACCCTCTCACGCTAAGATTCCTGATTTGATCGACCTCTCTCTCTCTCATGATGTATTGAATTGGTAGCCATGATTTGCTTTTCTTCCTCGGTTTCTGCAGCGCCTCAATCGGGAGGATCGGTGGTCAGATGATCGGGGATGCGGAAACCATGCGAATCGACGGAGGAAGAATCAGGCTTAATATTGGGGGAAAAATATTCGAGACGACGACGACCACGCTTGCGAACGCCGGTCGGCATTCGGCATTCGGTCTTCGGCGCGATGCTCGATGATAACTGGAACCCTACACTCTTTCAGGCTAGCAATGGCATGAATTCCGACGAAGAATTCTTCATCGACCGGAATCCGGCATGTTTTCCGTCCTCCATGACCTCCTCCGCACCGGCGACCTCCACATTCCGGCAAGCCTACCGGAATCCCTCTTCTACGGCCTCCTCGACCATGTCCGGGCAGCTAAATGGGGTCCGTTCGATGGTAATCGGGTCAAGCTCGCGACCTCCGTCACCGGTCGGGCTCCCAGCGATGGCACAGCCATCCGCGCCGGCCCCGACGGCGGCTGTGCTGTTGCGCACGGCAGCATGGTGCACGTCTATGACTGGACGATGGAGCAACTCCCTCCTTTGAATCTCAATTACCAAAGAATCAACGATACCGGATTCATCGGCGCCGACCGGATTGCCATCTGCGCTTGCGAGCGAATCGATCGCGGGGACGGCGGGATGGGAATGTTCAATTCCGTCACGGGCGAGCTCCTCTTCAGGTTCCACGTCTGCCATGAAAACCAATTAAAGAGCTTCACAGCCGGCGCGCTCAGCCACGACTCTGAAGGCAGGATTTTCGCGAGCTGCAGAGGCCGAAGCAACGAGTACGGCATCGGGGTATGGGACGGGCACACCGGAAAACAGACGGATTTCCTCTACGAATCCCCCGGATGGTCGCTCGGTGACTCCGGCCGTCTACAATGGCTCGCCGGAAACAACGCCCTCTTCGTCGCCACGCTTTACCCTCGGACGGAGAACTGCTACCTCACCATGCTGGATTTCCGCCAGAAACACGCTGTTTGGTCATGGTCGGATGTCAGTGCGCCGGTGACCCTCGACGAGAAACTCGTCCTCGACACGATCGTCCTCGAAGACGGTAATTCCGTCTGCGTCGTTAATCAGTACGACGATCTCGGATTCATGGACATCAGGATGAACGCCGGAAGCGTGAGATGGAGCACAAGAAGTAGGCTTCTTAAGGTAGGAAACGCAGACGAGAGGTGCTATCCCAAGCTGGCCGCGCACGGAGGGCAGCTGTTTGCATCCACAAACGATAGTATTTCTGTGTTTTGTGGGCCGGATTGGGTGTTGACGTCGAGGCTAAGAAGAAGCCATGGGGGCTCTATTTGTGATTTCTCGATCGGTGGTGATCGTCTTTTCGTTCTTCATAACGAAGAAGATGTGTTTGATGTGTGGGAGACTCCTCCCTTGCGAGCCATCTCATGATTCAGAGAGCTTGTCTTCATTCCTTCAGCTATCGCCGGCCGTATACAGAAGCACCAGCACATTCTGGCCAGACCCGAATTGCCATCAGCTAGTCTTACATACGGATGCCAACGAACCGATTGATGCCGGATCAAGCTGCACAGAGAAGGCAACGGCGGCTACGATTACACATTAAACATCCATAATTTGGTTTGCTTCTTTGGGCAGCAATTGATGGTGTTGGGGAGATGCTGATTTTGTTGGTGTTTGTCTTGGCAATTTGGAGTTTGTTGGTATCATGATTTGTATACAATCCCATAGTTTTCGTTTTTGCTACTGTCCTGCTGTAGCCGAAAGGAAGAGCGGGTTGTAGCTAATTGTTTGCGTGGCAGATGATCTGTAATTAAGTAATTGATATGTGGCTGTTTATTATTTACAGAGGCCTTCTTTGGTGTCTATGGCTTCTTAGTTTCTCCTCGCTCTTGTTCTCTTTTAGTGTGTCAAGGGCAGATGCGTTCCGTTTGTCTATACCTTCTTAGTTTAGTTCAACATGTTCTTTATAGTTTGTTAAGGGGAGCACAGTCGAGCCTGATTGCTCATGATGAAAGGGATGGCAAACGATGAAGACTATCAAACATAAGCAGATTGTTTATATATCAGTTGAATTGTGATTAAGGAATTGAGACTCTTTAAGGTGTCTCGAATTTGCCAGTATTTTGTCAATCTTATTGTTTTCCATGTGTCTCTTAGTTAACAGGAGACAGTGGAGACTGGATGATTAGGAAGGTAAAGGAAGCGAATTGTCAAAATGATCAGTATAAAATGCAACCGTATCTGGGCACTGAGATACATCAACAGAACAGAGTTTTTTTTTCCTTCCTAAAGGTACCAACTTGATATATATATATATATATAAGAGAGGGAGAGTGTGTGTGTGAGCTAAACACTGAGGCATTGTGTAGAAGGCATATTCAAATAACAGTACCGAAGGCATGAAATTTCTTAAGAATGTTATGGGTCGCGAATCTTGAGGAGCAACATCATCAAAGGGTACATATTCATGGTAAATGTGGCATGTTGTCAGTATTGTCTTCATTAGACGCCAGTTCCACGTCGCTTCATGCAGATGCTGTCACCAAGAACCAACGCGGGAAAAGAAAAAGAAACGCATGACGAAAGAGCCAAAAGTTCCTCCAGAAACAAGGAAAAGAGAACAGGGTCAAAGGCATCGATCAAATAAGATGTAATAGGATAACATATCTTCGCAATGGCATTTTATAAGCTTGAAAATTACCTTGACCCAATTTTCTTTAATGGATTGGTAAGCAGAGCGCAGATTATAGCTTGGTATCCTTGGAGAGATGTGCTGAAGGACGTGGACGTTGATATCATGACAGAATTTCAATCCTGCGAGGAATGGTTGAAGAGAAATCATTTGGACCCTTCAAATTTCTTATTCAGAACACTCGCTGATGAAGTTCCTTTGCACACATGCTTCTCTAACAACACATATAGATCGGAGAGGGGGGAGGAAGGAGGATGGATAGTGACACGTGGAACTACTACGGTACTGTCCTGACTGAAAGTGACAGGTTGTGATAGACAGTAACGTCCTCAATATGTGAGATTGGTGCGCTAAAAAGTCATGTCTGCAAGTGTGCGTGTGCTTGCATGCACGTGTGTGAGAGATATCCCTAACATATGACGAGATTCCACATTACAGAAGAAAGGAAAGCAATCATCAGAATTTCGATTCTAATGAACACGAAATGAGTAAATTGGATGATGATGATGATGATCCCTACTAATGTGCCACATGAAATATTTGTATGCGCGTGCAGACACACACACACACATTTTGGATGAAGGGAAATTATAGATTAATTACCAACGAGGATAGTCGCAATGAACAGTTCCTCCACTGGATCTCAGCTGCGTTCCAGTCATCCTTAGTTTTAAAAGGTATGTGAGGAGCCGTATGGTGAACAATCGTAAATGTGCTCATCTGAAATTCAAAGATCACAAATATATAAATATAAATGTATTACGTTTATATAAGTATAAATGTAATTTATAGTTCTAACTTAAAACAGGTGCAGTTTTGCAATAGAGAGAAAAGCAATTAAACATGTAAACCGACTGTCATAGATTATTGAAAGATATTCATCGAGCATCAAAAGAACACAGCTTGAACTAATTTCGCACAACACCATACCCAGAAGTGGTAAACGAGCCATGGCATCAACCAGAACTTGACCCACCCCGTGACTCCAGAAGCCCATACGATTAATGGCCATCCAATTGCCATGAATGCAAAAACGCATGCCAAGCTTATCTGCACCCTTTTGACATTAGTCTGAACTTCTTTAGATCAAAATGCAACACTAACCTGGAAGAATAACCAAGATGCTCAGAAAAAGAAATGATAGGCTCTTTTCATCAAGGGATAAGGAAATGCAATGCATGATAACCAAAAGAATAAAGAACTAACAAGCACCAAGTTGCAAGAATTAATACCAGTGAACAATTGACATCCATGGGCGCAATGGACCATATCCTGCTATAATTGACTTGCGTAAGACTTCATTGGATTCAAACTCCTTCCTCGAAATAGGGTGCCACGCAGTATCTTCAGGCAACCTTCAGGAAAAACAAGAGATGTGGTAAAGGGCAAAAGAAACCAGAACAATTGAAACATGTCCCAACAGAAGTAAAATGACAAGTTGATCAACATTACTTCCACGATCCTTTTCCTACACAATTGGAACATGTCCCAAGCATGTTCATTAGTGCTGGAAAGATTGCAACGTGGCAAAAGATATTGACAGTGCTGAGCTGGTTATCTGCTACCTAAAGCAATCCTCTTCCCTTATCCCGACTTAGAATAAGCTATACAAGAGTGGACCCTCACTATAAGCAGAGCTGACGTGTTGACCAAAAGAAGGGGGGAAATTCACAAAAGATTGGAAATGATATAATTAATCAATCATTGCCAATAAAAAAACAGTGTGGTTGAGGTTAGTCCTCAAACTGATCACTGTAAGAGCTCAAGCGAGCTAGTAGCCCTTCACTATTCCCTTCCATTTGTTGGCCTTCAATGTGAATGTTCTTGTACAACAAGAAAAGGCACTTCACTGGCTGCTTCCCCTTCCTTTCACTCCTAAAGGGAAAGTGCAACTACATCCCATAGTATCAGAATTGCTCGTAAAATTTTCCCTCAAAGAATTAGGTCCTCTAAGTAATTTCCTACAAACAAAAATTAGAGAATTCAAAACTCAATGCAGCAAACTTGGAGATATTGTAGTACTGAAAGGGCTTGGGACTTCTGAATATCTCAGCATTCAATCTCTCGTTTCCTTTCCTTTTCCAAATAGGCCATTTTCCAGGTCATACCATGCCTCTGAATTCCTATCACAAAACGCAGGCAACAAGTTTGAAGTAGTACACAGTCTCTTCATGTTGATTCATTGACAATCAAGATGCTGACAAAAGAAACATAAGTACAACAAAAGTCGAACTCTATATAAGTTTATTGAAGTCAGAAATGAAAAGAAACACTATAATAGAAGATTATGAGGACGTTTGTTACCCTAAGGGGACAAACACTTGACCTGGCTCCCAAAACAATATCTTGACCCTCTGGCAATTGGTTGGAATTTACTTGATTGATATAATAGAAGCTTGGTGGTGGAGTGAAGTAGTACAAAATAAAATCAAGGCAAAGAGGGTATGTTACAGATTACATTATGCTAAAAAACTAGTGAAACTTTAGAGGCTTATAAGAAAGCAAAGAAGGAAGTAAAAAAGGTTGTTAGTGAAACAAAAACTAAAATTTGGGAGGATTTATATAAAAAACTCAAGTCAAAAGAGGGTGAAAGAGATATTTTTAGGATAGCTAGGACTAGAGATAAGAAAACTAAAGATGCATCAAAGACGAGGATGAAAAAATTCTAGTGGCAAATGATGATATAAAAATAGATGGAAAAACTACTTTTATAAGTTTTTTAATGAAAATAAAGATTAGTATTAGCTTAGGAGAGTTAGCCAAATCAGAAAAGTATATAAACCACAATTTCCACAGACGTATTCAAAAGAATGAAGTCAAAGAGACTCTTAAACATATAAAGGGTGGTAAATACAATATTCCTATAGAAGTTTGAAAAATACTAGGAGAAATAGGAATCACTTGCCTTAGAAAACTATTTAATGAAATATAGAGAAACCAAAAGATGCCTGAGGAATTGAGAGCAAGTACACTTATACCCGTATATAAGAACAAGGGAGACATTCAAAATTGTGTGAATTATCGAGGTATCAAGTTAATAAGCCATACTATGAAATTGTGGAAAAGAATTATCGAACATAGGTTAAGACAAGTATCAAGTACAACAGAGAACCAATTTGGATTCATGCCAAGCAGATCTACTGTTGAAGTGATTCACCTTTTGAGACGTCTTATGAAACATTTTACAGCAAAAAAGAAAGACCTTCACATGATATTTATTAATCAAGAAAAAGCTTATGATAGGCTATTGAGTGAAGTCCTTTGGAGAAACTTAGAAAAAAGAGGTATCCCATTGACATACATTAACCTTATAAGAGACATGTACGATGATGCAAAAACATGTGTGAGGACTCATGAAAAGATGACAAACTCTTTGAAGTTAATATTGGGTTACATCAAGAATCAACTTTAAGTGCATACTTATTTATAATGGTGATTGATGAGTTAACAAAACATATTCAAGATGAAGTGCCTTGTGTATGTTATTTGCATATGACATTGTGTTAGTGGAAGAGTCTAAGGAAAAAGTTAATAGAAAATTGGAACTATGGAGAGAAACATTAGAAAGCAAAGGCCTCCGACTTAGTAGAACAAAGACATAATATATGGAATGTAAGTTTGATCATTTGGTTACTTCAAATGATATAGAAATTAAAATTGGCACACATTGCATCCCCCAAAAGGAAAGTTTTAAATACATAGGGTCAATTTTTCAGAGTGATGGAAAAATTATTAGAGATAATACGCATAAAATTAATATTGGTTGGTTAAAATGGAGAGGAGCATCATGTATTCTTTGTGATAAGAAGATACCATTAAAGTTAAAAGGTAAATATTATAGAGCAGCAATTAGACCTACCTTGTTTTATGGTTATGAGTGTTGGGCAGTTAACCATGAACATGTACAAAAGATGTCTGTGATAGAAATGAAGATGTTGAGATGGATGAGTGATCATACAAGAAAAGATTGTATACATAATGAGGTTATTAGAAACAAATTAGGAGTGGCACCAATAGAGGATAAAATGAGAGAATATCGTTTAAGATGGTTTGGACATATAGAAAGAAGATCAAAAGAACCGGTAAAAAAGTATGAAAAACTAAATTTGGAAAGTATTAAAAGAGGTAGAGGACGACCACAAAAGTGTTGGAAAGAAACAATAAGAGTGATCTAGCTTATTGTGAGTTATCTGCTAACATGGCACATGATAGAGATCTGTGGAAACAAAGAATCCATGTAGCCGACCCCGTCTAGTATGGGAAAAGGCATAGTTGTAGTTGTTGTTGTTTATACAATACTAGTCCACATATAAGAAGCTTTACACCACAACCACCATATACCTCTCATTATATAAACATAATGAAAGTGAAAGTTTCAAATACAGAAGCAGACTGGTGGCCATGCAAATATTTCAGATGGAGTTAGCTTGATAAAAAAGTACACTAAATTTGTAGTCCCTCAAGATGCTGGTAATACCTATGTTGTTTCCAGTTTTTTACTTGGAAAGGCGGAAAGTAATTTCTAGGGGCTCACACATAATTAATGCTGGTTGATTGAAATGGAGAGGTGCATCGAGTATTCTGTGATAAGAAGATATCATTAAAGTTAAAAGGTAAATATTAACGAGCAACAATTAGACCTGTTATGTTTTATGGTTATGAGTGTTGGGCAATTAATCATCAACATGTACAAAAGATGTCTATAGTAGAGATGAAGATATTGAGATGGATCAGCTGTCACATGAGAAAAAATTGTATACATAATGAGGTTATTAAAAACAAATTGGGAGTAGTCCCAATAGAAGATAAAATGAGAGAAATTCCTTTAAGATGGTTTGGATGTATAGAAAGACGACCCAAGGACGCTCTTGTAAGAAGATATAAAAAAACTAGAATGTGAAAATATTAAAAGAGGAAGAGGACGACCACAAAAGTGTTGGAAAGAAACAATAAAGAATGATCTAGTTTATATTGAGTTACGTGTTAGTATGGCACATGATAGGGTTATGTGGAAACAAAGAATCCATGTAGTCGACCCCATCTAGTATAGGAAAAGGCTTAGTTGTTGTTGTACTTAGGGTCAGTTTTTTTGTGTGATGAAAAAATTATCGTAATGTTATGCATAGAATTAGTGTAGGTTGGTTAAAATTGAGAAGTATATCAGGTATTCCATGTGACAAGAAGATATCATTAAAGTTGAAAGGTAAATATTATAGAACAATAATTAAACCCGCTACCTTTTATGGTTTTGAACTTCTGAGTGTTGGGTTAAACCCGCTACGTTTTATGGTTTTGAATTTCTGAGTGTTGGGCATTTAATCATAAACATGTACAAAAGATGTCCATAGAAGAAATGAAGATGTTGAGATGGATAAGTGATCATACAAGGAAATATTATATACATCATAAGGTTATTAAAAACAAATAAATATCATATACATCATGAGGTTATTATAAACAAATTGAGTGTAGCCTCAATATATAACAAAATGAGAGAAAATTGTTTAAGATGGTTTAAGCATATAAAACGAAGACTAAATAAGCTCCAGTAAAAAGTACGGAAAACTAGATTGTGAAAATGTTAAAAGACGAAGAAAAAACAACAAAAGTGTTGGAAGGAAACAATAAAGAATGATCTTATTTATGTTGAGTTAAATGTTAGCATGGCATATGATCAGTCTCTATGAAAACAAAGAGTCCATGTGGTCGACCCATCTATTATGAGAAAAAAATTAATTTCCAGAGCTTGACAGAACTGCTCTAAGAGAGGATCCATCTCTTATAATTATAAGATTTAGATTTTTTATCATCTATTAAGGAAATGAAATCCACAGTAACACAAAAGTTGTAGTGAGTGGGTTTCTTCTCTCATATGGACAGTAACCAAGTCCAAGACAGTAATATATCAGGAAAGTCAGAGGCATGCCTCAGCAGTAACCCACATTGTGCCCTGAAATGCCCCATAAACACATTAGTTATCTCTTTTAAAGATCTCGCCTTTTGCAGCAAGAATTTGCGAAGCTCAACTATGGAAGTTTACTAGCGACAATATTTACTAATAAAACAAGAATATCAAAGTATAGGTAGCTAAGATACTCACATGTTGGTTTTTGCATGATGTATATCATGTTTGAAGCGCCATGGTTCATAAGGATATATGAGAGGCATAAAGGCTAAGGTTCCAACAACAGCCTCCAAAACTTTGTTCCTCGAAAATGACTTGTGTGCACAATCATGTCCTATAACAAAAAGCTTCAACAAGCCAAAAGGGGTACAATAAGAACGTTTGATTACTGACAAGTTGTTTACTTTTAAAAAATGAAACTTACTCCTGTCACTGCAGTCCCAGCCCATGCCCAAGCTAAAGGAAGCAAGTACCATGGGGCTTTTGCGATCATAAAATATCCCTAGGGCATAGGAAGAAACAGATATGAGAACCGGTTTCCAGAACTTCAAATCGTTAATCACAAATACCTAGCACAAAAGTTGCAAAGAAAAATGAGCACTAAGCAAAACAAAAGGATAAAACCAGAAGTCAAAGGCACTATCTGTTACCTCCTTTGGGAGTGTATCAATGACATCCTTCAATGTAACACCTTCTGGAACTGGTTCTCCAATTTGCGTGAAACCATATCTTTCTGCCAACTTGTCCCTATCCACCGTGCTTCCTAAAGATGGTGGTGCTACTGGAAGTGCAACTGATACTCCACATCGTTCCTCTTAAATGTTGTGAAAGTTTGGTTGATCCTAATATATCTATTGAGAGGCCTCCCTAATTTCAGATTATAAGTTCCTGAATAGTAACAAAAGAATGGAACTTAAAAAGTCATTATGACCCCAAACAACAAAGAAAATAGAATGTGATAATCTTGGTAGCTGAGAAATTAACTAATTTTGTAACTTAATTAAAAAACACCAACATAAGAAGCACTGAAAAAGAAAAAGAAAAATGAGGTCAAAGAAAAATCTTCTGAAAATGAAAATTCCAAGGATGGGAAAGGTAAAAGGTTTATCCGACAGGAGAACCAATTCTAGAAGTGTGAATTGATGGAAACCAACACAAGCACGGTTGGACAAAACCATAGAAATACATGCATAATAAACCAATAGGCAATAATTATAAACATCCCCAATCAATAACACTCGCAATCCAAAATAAGCCATGAACAAACCATATGGAGAACACAAGCAAAAGCAATAATAAAAAAAGTAACTTATTTGTGTGAGTCGCCCTTGCGGACTTCCCTCAGAGAAATCAGTACCCCGCTATAAAATACATACAAGTACCTCCGCTATCCTCCCAAAATAAAATGCAAAAACAACTAAAAGCTATGTACCTTACTTTAAGTCGACTTTAACCACACCTTAGTCATCTTTGCCTAAGAGATCGCAACTGAAAGGAGAGAGTGTGTTAATCACGCAAGTGCGGATTAGGGAACCCTAATCTTTTATTTAAACGTTGCATGATGGATCACGGATCATAGATGTGATCCAAATGACTCACCTCTGTGTCCCATAACCGTTCTCGCGTAAACACTTTTCACTGTTAGATCAAAAGTTTTTCGTATAAAAAATAGACCGAAGACAATTCTGAAGACCAAGCTCATTGAACTAAAGTTCATGAGCTATCAATTATATAAAAAGACAAATGGGTTTGTCATATTCTTAAATATGGAACTAAATTTGTCTTCTCTTGTCGCATGTAAAGTCTCTCACATGTTATTTTTTATACTTTAGAACTTTCACATATATCAATGATTCATCAATTGAATATTTAGGGATATTGAATATTTAGGGATAATGATTGAATATTTAGGGATAACAAAGTAAATGTTATTAATGCACATGGGGTTAATTAACCCAACCTTAATTAACATTAAATCCAACAAAGTGGTTCAATTGAAGGTAGAACAGAAACCGAACTAAGTGGTTCTCAAGGTTCGGTTTGACCGGTTTCACTTCTAGCCAATTCTTGACTCACACATATGTTATTAACACACACTATTCGGCTCACATACAAAGACAGAATACTATAAAGAAACCACCATAAACATTACGACCGCCTGGAACCAGAAACATATAAAAATAATTTCTACAAATTCAATTCTCGAGGATTATTTTCCCGTGTTTGTGATGCTTCGCGGAATTACAATAGGATTCTCAATATTTTCTTGGGTTAGATACAACCCAATTCCCATCCTAATGAGAAAACGGATTAGCATGGAATGAGAATCTTATAACGCCAATGCATGAGAAGAAAAACGATGTAATTAAGGGACGGATGGAACTTTATTTCCCATTCCTCTCAATTTTATGAATCCAAACACAGAAAGGAAGCAATGGGTGGCTCTTAGAAAGGAACAGATAAAAACGCTCGACACTTACCAGTTGGGATCTGCAAAGACTGCCTGTTGTAATTAGCAGACTGACGACCGCAGCACTGCATGACCACCGCCAACAATAACAAACTAAACAAAAACATAGAATTTAAAAATACAAGTATCAAAGAGCTGATTAACTTTCATTACCATCGATCGGAAACCACAATCTGAGTTTGTGCAAGCCATTTCCCCTACGCAGAGAGAAAATGAGAGAGGAAGGGAGAGGGAGAGAGAGAGAGGTCTTCCCAAGTGTGGATTGAGGAAGATGAACTCTTTCCGGGACCCCAACACACTCTCTCTCCCCCCCTCCCCAAACGCTTAAAAGGGAGGGAAGAGAAGAGTCCGGGAAGATAACGAGAGAGAGAGAGAGGGTCCTGTTTCGGGTTGTTGGTGGTGTTTCCCGGAGCTGACAAATTAGGGTAGGCGGCTTTTTCTTTGCCACGAAAAATTTGAATTCAATGATGAGTAGGCGCCCCCGGTTTGGATCAGAACCTCGACCCGAGTCTGTGGCAATTTCTTGTATCGGGTGTTTTGTGTCGAGTCGTCGTGTTAAGAACATATCAACCCAAAGATGACTCGATTAATCGTGTTACATTGAATGGAATGGAACAGATAGATATCGGGTCATGCTCTTGTTGAGTGTTATATTCCTGCGACATCGTGTTCGTGTCATTTCAACTTCAGTTTTGTACAAAATACGGGTCTAACCTTCGAACAGTGGCTTCTTGAGACTCACCTTGTACATAATTTTTTCTGTATTGCTATATGGGAATAAGAAACTGGAACAGTGGCCCTCTCTCAGACACTCCGTAGATATGTCCGGAACCGGTAATGTTATTTAAAAATATATAGTTTACAAGAAAAAAAAATTTAAAAATATCAGAACCAGTGGTTTAGATCTGGTTTGAGTTTTGTAAAAGGTGGAACGAGAACCAGACTGGGTGAACCTCGGTTCCGGTTCTTGGTCCAACCGATTCTCAACACAGTTTGGTTCCAGTTGGAACCGGCCATGTCAAAACATACAGAAGCATGTTTATGGATCAGATTATCCAATGCAATTCTATTCCAAAACAATTTAGAAACGGTACGAGAGAGAGAGATTCTGGTTAAAAACATCCAATTACCACAGCATTATATTTTTGTGAAATTTGTTTTCTGTGATATCCAATTCAAACAGATTTGATTTGGTAAAGGATTCATATTCAATCTATTCAAGTTGACGAACCTAATGAGTTCGGGTTGAACCAGTCTCCTTGAGAGGACTGGACCTAAAGTCCCCCCTTCCTTGTTTTTGAAATGCTAGGTTCCATTTTGTATGGAAGAGGAAAAGAAAAACCTGATTTTTTATTTTATGAACGATTTTGTGTTTAATTCAATATAAAAAGTTAAGAAAATGAAAACATGAATCTACTAGGCACAAGGAACACTACTCTCCTGAACGTGGGTCGGGTTAGAACCTGCAAACTAAAGGTGTTCGGTTTAATACCCAAAAGTCAGTGAAATATATAGGAAATTGGGATTCAGTGCAAGGGCACACAAGATTTTATTTTTGAATTTCATTTTTTTTTCAAAAAGTTAAAATTGGTGCGTTGTTGTATGGTGCACAAAATCTGGTCTCTCTCTCTCTCATATATATATATATATATATATAGAGAGAGAGAGAGAGAGATAGACATATACATATACATACACATATACATATACATATATATATATACATACATATACATACATATATATACATATACATACATATATATATACATATATATGTATGTATATGTATATATATACATAGACATAGACATAGACATAGACATATACATATACATATATATACATACATATGTGTGTGTTAAGTGTTAAGAGTGAAATCTATATCGCCAACAAGTACTTGTTATTGCGTGTAACAAGTTTTAAACTTAGGAAATACTACGAGATTTTGGACGGTGACTCGGTTCCTATTTGGGTCTTAAACCACTCGGAACTAAAAAAACTATTAAAAATTTTGAAATTAAAAAGATATGGATCCAATGATTTGAAATTGCCAATTGGTTCAATTGAAGGTAGAACCGAAACCGAACTAAGTGGTTCTCAAGGTTCGGTTTGACCGATTTCACTTCTAGCCAATTCTTGACTCAGTTTGGTTTTAGTTGGATCCACAAACGGGGTTCCAAACCAACAATGTCTAATTTCATCTATAAATAATCTACTTCAACCACTGAAAATGCAAGCTTCACAAGTTTACGATTATACAAATGGTTCATAAACAGCTCATCTTTTCTTACCAGCTTTACGAGCCAAATTGAGCCAAACACACACTTTTCAGTTCAGCTCAATGAAAGCTAACAAAGCAAATGTGAATGAGCTGAGAACGAGCTGAACCGAGCCGATCTATGAGCAGCTCCTTTCATGTATGAGTCATAATTTCACTATCCCAATTATTAAAAATACATTTCGGGTTGTGCTGGCTGTAACACGGTTCCCAATACAAACACGACCTGTAATGTCAAACTCGTGCTTACATCAAAGTAACACGAGGGCAACCCAGAATACGACATTAACGAACAAAGTTCATCCCTAACAATGGAAATATAAGAATATGCCACACTAGCACGACCAGAAATGTCATATTCATGCATACACAAAGTAACATGAAAATTCAGGTTGTGTTCAGGTTGCCCAGTTTTAAGATTTTAATGAAAATGATAATAATAGAGATGTCAATATGGGTCGGGCCGGGCCACATTTTAGATGAGCCTCTAAAGTGTTGGCCCGGCCTATATTGACATCTCTACTTGTGGGAGTCAAACTCCCCACCAATAGCAATGGTTTTGAAGCGTTTTATCGTTGAGCTAACACTCTGGGTGCATCGCAATTGAGGATTTGATACGAAACTTCTCACATTTGTTTGTTTACAAGCGGGACGCCGGAGCCACAGATGCACACCCAAAGAATCGAACTCGTGGTTAGCCTTCAAAGATGTCGAGAGGTATGCTGCCACCCTGAGTGAAACTTTCTCCTGCTTCTCTTCATATCCTCCTGTCTTCTCAGCTTACATTTGTTCCACACATTTCAATGTTAGCTCACATACATGGCTTTCTCACGCCCAGGTGGTGGGTTCGATCCCAACGTGTGCATGCATGTCTCTATGGGTTAGAGTTTGGCCTTTCATTGTACAGTAACAACTAAGCTTTTTTTTATATACTAGATGTGATCGATTACATGGACTTCTGTTTTCATAGAAAACGATCACATTCAATGTCAACAATTAATTCAATATAAACTAAATCATTTTTTAATATTATTATAATTTTTTTCTTTTTAGAAGAACCTCCAAGAAGATACGAAAAACTAGATTTTGAAAGTATTAAAAGAAGTAGAGGATGGCTACAAAAGTGTTGCAAATAAATAATAAAAAATAATCTAGTTTATTATGAGTTAATTGCTAACATGATATATGATAGGGTTATGTGGAAACAAAGAATCCATATAGCCGACCCGGTCTAGTATGAGAAAAGGTTTTGTTGTTATTATAATCTTTTTCTTTTTCTTTTCCTTTCTCCTTCAATATTTTCATAATATAGTTTCACATTTCTTACCCTAGTTTGGCCTCCCATTATCTCAAAAGAAATTATTACAAATGAGATAAAAGATTGGTAGGTCTCCATTTCTTACACCATGTTAGCATTTAGTCTCAAATGAATGGCTCTTTAGCTTCACAGTTCACCAAAAAGCCAGATGCCCGCCCTGGCTATGGAACTTGCGTCGTTGAATTTGTGACTCTACCACGCAGCCAGGTGAGCTATTGGTGGTCGTGCCACAACGCCATCATTAAAGCAGAGTTATCAATACTGTAGCTTTCACGGAGCTTCACAAAAATTTCACTTATTTACACTTCTCAATCTTCTCATGAAACAATTTTTTTTTCTCGTATGTTTTTCTGTGCTCATTTAATGCACTGAGAGTATAATGGTAACTACCACTTTCAGTTCGTAGAGAATTAAATTTTCTTTTATCTTCTTTCAATATGTAAGAGAACTCTTCTCTTGCCTCAATGAATGTGGTTAACGATAATACTATATGATGAATTAATCAATTAAAGTTTCCTCTATCAAAAAAGTAACTTTTATGATTGTACTTTTACATGTATTTACTTGCATTTACTTTTTAGCGTTAATCTAAATCATTTATCTCAAAGATTCATCGAAAAACATTATGCATTTAGAACTACTATAAAAAACTGTAAATACACCATCCTTAAATATTTTTACTGTTTCATTGATATAATTAATGATAAAGATTTGAATTATAAAGATAAAAAATATTATTATACTTTTTGATGTTTTTTATTGTATCCATTGAATAGTTGAGATATTTAAGATCACATTTAACACACTGTCTCTGAGAGAGAGAGAGAGAAATTAGTCCATGTACCTATCAACCATACTGTAATCTTTTTAAAGATTTCAAATTTTCAATCTTGAAGATCAATAGTTAAAATTTTTAAGTAAAAAATAAATAGTACTCGATGCATTCATTGCACATGCAAAAGTATCATGATAATTTTGTACTTTTGAAAATTGAATTTTAACGGCCAATTTTACTAAGATCTAACGGTTGAGAGAAAGAGAGAATATAAGTTCAAGCAACCCATCAAAACCAAAATAGGAAACGAACATCTTGGGTTTCACTTCAAGATTAACGGCTACAAGGAATGATAATATGTACACTTTCTAACTTCGTAACTTGCATTAATTTGGTACAGAAGGCCGTATAAGTGGGGACAGTGAGTCGGGCAGATTTGTCGGGTCACTGTGGGTCGGGGTCAAAAGCAGGTCGACTTTTACTTAACCTGTTTATCTTCTTGGTTCATCTGGCTATCATCCACAATCCCATTTTCTTTTTTTAAGCAGAGATGGAAAATTAGGTCAACAGGTTGAGTTGGTAGTGTCACTTCGGGTTCGATAAAATGATCGACCCTGACCTGACCTGAGAAACCCTAATCGAACCAGGTTGCACTCAGGTCTACTCGACCCAATCCATCTTTAATTAAAAGAAAGGTTTTTACATAAAGTACTGTTCTTGAAACACCCA
Organism: Brasenia schreberi; assembly: GCA_036023115.1. NCBI lineage: Eukaryota > Viridiplantae > Streptophyta > Magnoliopsida > Nymphaeales > Cabombaceae > Brasenia > Brasenia schreberi. The sequence goes on from JAYKKT010000050.1 coordinate 2,175,596, forward strand.
AAAGCAGGAAATTAACTAAAGAAACATTAGAAAAGAAAACAATGTAAAAAAGAAAGATTTCGACTAAAAAAATGCTCGAACACATTAAGTAACTGAATTAGGTGCAATATTTTAAGAAAAAACTGAAATTTATATATATGAAGGAAAACTGAAAAGTAGAAAAGCATGTTAAAATCAGGTCAGCTGTTTTAAGTCTCAACTAGACATAATCGGTTTGAAACCAGTCCACTAATTTGAACCGGAACTGCATTGCTCACGGAATTGGCAGTAACTAGAATTGGCCGAAACAATTCTAGGACCATAATTAAAATCGAAAACCTTCAATTTGGTTACAGATCATGAAACCAATTATGTTTTTAATACAAAACAACAACAACAACAACTAAGCCTTTTTCCATACTAGATGGGGTCGGTTACATGGATTCTTTGTTTTCGAAGAGCCCTGTTATGTGCCAATTATGTTTTTAATATTTTTTCAAAATCTCTTCTCATAAATAGATCGATAGTTCAATGATAAGCTAGCTTCTTCTCATTGTAGTTGGTGGGGAGTTCGACTTTCATCGGACGTATTGTCCTTATTTTTAAAAAAAAAAAAAATTAAAATCATGCCAATCATTTTGACATGGTTTCAAAACCAAAACCACCTAAAACAAAAGGTTCAAGAACCTAAACCGAATTTCAAGTTTCAAGCAAACCCAAACCAAACATGTTTAATTCCGACCTTTCTGGTCGTGTTCATGGGATCGAATCCCAATGTCAATCATTTTGTTTCGGTTTCATAACCGAAACCACCTAAAACAGAGCGTTCGGAAACCTAAACCGAATTTCAAGTTTCAAGCAAACCGAAACCAAACATGTTTAATCCCGACCTTTCGGGTCGTGTTATGGATCGAGTCCCAAATATTTACTCTATACTCTAAAAGTCGTGTGCTTTACTCTTTTATAAATTATTAAACACATAGTCATCATATCAGTTCCTTTCAGGTTTGAAATTTGACTCATACAGGCTAATTTATTCACTGCATTTCAACCCAGCTTTATGACTCCAGCCACTGGGAAACCTTTCCGGATTGAAAGTCCAACCAAGAAGAAAGAGATACAGGGACTGAACTCACTATTGAAATAAATTGATCTTTTTGTAAACAAAAAATATAAGAAAAAAAAGAATCAAAGCAAGCACGTTATGGTGGTGCCTTCACATGCATAAATTTTGTGTTAGAAATAAAGAATATAAATTAACTACAGACGGTGGTCATATGAATTTGATGAACCGGCAATCCAAACCGTCCGTTCTCCGGCAACTCGGCGATCTTCACCGCGCATTCTGAAATTAAATGACAATTGAGACATACAAGTGGGTTCACTAAGATGGTGTCCAAGGACAGCCGCACATTGCCATGTTTAAAATCTAAAGAGCTGAATGTAATTAAGAATAACAGCAGGGGTGGTTGCTGTAGCGGAAAGCAGTGGCAGCCCGGTGGGCCTAGAAACTTTGTGCGGCGAGGCAAAGCTCAACTGGTTAAAATTCCGGTGAGGTGGTCTTTTTTCTGATTTTTTTTATATACAGGCGAAGAGGACTATTGCAAAATGAGATGAGCTGCTCGTTCTACTCGTTTGGCTTGTGGCAAGCTCACGGGACTGAAACTAGTGAGCCTCACGAGATGAGCTAAAGCTCTGATTGTACATTTTAGTGAGGCTAGACATGCCCGGTTCAAAACCAACCTGGTTTCAGTCGGAAGCGAACCAGACCAGAAACTGATTGAAACCGGATCTCGAACTATGGGGTATATGATCGGTTCATGTTCTACCTTTCATGTAACCAAAACCAGAACTGGTGTTCCAAACTGCTGGTTTTGTATTTTTTTTCTTTTAACATTTTAATTTTTTTTTACGGAGACCCAAACCAAAACCTCTGAAACCAGTCATATCTAAGTGGGGCAACCTATATTGATCATATATGTTTGGTTGGGCTCGGTTCGTATGATCTTGTCCAGGAATGTTTTACATCCATATATGTTAATCAAGCTACATGAGCTTAGTGTCATCAAATGACCATATATTTCAATGTATATAAAAATTAGACTTTCATTAATTCTTGATTCAGACAATTAATTTTTCTTAAAAAACTCGTGCATGAATAGTTATATTTTCAGCTTTGAAGAGGAACCCCTTTAAATCAAATTGCATTTGGCTCAATATAAACGAGCTAATCAGCGGAACTGGACAAGATTTTGAGTTGATCAACAATTGAACAGTCCGTCTGGTTCGTTCGACTGGTTTAGCAGCTGTGGTAAGAGACAGAAACTAGAGTAACTAATTGTGCTAAATATGAAGAGTCTCCCTTGTGTTCTACCTGTAATTATTGACCTTCTTTTGCTTATATCGTTTTGTTGTTTTTATATTTTCCTTTTTTCCTGAAAAAGTGATAAATGAGAAAAGGTTGAAATCAGTGAGTGATCGAATTTGCTGCACAAGAAATTGAATTATTTCCGATACTTGCGACTGATGCAAACAAGGGAATTGAATTCGCCATTGATGAGCAATACCGTCATCACCAAACTCGGCATATTTCGACCTCCCCCCATTAATTCACAGCGGCTTCAGTACCCAACTACTCGAACTTCTGTGTCAAGCAAAACAACGAAGAGCTCTAAATGTGCTCGTGATACAAGACAATCCCCAACCTTTTCCTCTTTCCTTTTTAATATTGCGTATGTTGGAGTCATATGAGAATCCTCCTCAAATAGGGCTTAGGTTTCTCTTTTATCTCTCTTTCTATTTCACGCCGTTTTGTTCTCCTTAAAGAGGAAGAGAAATGGAGGGTTCAGTGAAGGAAAGGAGGGAAGGGAAGAGAAAAAAGGAAAACCAACGAGGCGTTTCGTCTCTTCTCTTAGGCAAAAGTTGTTGGTGTTTGGGGGGAAAGGTGGGGAGAGTTCAGCAAACCTAAAGGATTCGTTTTGCAGATAAGAGAATCAGGAAAACCACGAAAGAGTTCCGCCCGTTTTATTAGGAAAAAGTTGGTGTTTGGGAGAAAAAGAGAGTGGATTCGTTTTGCAAGAGGGAAGAATGACTGGCTTTTCGGTTTCCTTTTGGTCTCTCATGATCGTGATTTTGAGTGTTTTGGGAGGTGGTAAAGGTGCAGAGGAACCGAATACAGATGGATTCTTCGTCTCTTCTTTCTTTGAGAAAATGGGGTTCGCTTCGAGCGATAACTTCCGGGACGAGACGCCGGCGTGTTCGCGAGAAGGAGTGGTTTTTTGCGGGGACGGAGGGCGTGTGACGAAGTTGGTAGCTGCTGGATTCGGACTTTCCGGCGAGATTCCGGACACCACCATCGGAAAACTCGGCGCTGTGGAGGATCTCGACTTGAACAATAACTCTGTGACTGGTTTCTCGTCGGATTTTTGGGGTTTGGGAAGCACTCTCAGAACGCTCAATCTCTCTCGGAATGAGATTTCGGGGGTTCTCCCCAATGATATAGGAAACATGGGTGCGTTGCGCGTGCTCGATCTCTCTCACAACAATCTTTCCGGAGAGATTCCAGCGTCATTCAGCTCGCTTTTAGCTCTCCGAGTGCTGAATCTAAAGGGAAATGCATTTGAGGGAACGATTCCGAGAGGCATCGTGAGTTTCGTGTCTCTTGGTTCGTTGGATCTCTCTTCTAATCGGTTGAGCGGGCGAATGCCTGACGGTTTGGCAGCTTCGTTGACGAATCTCACGGATTTGAATCTCGCCGGTAATCGGATTGTTGGCAAGGGTTCTGACGTGTTCTCCGGGTTGAAATCCATCGTCTATCTCAACGTTTCCGACAATCTTTTCCAGGGAGCGGTTACCGGAATCTTCTCCCTCCCTTCGCTGCAAGTGGTCGACGTGAGCCGCAATCGGTTCCAAGGCCACATTTCTCCGGCATTATCGTCAAACTTGGTGCTTCTCGACGTGTCGGAAAATCAGCTCAGCGGCGAGATCTCCGTCGTCAGTCGGTCGCTCCAGCATCTCAACCTCGCAAGAAACCGGTTTTCTCGCCAGCGTTTCCCTTCCTCGTTGCTCGAACTCTCCAGCATGCAATTCCTGAACCTTTCCGGCACCGGCATCACCGGAAACCTACCCTCCGGCTGGCAGCTATCGAACCTGACCCGCCTCTCCGTGCTGGATCTCTCCCACAATTTCCTCGCCGGAAGGATTCCCAATGGTCTCGAACGTCTCACCAGCCTGAACAAGCTCGACTTCTCATGGAACAATCTCTCCGGCGAGATTCCCGTGGCCTTCCAACAGGAATTGCCCAAGTTGTCATCTTTCAACTTCTCGTTCAATCCCAACCTCAGCATTTGCTCTTCCACCTTCGTGCTGGAATCCTTCCCGTTATCCTTCCTCGGCCTCCTGACGCGAATTTGTCCGGTTGCGGTGAACCCGGGCACGCATGGCACGCCGAGGCCGACCGAGAGGACAAGGCACAGATGGCTCAAGCTTGCCGCAGCTATTGCACTCGTCGGAATTTGCTTCCTGGCAGGATTCCTCTGTCTGGTTTTCGGGTGCCGAAGGAGAAGAAAGAGAATGTTTGCCGTCAAGCAAGTCTCATATAGGGAGGAGACGCAGAACATCTCAGGGCCTTTCTCGTTCCGCACGGACTCCACGACGTGGGTCGCTGACGTCCGGGTCGCGACGGCTGTCCCGGTGATCATGTTCGAGAAGCCACTGCTGAACTTCACATTCGCCGATCTCCTTACCGCGACATCGAACTTCGATCGAGGTACATTGCTCGCTGAAGGGAAGTATGGCCCGGTCTACAGCGGCGTACTTCCGGGAGGAATTCACGTAGCCGTGAAGGTACTCGTGAACTCTGACTCCTCGATGGGCGACGAGGAGGCGGCAGCTGAACTCGAGTCCATCGGTAGAATCAAGCATCCGAATTTGGTTCCTCTGGCCGGATATTGCCTCGCCGGAGAACAGAGGATTGCGATCTATGAGTTCATGGATCATGGCAACCTTCATCGATGGCTTCACGATCTTCCAATCGGGACGCAAATTACAGAAGATTGGAGCAACGATACTTGGGAGGAAGAGGACGGAGCTCGGCCTGGAAGCATCGCCATGACATGGCGCTTCCGGCACCAGGTCGCGTTAGGGACGGCACGGGCCTTGGCTTATCTTCACCATGGATGCTTCCCTCAGATCATTCATAGAGACGTGAAAGCAAGCAGCATTTACTTGGATGCATCTCTGCAGCCCAGATTATCAGACTTCGGGCTTGCCAAGATAGTAAAACCCGAGGCTTCCTCGACAGCGTCTTCCGGTTATTTGCCTCCGGAGCTCAGCGAGTCGGAGAATGCCGATGCTGTGACACCAAAAACCGATGTTTACGGATTTGGTGTAGTGCTGTTTGAGTTAATTACAGGGAAGAAACCAGTGGGGGATGATTACCCAGATAGGAAGGACACCAATTTGGTGAATTGGGTGAGGGAGCTGGTTAGAAAGAACGACGGTTCGCGGGCAGTCGATCTGAAGATTGCAGAATCGGGATCGATGGCGCAGATGGTGGAAGGATTGAGAATCGGGTATTTGTGTACAGCAGATTTGCCTTCCAAGAGACCCAGCATGCAGCAAGTTGTTGGGCTTCTGAAAGATATTGAGCCTTCTGAAAGATATTGAGCCAAATGCAAATCAGTCAAGGAGAGTATGAAGTTTTGTTGATTTTGTCGGTTTTGAAACTCTTAATCTCAAGTGCCTTCCGGTTCGCCATTAGAGCTTATCTTACCACTAATTAGTGGTTAGATGAAAGGGTGTGTGGAGGTTGAAGGTAAGGTATTATTTTTCTCAAAAGACAGGAGGAATGTTGAATTTCAGTTTGACTGCAAATGCATTCTTTTTCTCGGATCAATCAATCTATGTAAAGGAATTGCAGTTATTGGAGTTCATTTTCATTTTCCAACTCTCTTTCGTGATTGAAGAAAGTGTAGAGTGGTTAACTAAGATTTGGTTAAGTTTTGGCAAAACTTATGTTGATTCATCCGTTTTGCTTAAAGATATGATCTTGAAGAAAAAGGCTTAGTTGCGTTTTTTCTCGTGAAATGTTTTATGATGTATGTTCTGTCTTTTATATTTTACACGGATGGATGCAATGGTAGCTTCTGCATAAAGCAACTACCTCATATTTTGGTTTTATGTATATCGGGCGATTATATATATGTGTGTGTGTGAAAACTGGTATGTAGTAAATTTAAACCAATCATCATCAATAATAGATGGTTGAAATTTAAAATTTAAAAAGTAAAAGTGTTCACTTGAATAAAGTGTTACAAAAGTGTACATGTATTTTTTAAACTTTTATATTTAAATTTCAATCATCAATCGTTAATTGAAATTTATTTTAATTTGTTAATAAATATATAGAGAGAGAATTTAAATGCATAATGTTTTATATATATAATTTGCATAAACAAGTTCACTGTTTGATCATTGAGTTTAGTGGATCTTTATCGTTCATCACAAGTACAATTATATTTTTAATGCAAAATTCTATTGTTAATTTTAATAACTGTACTGTAAAAATGTTTACATAAGATTACACACCAAAATACTTAAGACACCGTGTGTGTGTGTGTGTGTGTGTGTGTGTGTGTATATATATATATATATATATATATATATATATATATATATATATATATATATAACAGTGACATGCTAGAAAGTCTGCATTTTTTACAATATAGTTCCAGTTTGCGATGTTGATTCTTGACCCCTCACTCTCTTTCTCAATTCTGAGTGTTTGCTTGTAAGGTGTTTGGGTATCTACTCTTGCATCAAATGCCTAAACACTGTTGAGAACAAGTACAGTGGGGAGAAAATGGCCTCACGATATCGGCAAGGGACTCTCAACCAGAGAATTAATTGCAACGTTCGATCATTGTGTCCAAAAACAGTTGGTAAGGACGAAGCGCACAGCTCATGTAACAAGGGGGAGAGAAAATCCAGAACATAGGCATGCCATTTATATCTTCCATCTCTGAATTGGATAATGAAAGTCTAACACCATACCTACTCTATGAAATGATCCGCAATTAGTGGCACTTTATATATATATATATATATTATATATAAGCAGTAAATGCTGAAATAATTCATGAGAGAGAAAGTACGATAAAATTTGAGGGCATACACATGTTTGGACACTACATCCTCATTTATTCCCCATGCTTTTGTAGGGTATGAGTGCATTTAAAGTAATAAGGTTATCTTTGTTTCTTTTAAATATAACTTTGTATTTTTTTAACTCATTCTACGGCCAAACAAAAAAGATCCATCAATATAGTACCAAGAGTTGTATGATCCATACATACATATATATATATATATATATAAAGAGACGGGGGTAAATATTAAAACTTAATCGTACTCAAATCTACTCAAATATTTATTCAGTTTGATTAGCATGATCAATAATAGAGATTTAAATTAAAAGTCTAGTTAAAATTTTGTACTTTGTATTTAATGTATTAAATATTTTTTGGTTTGTCAATTCAATCTTTAATTTCAAACATAGAATGGTTGATATGATAAAATGGATTTAATTATATATAATATATAAAGGTAAATAATGCAAACTATTTATATGCAAACTCCCTCTAAAAGAATGAGTTGAGATTTAAAAGCAAAAACAAAATATCGTGAAAATGTGCGTGAACTTTTTGACTTTAAAATTTTTAATCTCAACCACTTGACATTTGTTTAAATAGAGCTTTTATATGAGTTCTTTGCATCTCATGTGTTTGTGTGAAGTCTAACGTATATATTTGAAGAGTTGCAGAGAGCAATGCCAAGCTATGTTTGGCCGTTTTGCTTTGGATGTAGACAAACACAAACTTTTCTGGTCGTGTCCTGTGTTCGTGTCCATATCAGTTGTTATTGTGTTCATGTCGTATCATTACATCTTCATGCTGAAAATTTGTGAACCTGAAGCACTTACGCATTGCTCGTGTTTTCATGTTGTGTGGTTTTCATCCTTACAGCTCTGTGTACGTGGCTGTTAATGGGTTGGACCTGGTTCGGGTCAAAATTGACCCATTCAATACCTTGTGTGTGTGTGTTGCAAGCATACATGCATTGTGTGTGTATGTGTGTTGCAAGCATACCTTCCGGAAGTGTTTTAGCCACTAGATCCACTTGTTTCGGATCAAAACAATTCGGATTAAAGATGAGGAACCGGTTCTGCCATTAATTGAGGGTCCGATATTCGTATTTAATGATAGAATCCATGGCTTCAGTCATAGGATCTGGAGTTTGTGGAGTTATCTCCATTGACTAAAATAAAAGGTGACCATTTCACCAAAAATTAAATACAAAAATGGATATTCTTGATCTACAAGTGCAATATTCAAAATTTCAAGCAATTTTCGTGTTTCTTTCCCCTCTTTTGTGTACAAATGGCCCTGGTTATCAAACTCATGACCTTCCATTTGTTGCTAAACTAGTTAAGTGACCTCATAAATAGTACACATATGACTTTAATAATATCTTATAGCGGTATTTGCATCGATACGATTCATTTTGGGTATGCTAAGATATCATGTGAAATGCACCATATTTATGATGCTATATCATTGGGTCATACAAAATTCACTTATTTTATATAAGCTTTCCCTTTTAAGCTAGGGATTGAATGATCATATTTGGATTCAAACCAAGCTGTGACATAGAGCTTCTAGAATTGAATCCATGGAAGCACCATAAAGAAGACTTCTCCCACATTATTTCAGGATCTTTACTTGTTATCCATCGATCACATGTAGCACCATTCAACTAAAAAGACAAGATCGTGTTTTATTTGACCTTTTAGTACTTGAATGCTTTTTCTTTTGTTTTCTAAAGAATTCATTATCTAATTTTGTATATATTCTTGCTTAAGCTATTTTTTAAATATTATAAAAAATATAATCCACCTAAAGCTGATCGGTTTCGACTACGGTTTTAGGATGGTTCCAGGTTCATTTGAAAAAACAAAGCATATACTTTTTATTTGGAAATGAAAACCAAAATATGGTTTAGAACTATCGGCTCCAAACAGTTGGTTCCAGTTCTCTATTGTGGAAGGTGGAATTCCTTCCTGAATCAAGGAGGTCTGGCTCGTGGTCTGTTTGCTATTTTGCTTCGAACTTCACTGTCAAAGAACCTTAAAAGCGGATTACCATCGGTTTGATTTGGTTTTGTTCTGATCACAGTATAATTTAGTTCATTTTTTTCAAAACGAGAACGGATTATAGCTGTTTTGTTGGAGGTTGAGGCTGAAACCGAATCAAACCAGAACTCGAACACCACTACCTGTTATGGTTACCCCAACCCGAGGTTCGGATGCTGATTCGGGTTCGGGTCGGTCCACCAAATGCGGTGTTGACTGAAGGAAAGTGGGATTAGGCATCGGATTCCAGACAGGACCTAACGTCTGGAAAACGGCACAGCACACCTGGCCAGCCTTTCTTCTTCCTCAAAAGTAACGCAGAGACCACCCCTCAACGGTACCCTCAACGGCTAACCTCACACCCCTCCTTTAAATATCCCACTCTCCACTGTGTTTCTTTCACTTCTCTCCCTGTCTCTTTCTCTCTCACGCACACAAACACACACTCTGTGTCTGCAGGGGAAATGGCTTCCAGATGTATGTATGTGTGTTTCATTGTCGCAATCTCTCTCATCGTGTCAATATCTGAAGCTCGGCAAATCTTAGTTGGTGGCAGAAATGGTGCTTGGTCGGTCCCATCATCTTCTTCTCTCACTCTTAACCAATGGGCCGAGCAAACACGATTCCAAATCGGTGACGTGCTTGGTATTTCCTATATTTCTCTTAAGATGGTCTTCTTCATCAAGTTCGTTTTTACTTGATGAGTGTGGTTTCTAATAGTTCTTTGGTTGTGGTTGCTTCGTTTGGCAGTGTGGAAATACGATTCCCAGAAGGATTCGGTATTGCAGGTGACGCAGAAGGACTATCAAAGCTGCAACACGTCGAGCCCGATTGTTGCAAACGCCGATGGCAACACGACCGTGACGCTTGACAGGTCTGGGCCCTTCTATTTCATTAGTGGAGCCAAGGGAGCTTGTGAGAAGGGAGAGAAGCTCCATGTGGTGGTTTTGACACCCCGGGCCGAGGCTCCGGCTGCGGCAGCACCGGCTTCGGACGGTTCTGTGACTCCTCCTCCGGTTAGCTCCGCCACTCGATTTGGTGGCTTAGGGGCTGCTGTAGTGGCTGGGTTGATGATGGTTGTGCTTATGTAAGAAGAGGGGCGCACAAACTTCTGGTCTTCTGAATTCTGTTCTCCGTATTATTTCATTCTTTTTTCCTGATTTTTCTTTCCGCTTTGTAATGGGAATTTGTTAGTTTTCCAGCTGCCTTTTATTTAAAATCTCTTTCTCTCTCTCTCTCTCTCTCTCTCTCTCTCTCTCTCCTCTCTCTCTCTCTCTCCAGTATAATTTGAAGAACAAAAGAACAACCAACAAAAAACGTCAAGCAGTGACTTGCTGAGAACACACATACACTTCGCACGCGCATTTATGAACATTAAGAGTCCAATAACATTTTGCAGATTTATATAAAGCCGCTCCTACAGATGGAGCACCGAGTAATGCTTTTTGATTTAATACGTGTTCTATCTAATCTTCTTAATGATCCAAGGGATACTTTTAAAATTTGAATTAGGTTAAAATTTCTGAGAATGGTTATGAGATGTGCACTTGAAGTATCGTAAGTGGGGTCGCAGGCACCTCTTAGTCTGTACCTGAAAGAACAAGAAAAACTTATTGTTTTTTGGGTACGACCAATTTCAATTATAAACTTAAAACTATAGTACGCCCAATTTAAGTAATTAAAAATTTTGAGATCCCAAGGGTTGATTTAATACGTGTTCTATCTAATCTTCTTAATGATCCAAGGGTTGATTTATACTTTTAAAATTTGAATTAGGTTAAAATTTCTGAGAATGGTTATGAACTTGAAGTATCGTAAGAGAGGACAAATGTCAAACTCGTTACTGCAGCTTTTGAAATCATGTTCTCTTGGGGTCGCAGGCACCTCTTCTTAGTCTGTACCTGAAAGAACAAGAAAAGCTTATTGTTTTTTGGGTACAACCAATTTCAATTATAAACTTAAAACTATAGTACGCCCAATTTAAGTAATTAAAAATTTGAGATCACATAGTTAAAAAATGAAGCGTGCCTTCTCCATACCCCCAGTAAAGAACAATGGTTTTTGGGTACGACCAATTTCAATTATAAACTTAAAACTATAGTACGCCCAATTTAAGTAATTAAAAATTTTGAGATCACATAGTTAAAAAATGAAGCGTGCCTTCCCCATACCCCCCCCCCCCCCCCCCCCCCGCCAGTAAAGAACAAGAAAAACTTCTTGTTTTTTGGGTTCGACCAATTTCAATCATAAACTTAAAACTATAGTACGCCCAATTTAAGTAATTAAAATTTTTTGAGATCACATAGTTAAAAAATGAAGCGTGCCTTCCCCATACCCAGTCAAATTGGTTCAGGTATTTCTCATGTCTGAGAACCCGAACACGGTGCCCCATTCGATTCGGGTTGAGTTGAGGCCTCACGATCGAGCCATTGAAAAAGCGCGGGCGACTCACTCTTCTCTTCCTCTCCCCTCTTTTTTCCCCTCGGATCTATCATTTTCTGCGTCTTCGCTTCGCTCGTCAGATTGTGCTTTAGGTTTCTGATTCAAGACGGAAGGAGGGAGAAAATCCTTTCAATGGAATCCGGGGAGAGCTCCTCCTCTAATGGTGGCACGAGCGTTTCTTTTGCTGCGTCTCCTTCGGTTCCTCCTCCGGTTCACGATAACTGGAAGACCGTCGTTGTTAGGGTTCGAAGGAAACGAGACCAACCTCCTGTTGATGCTTTCTGTTGAGTTGATATCTCCCTATTTTCCTTCTGCGTAAAATTTCGATCAATTGATGGCATCTCTCGTTATCTTTGTTGATGTTTATATTGATTTTTGTTTTGTGTAGGGTTGGAAATCAATGAAAAACCAAAGAAGCGAGCTGCCCTCGATCTCAGCAAGTTGACGATTTCGGATTCTGGGGTCTCGGGTAAATGGAGTTGCTTTTGCTTCTAGATTCGAGTTTGCAGTAGTTAAGCCTCTTTTTGGTCGCTTACTCTGTGCAACTGTTAGTGGGGAACCTTTCCTTTTTGGTTGTTGAACTCTTAAAATTCGTAACCACTTCATAACTTTTACGTGTTCACCTTGTGCTTAGGAACTCGACACGACATGCATTAAGAGACACTATACTTCCCCCCCTTCCCCTCTCTCTCACACACACGCGGTCACTCGCACACAATGGAGGGTTACCGATATTTCCAGCTACATGGGGATGACTGTCATGTGTACTCTCATTGCTCTGTGTTTGATGCAGGTGTCACAAGCAACAAAACTTTTCTGGTTCAGCATGTGGAAACAGTAAAGAGTTCGGATGAGGTTCATAACATTTTGCAGTCAGTGGCGGTAAGCGTGTTGCTGTTGATATTGATTTTTATAAGCCACTACGACACATTCAAAGCTAACTGTTTTTCTATTTAGTATATACAGGAGCGGACACATATTCTATGTCCCCAGTTGATGTGCTTCTACAGAATTTTGACCCTTTAACTAACGTACCATGTTTATCCTTTCAACAGCCACGTTCTAATGATGTGATGTCACTTAGAAAGAAGTTGGAGCAGAGAAGAGAGACTTTCAAGAAACAAAAAGTACAAGTTTTCTTGCTCTACTGAGTTTTCTTTATCCATAGTAGTATTTTTATGTTTTATTTCACAATCATTGTATTCTTTGAAACGCTTAGGTTTGTTCTGCCCATCTCCGTGTTGTATTATTGTGTAGTTTAGTATTTTTGTGGCTGGTACCATTGCTGCAATCTTTTAAATCATTTTCTCTTATGGGCACCTATTGTGTTCGCTTCATTACTAAGTGGTGGATGTGCATGGTTGAAAGTGTAGCTTTTACTTTTCCAGAATCATCCAATTAAGGATAGAAAGAACAAAAGGAAAAGAAAATACGGATCTTTTTGCCTTTCAGTTATTTCATCTCATTAACTCTTTTTTGTTGTCTTCATCCATGAAGCGGATAGCTTGTCATGATATCGCTGGTAGTATCTTAATTGTGTTATAGTACAATGTGAAGTTAACAATTCATTTGGGTATAGTTTGACAAGTAAAAAATTCCAATATCTTACGTTTATCTGTTGTTTGGATTGACTGTAATTCACATGATGTTTTCTTACCCTAGTTTTCCTTTTGTGACTCTTGCAGAGTCACAATCAGTTGTCATCTGCAGCTAGAAAAAAGCACGAGGTACTTTATGTGATATCTCATGAAGTGTTTCGGAGTTCTGCTTTTCTGTTGAAGGTCACTTTGATGCTTTTAGGTTGTTGGGCATGTTGTCTACTTGATTCTGGGTGATCTTTGTGGTGCCTGTTCTTCATTCTGTAACTCTGCCTTGTGTCAGGATCTATGACATGTTGTCCCTTTGTGGATAAATCTTAGATTGTTGCATGTGTTGGTTACCTGGTTCTGGATGGTCCTTGTGGTGCCTAACTCTCTCTATGACCGTGCATACTTTGTTCTTTGAATTTAAAGTGACAGCTTGGGTTGTATTTGAACATGACTTTTACTTGATTAGGCGCCAACACAGGCAGACTGATCTGTCAATATTTACTTCATGAACATGTATAGACTTACATGCAAACATAGATACAAACATCCATATACAAATCCACATATGAATTGGTTTGTCATCTCTGTATGTATGGATGAATTGGACATTTCTTATTATGTCATAGACTTAAGGTACTTATGCATTTTACACAGCTTGAGGCAGTCAGATCTGTCAGAGGCTAAATACTTTTTTTGTGTGAAAAACAGAAAAAGTGACTCAGTTATTGTTTTACCGGCACGCAAAAAATGACATATTCAATTAACATAAAAAAAAAAGCATGTACAGCTGTATCTGGTACATTTTTTTGTGTTAGATTCACTAAAATGATTTCCCTAACTGGAGTTAGATGCCACTCTCAACCCGAGCACTTAGAAGGAGGAACTACTTCCTATGGTATGATTTTCGAATATACTCTCCAGTTTTCCTCCTGGCTTTCCTGGTTTTATAGTTCATCATTTTGCTTCATACTTTCATTCTATATCTAGATTTATTTTGTTTCTTTTTTAATGGAGTCATGATTTTGGTGGCACAAGGTTGTTTCCTGGTCGCGAAACCTTTCAAGTTTTCAATGTACCAAGAAGTAAACGTCTGGTCTGGGCGTTACCTAGGAGCACCTGTCTGGGGGTTTAAAGGGAACCACTGGTGCATCAGTGCTATCTGGCAAAGACCTTTTTAATTAATTCATATTCCTGTTGTAATATATAAGAGATTGATTAGAATTTCATATAATCCAGTTTATCATCGAAGAACAAATCATAGGAAGACTGAGCAGCTTTTTATGCATATCCAAATTTTCTATACATCTTCTCTTTTTCTGTTTTGTGGGCTTCTAATGCGCTTTTGCCATTTTTTGCTTGAAGAGGGGTAAACAACTTTGTAGAATCCAACTTGTTTCCTCAGCAGTTTGTTTGTGTTTATTGCAGGAACTTGGAAAAACTGCCCGATTTAAACAAATATGGGAGAGACGTAAGGGAACCAAAGAGCAAAACGATGATGGTTCTGTGGACAAGCTCTATCAACTGTATGATGTTGTACGTATTGACGAAAAAGAGATGCATGACATTCCAGTGCAGGAGGATGAAGGGTAATCTGTGGAACAGTATTGTACATTCTTTTGTCTTTAGAATGACGTCATTTTACCCAATTGCTACAATGTAACCAGTTTTGGTGCAGGGCCACTTCCAAAGATTTTGAGGCAATGCTTAGTTTCCTCCCGTTGTTGAGGGAGTGCATTCCTTCTGCTGCTGAAGAAATTGAAACTGAGATGATGTCAGGTGTATCGATCAAAGGTCCTCTCCGCTCGTGGAAAAACATCTTTTTTGCTTGTTGCTGTCAAAATTCGAGTTGGACACCTATATTATTTGCAGCTTATGAATATTTTCTGTTTCTCCTTTTTCCTAAAAGTTGATTTAGATTAGTAAGTGTTGTGTTTCTGAATCTATATATGTATATATATATAGAGAGAGAGAGTATTGGTTCTTTCGCTTCATCTAACTTGTTCATGCTTGGCCAGATGATTATGAATATGATCTCTACACTGTAGAAGACGCTGCAAACGTAAATTACGGTGGTGATACTTCTAATTTTCCTCTGTAAGCCGCTCTTTGGTCTCTGGCTGTTTTGGTGCATTCACACGAGTGTGTGTGTGATTGCCTGTGCATGTGTGTGCTAAAAAGTACATCTGCTGTCTGGTGCAGGGTTCTAGTCAACGATGACGAGTTCTGCTATGAAAATCCGCTCGGATCTGATTATGAAACAGATGATTCAAATGGTGATTCATTATCACCCACATTGATCTACCTTTCACAGCTTACTTTCAAGGGGAACTGGTTTTCTTACTCTTATGTGCTTGTGTGCAGCTGAGGATAACCCCCTCTTTGATTATCCTGATGATCCTTCAGAGGATGAATGCTGCAGTAACGATGCCTCGTCCCACTCTGAAGATTTGGACCGTGTTAATGAGGAAGAAGATGATGATGATGAAGACTATTATGGTGAAGAAAGAGATCCTGCTATATTCAGATATTAGCAACAATGCATTGTCTTGAATACAAGTTCTAAAATGTTGAGTGACTGAACTTGCTCTTACTTGCCTAAACTCTCCTTGGGTAATTCTAGATATAATGAATAATAATTTTAGCATATCAGTTTACTAACTTTTGTGGTTCATTTACATCAGTTTTGTGATTAACCATTGAATTTTCTTTTAGATGTCCAACCTCAGTTTGGCGATGATTATTTTACAGTTAACTACTTAGGTACGGGTTGGGGCGGAGCGAGGTCAGGTTCTGGAATTCATGTGAGTTGGGTGAGGGTTTTGAACCCTAAAACTTACATGGTGAGCAGTAATAGGTTCTATACAATTTTTTTAAGATGCAGGGCAGGTTCAGGTAGGGTGCAACCCATGCCAATGCCATGCCTAGTTGAGCAGAATACGAACCGGACATGCTTGTTGAATTTCAAATGATAACTCTTAACGTTATAGTTTTTAAGTAGAGTTTCTTGAATACCAATTACGTCAACATTTTATTTTTAATACCATTTTCATATAGAATTCAAATATTTGATCATCTAATTCATTATACCTACTCAATTGGTGACAACTGAGATTAACATACTTTCTAGCTTGCATCACGCGTGCACACACAAAAACACAATTAAGCAGAAGCTAATGCAAGATGAGCTGAACAGAAAATGTACTGTTCACGTTCCCCTTATATAATTTAACAACCCGGCTCACACTGCGTGTTAAGATCACAAATGGATCGCGCTTGTGAACCAGAAGCATGCATAGAAACCAATTGTACCAGTCACCACAAAGAAACCATATGAAAGAAGCAGCATGTACCCAGTGAAGAAGTAGAAAGCAGCATATAGAAGAGGTAGAGTGCAGAAGAACCTGAAGTCAGATATGACCTCCACCACCAAAGGTAAGTCCTCACTGCAAAGCTGGAAGTAGCATAGAACTATGGTGATCTCGGCACAAGTGACAATCAAGATGAGGAAAACGATGAACAGGATGCCGAAGATGTAATAGAATTGCTGAAGCCAAATGGATGTGAGGATGAAGAAAAGCTCAATGAAGACAGCTCCAAACGGGAGTATGCCGCCGATCAGAATCGAGAAAACTGGGTTCATGTACCATGCCTGCTCTGGAATCTGCCTGGGAATCTTATTTGTCTTCACAGGATCCTCGATTACTGGCTTTTTAAAACCCATGTAACCACCAACAAACACAAGTGGAACTGAGATGCCAAACCATAAGAAAACAAGAGCAAACATTGTTCCAAATGGCACAGCCCCAGAAGACCTCTGGCCCCAAATTAGAGCATTTAGCACAAAGAATATTGCAAAGGCAATGGCAGGAAACATAAAGGCTGTCTTGAGAGCTATTCTTTTCCATTCTGTTCCCTTAAACATCTTATAAAGACGTGCTGAAGAATATCCAGCACTTAGTCCCATAAGTGCCCAGAGCAAGAGCATGACTGTCATCAACCCTCCTCTATTTGAGGGAGACAGAAATCCAAGTGCAGCAAAGATCATGGTGACAAGAATCATTCCAAAAAACTGAACACCTGTTCCAACATATACACACAGTAAGTCTGAGTTTGAAGGAGGCCTAAAAACATCCCCATGGACAAGTTTCCACCCTGTCTCTTCCTGAGCTTCCTCCTGGGTCTCTAATTGATTGTACTTAGAGATATCACGGTAAAGTGTCCTCAACATTATCATAGCCACCATGCCAGATAGGAAAAAGTACAATCATTAAAGAATTAACAATTGAAAACCAGTGAATCTGGTCATCTGCCATTAGAAGATAGGAATCCCAGCGAGATGCCCACTTCACATCACTCTCCTACACGATGTTTACAGTTAAATAAAGAAATCAACATCAAAACCCAATTCTTGCACCCTTTGGTAATTCAATTACCATGAATTATGATGCTAACTAACCTGGAACTCAACATCATAGGTAAAAATAATTTCCTTCTTGTCTTCAACCTCTTCAGGAGGTTCAGAGCCAGAGACTATCTTTCTTGCATGGGGATCACAGGTAGTTAAGCGGGTCTTCTCATCCCATTCACCTTCATATTCATGCTTTACACTGTATTCATAGAAATAATTTCAATTTACAAGTATTATTAACCATAAAATTTAAGAAATTATCACAAAATTTAATATACAATCAAGAAGGGAAAAAAATATAATACAACCTGAAAGGTTTAACCTCAAAGCCTACGATCCTTGACATCTCTGTCACTGGATCTCTGTGATACTTAACCACAAATGTTAAGTGGTTGTGGATAAAATGCTTTTCATCCTTGTTCTGTCAACAGTTGTGTACAAGAGGTCAAAATGAATTCAAACCAATGACAAAAAGAAATGGTCATTAAGCTGGCACTTACTCCAGCATACTGTCCTTTAAGACCAATGAGGAAGCCATGCAGATACACCAGGGAAGACTCCTGATCAGGCCTTCGTAGGGGAACAACCAAAGGAAGATTGTCTAAAATCCTGCAACAATGCAAGGATAGAATATATAGATTTTTGTCACAAAGACAGAACTGGCACATAGCTGTCTAAGTTAAATTTAAGGTCATTAGTGACTCACATGTTCACCCGATATTCATCATCTATCTTTTCCTTGAACTCTTTGGCTGTTTTTGCATTAAGAGTTAGACGACAAACAACATTGCACATCTGTGGTTCTCTCATTTTAAACTGAAAGAATCAAATTGTTTCAATATTTTTTTTAATTGAACATACTAAACAAAAGGAAGAGAGTTGCAAAGTGTGCACAAAATTTAACCAACCACATAGGGAGAGTTTTCGATGCGGTCACCCCGAAGAACTTCCCCAAGATTAGCGCATTATGAAGCTCACACTTAAAGACGGTGACACCCAAAAACTAAATCCAAGTTATTAATTTCCCAAGATGACAAAATAAGCAAATACGCAAGCCATTCAAAGACGTATAGAAGATGGTTCCCAAATTTTATCGACCATTGAATCACCAAAAGTTATAAGCTTCAAGACAAATACATCATTCCGGAAGACATGATAATAACAATCTGCAATCTCCTTCATAGGTTGTGAGTATAGTTGCAGATCAAAAAGAGTCAGATCTAATAACTAAAGAATCTCTGAATCAAATACATCGAAATCAACCACACCGGGTACAAAAGAAGCATACGCTAGGACTACCACTAAAGATTCATTCACAACTTGCTGTAAAACCATAACAGATATACTGAGCAGTTCACAATCGAACGAAACCCTAACTTTGTGCATGCAACAAGAGATACTCCATTTAAGATCGTTAAACAACATTTCTAGCAAACACGACAGATAATTGAACAGCGTTCCCCCTTCATACACTACAGAGCCACTCGGACGAAGAGAAACACTAAAAAACTGTAAGAACACAACCAGATCTGCTAAACATAAGCCGGATCGACCAAACTTCAGGCGTAAAACGACGAGATCTGTATATGGAATCTGGAAAACAGTTGCGAAGGTTCACGAATCTCGAAAGAAACGAAACAGAAGAGATTCCGAACCTTTCCGAAATCTTCGGGGGCGACCCCCGGCAGGTAGAAGGACCGAACTCCATCGAAGGCGAAGAGGATGATGACGAGGATGGGAATCCAACCGCGCAAAGCGACGGATCGCCGAGTCGCCATGAAGGAAAGGCTGAAGGGAACAAAGAGAACGAGGGCTCTCGAGCGCGTCAAGGGAAAGGGTAAGAGCGATGAGGTGGCCTCTTTTAAGGGGGGGACGGAGATCCAGATCCCAGTCCGAGCGGAGATCCCATCACATGGACACGAGGACACGTTTTCACAATAAGAAACATATATTTAAGTGTTCCATTAATTAACTAGCCTTATTGTATGACTCAACAACAACAACTAAGACTTTTCTCATACTAAACGGGGTCGGCTACATATGGATTTTTTGTTTCCATGTATCCTTATCGTGTGCCATGTTAGCAGTTAACTCACAATAAGCTAGATCATTCTTCGTTGTTTCTTTCCAACACTTTTGTGATCATCCTCTATCTCTTTCAATACTTTCCAAATTTAGTTTTTCTAACCTTCTTAAAGGTTCATCTTTTGATCTTCTTTTTATTTGTCCAAACCATCTTAAACTATATTATCTCATTTTATCCTCTATAGGTGTCACTCCTAATTTGTTTCTAATAACCTCATTTTGTATACGGTATTTTCTTATATGACACCTCATCCATTTGAACATCTTCATGTCTGTCACTGACATCTTTTGTACATGTTGACGATTAACTGCCCAACACTCAGATCCATAAAACATGGTAGGCCTAATTGCTGCTCTATAATATTTACCTTTTAACTTTAATGGTATCTTCTTATCACAAAAAATATCTGATTCTCCTCTCTATTTTAACCAACCAACATTAATTCTATGTCTAACATCTCTATCAATTCTTCATCACTCTGAAAAATTGACCCTAGGTATTTAAAACTTTCCTTTTGGGGATGCATTGTGTGTCAATTTTAATTTCTATGGCCTCTTAAGTAACCAAACGATCAAAATTACATTCCATATATTATGTCTTTGTTCTACTAAGTTAGAGGCCTTTGTTTTCTAATATTTTTGTCCATAGTTCCAATTTTCTATTAACTTTTTCCTTAGACTCCTCCACTAACACAATGTCATATGCAAATAACATACACCAAGGTACTTTATCTTTAATATGTTTTGTTAACTCATCAATCACCATTATAAATAAGCATGGACTTAAAGTTGATCCTTTATGTAACCTAATATTAACTTCAAACAAGTATGTCATTCCTTCATAAGTCCCCACACATGTTTTTAAACCATCGTACATGTTTCTAATAAGGTTAATGTATGTCAATCGGATACCTCTTTTTTCCAAGGTTCTCCAAAGAACCTCCTTCAATACCCTATCGTAAGCTTTTTCTAGATCAATAAATATCATGTGAAGGTCTTTCTTTTTTGCTCTAAAATGTTTCATAAGACGTCTCAAAAGGTGAATCGCTTCAACAGTAGATCTGCCTGGCATGAATCCAAATTGGTTCTCTATTGTACTTTATACTTGTCTTAACCTACGTTCCATAATTCTTTTCCATAATTTCATAGTATGACTTATTAACTTGATACCTCGATAATTCACACAATTCTGAATGTCTCAATTATTTTTATATATGGGTATAAGTGTACTTGCTTTTCATTTCTCGAGCATCTTTTGGTTTTTTCATATTTCATTAAATAGTCTTATGAGCCAAGTAATTCCTATTTCTCCTAGTATTTTCCAAACTTCTATAGGAATATTATCTGGTCCTACCGATTTACCACTCTTCATATGTTTAAGAGCCTCTTTGACTTCATTCTTTTGAATATGTCGGTAGAAATTGTGGTTTATATACTTTTCTGACTTAGCTAAATCTCCTAAACTAATACTAACATCTTTATTTTCATTAAAAATATTATAAAATAGTTTTTCCATCTATTTCTTATATCATCATTTGCCACTAGAATTTTTTCATCATCGTCTTTTATGCATTTAACATAATTAAGATCTTTAGTTTTCTTATCTCTAGCCCTAGCTATCCTAAAAATATCTCTTTCACCCTCTTTTGAGTTGAGTTTTTTATATATGTTCTCCTAAATCTTAGTTTTTGCTTCACTAACGGCCTTTTTTGCTTCCTTCTTCGCTTTCTTATAAGCTTCTAAAGTTTCACTAGTTTTCTTAGCATAATGTAATTTGTAACATGCCCTCTTTGCCTTTATTTTGTACTAATTCACTCCACCACCAAGCTTTTTTTTGTGTCGGTACAACTCCTTTAGATACCCCTAACACATATTTCGCCACTTTCCTAATATGTATAATCATATTGTTCCACATATCACAGGGCGTACCAACATAATTTCAAACATCTCCTTGAAGGACTTTCTATTTAAATATATGCACTCTTTTCTTCTTTGTTCTTTTTTTATTTGTAAATCCATAACTAAAAGTCGATGTTGGGTGGTTATTGTATACGCTTGAACTAAAATAATTTAGGTACAAAGAGCAATAGATCACCTGGTTAAAGGGTAGATTCAGAATCATAAAATATTAAAATATGGAAATATGTAACGGGCCTAAGCTACCCAAAATCGAGAAAGATATTAATAAATAAAGTTTAAAAAGTAGAATATGGAACGGGCAGTGTAGCACTGCTGGTTCCGATTCAATGGAAGGTGGAACCGGAATCGGATCGGGTGGTCTCCAAATCTGCCTCCAGTTTAACTGTTTCTGGTTACAATCGCTTCCCGACGGGGTTTGGTTTCGATTGGAACATCGAGCTGGTTTCAAACCGGCCATGTCTACCACCACCTTCTTTTGCTGTAAAAAGAGTGCCTCTCTTGATGCCCACTTTTTTACCACTAAATTTAAATTAAACATCCCTCAAAAAAGGGAAAAAATGAATGCTTGAAGCTCGAAGAAAGAATCCAATTCGAAAATTATACATTCAATATTTCTGTGTCCCATTCGAAAATTACCACTAATGCTTGATATAATTAGCTGTCGACTTATACGGTAAGTAGAGATTGCTAGGTCCAAACTTCCACCATTGGCAACCATTCATCTTTCAAATAGAAGATCATAAGAGGACCATCAAATACTTTTCTATGCAAAATTGAGCCTTCTTCCTATTTGCAGATCCCATTTTCATGGTGACTAGAAATAAAATTTCTATACTTAAATGATTGTCATATATTGCTGAAGTTTCTGAATCTTGTAAGAGCCATGGTACTTAGAATAGAGTTTCCAGATAGAATAAGTTAGGGATGGTAATTTGGACCCCCTCCAATTCGCCCTGCAGTGGAGCGGGGGTTGAAGGAGATGCAGGGTGGGCAGTAGTGACTTGCAGTAGACCCGTCCCGAGTATATATGTACATACATTTTAGTGTTTATTTATATAAAATCTATGTTTATTATATATATGTATAAGTATTTTGCATGCTTATTTGTATATATATTTTTATATAATATAACTATATATACCTAATACCTTTTAGTTTAATAATATAATATATGTAAAGAGAATTGTATAACTGGGTGGGTGTGGGTGGAGTGAAAACCCGCCCTACCTCGCTCCATTGCCATCCCTAGAATAAGTGGAGAGGTAAATTCATTCAAGTTTACCTTAATGTTAACTCACGAAGATAAACTCGTAAGATTTTAATCCAGTTCTAACAATCAACATCAAATTCTAGAGTTTCAAAGCCATCACTAATTTTATGAAGAGTCAACTGGCCAGCATCTTTAGAATCGTAAGCTCACAAGATTTTTGCATTCTAAAATCGCGATTTTAACTTTCAGCCATCGATATAAACCTAACCCGAGAAGACCGCATTCATGTCTGGGTACATCATATAAAACCTAAAATGTGATTTATGTCTCTAAATTTGAAAGTTAATATCATTTCCTATAACTTTTCAGAATTGAAGTTCCTCTCTCTCTCTCTCTCTCTCTCTCTCTCTCTATATATATATATATATATATATATATATATATATATATATATATATATACTTACAAGCATGTGAACCCGAACTGTTGTAGTTTTGCCTCTATCAGGATCAAGGTCTGAACACCAACAAGATGTCGAAGGTCTACGTCCGGTCATGGTCTCGATACAACACCTGCCTGCTTGGCTTTTCTATTTTATTTGAGTTAGGTAAGCTGATGAAGTTCGAGTTGGCTAAGGGCCAGATGGGCCTTCTTTAAATTGTTAAGAGAATGATTTGCTTGTGATAAACAAGGAATCTTCAATAAAGCACATGCAGAGAATTCAATTGGGCTTAGGTACTCAAAAACTATAATTCATTTTAGGGTGTGTTTGATACGAGAATTAAACCTTGATTTTGGGTGCTTGCAGTTTTAAGTTTCACGGTCCATCAAAAGTAAAACCTCTCACTAGCATGGAACTATGCTTCTATAACCCTAATTTAAGTTAAAAATATCGACACCAAACTCAAAGAGAGCTAAGCAATCTATGGCTGCAAATGTGTCGTCTCGCTTAGTTGTTTTGGCCTTCAATGCTCGTGTCCACCCGATGTGATACCAACAAGATACAGGTAGTGTTATTCCGCTTCTCTTAGTTGGTTTCATCAATTACTTGTATGGGTGTTCCTGAAACCACAATCCAAAAATTCTGTGATTGTGTCCACCCGATGTCCAACAAGATACAGGTAGTGTTCGGGTTCGCCTATTTTTGGCAGAAAAATGAAAATACAGTATACAAGCAGGATTGTAGACACTAAATTGCTCGTAATTAAGAATTCTATCTAAAACTCCTTTTAGATGGTATATGTAACTCTCAATCTTTAGTGGCCGGTAGCTACAAATGGTATATTCTGATTGCTGTGTAAAATAAAATCATTTTATGCATTTCAAGTTTGAATTATCAACGAATGCAGTTTGATGTCTGTGTGCACAGATGAGTTCCTTAAGCAGTTCCTACTCTTTGTCGATCATCAGAGCCATTATTGATCTGCCATTGGGTTGCTTCATATGAAGGGATATTCATGAGAAAGCTCTTGTTAGTTTGTTGTTTCAAAGTTCCCGTCTGGCTGAGTGAGGTTTATCTGGAGTAATTATAATTTTTCTACTATGTGACCCTTGGTGTAAAAGGCAGTTCTCTGTGTGTGTGTGAGCACGACGGCCAGCTTGAGTTGATTTATGTTCCACGGTTTTAATAATGGAATTGCATATATGACATTGATACATAATACAAAATCGGTCAGCCCCAATATTGCAGCATTCATAGTGCCCATAATACTTCATTTTCATTCTGTTTCTTTCATCTGCCCTTCCATGCAAATGCAAATGCCTAACACACTCAATCTATGCGGTACAAATATGATTTCTGTTCAAAGCCCTGAAGACTACTCCCACACTGAGAAGAAGGCGTGACAGAGCATACTTGATCAAGTCCAGCATTGCCTGAATGAGTGGATTTCAACTGTTTATGAGCTGCAAAAAGAGCGGCATGCTGTACATGCCCTAAAACCATGTTCTGTGCAGCTGAATAGTTTTCATCCTCTTCATTTTCGGATTCACGTTTAAGTACGCATAAAGTTTAGAAGTCCACGGCTGATATATTTGAAGAGCCAGAACACCCAGTAGAAACATCACTTACATTATTTCCCGAAGCATCAACAGGTGTCTGATTCAAGCATTCCAAAACCAAAAGTCTTCTCCGATAAGTTAAATCCCCTCAAAGCATACAATAGAAAGATACGTTGTTTGCCAGGCTTGACCATAAGGAAACATAATACGTCCCAGGCATAAGGACAGGCAATCATCAAATCGATCCTAGAAAGTAATTGTGTGCTTTTATTCAAAGGAACGTGGTGGAAGAGACCAGAGCAAACAATCAAGCATAGTTTGGAAACAGCATTTTTGAGTTTCAGGAAGCCTTTTTCCTTTTCAGGTGGGAGAAACCAACAGAAAATTCGGCTTACATAAGCCTTCATCCTATTGGAGAAAGCCTCACGCAAAACCGCTAAGGTTGACCAAGTCCCCATCTTGGCACGAGCTTCAGCCTTTCAGCATAAGGAGAACTATACCAGGTATTGAACTCTTGACATCATTCAATTGGATGCTTTCAGCAGACACCTAGCTAGCAGACCCCTTGTGCCTATCTTTGGTCCTTGAAGGATACCAAGAAAAATCTACTGATGATTATCCTCAGAGCATGAAAATACATATCTGCACAGATTCGCCTCAACTAAGCATGCCATCTAATAGCAAGACCCTACATGCAAGCTTTCTGAGTGGACACGATGAGTACGGAAGTAACGTAGCTGAAGGTAAAGCAAAGGAAATTCAAAAGATGAAATTTATGTAGACCTGACAATTAATCCGGCATACTGTATGCACTGATGCGAGCCCAACCATTTCATTATAATCAGTCAGCAGTCTTGATAACTCCTTGTCCTCATCTGCAGGTTAAAAAGATATATATGAAGAAAAAGCAAAATTCAGGGAACAAAGAAATCAACTCAATCCACCATTAAAAGAGCCCCATAGGGCCATAGGGACTCATCTCCCTATTGTCCTACTCATGCCTGAACCAAATCAGTCATTCCAATAAGATTCAAGTTTTATAAACTGATCTCTGAATTGTGCGAGTGTGTGTATCATAGAAGTATTATGGAAACTATTCACTTTAAGTACAGATGGAACACTTTAAGGAGAAAAAAGCACGTACATTATGTTCATTGATCTCGAGAAGGTATATTAAATTATATTCAGTAAACTTTGAACAATATTGGAGAAGAAAGGAGTACCTCTTATATACATTAAACACTAGATGGACATGTATTTTGAGCAGCAGCTTCTATTGGGAATCACAAAAACTATCTGACTTCTTTAACATTATCGTTGAAAGGTAAACACTATAAATCAACACTAATACTAAGCAATACTTTATGGTACCAATTGTTATTGGCACATCCAAAGATGTTAGTATCAAAAAGGAAAATGTTGAGATAGATGTACGACTAGATAAGGAAGACTGGATCCTTAAACAGACGTTTATAAATCAGTAGATACTACAATGGTAGAAGATGCAAAAATGAGTAGGTGGCTAGATAGATCTTCTGTGAGTAGGTGCATGAAATTAAATGGTGAAAAATTCAAACAAGGGAGAGGAAGGCCTATATGGTGTTGGAAGGAGATGGTAATCCTGCTTTTTTATATTTAAAGGCAAATATTGGCACATGATCAGGTACAATGGGTATGAGAATCCATGTAACCAACATTATATATATATATATGGAGAGAGAGAGAGAGATTCTCATACCAGGAAGTGCTTTAACAGAGAGCAGCGTATCAGCTAAATGCTGGCAGCTTGTACGGAATGAGGGGGTGAGAATAGAGGGAAGGAAGCTAATCATGCAAACTGCATTTGAAGACCGCAACATGCTTCTTAGGGAATTGATGAAGGAAAGCGTATCCACAAAGAAGTTGAAGATGAGTCGAACCTATGAAGCATAAGCAGCTTAATTCGTTCGGTCTTACTGCAAATAGCATTTAGGACCTCTCTAAATGGGTTCAGTTCCAACCCATCATGTAATTCTTTTTGGAACAATGGAGAGATCAAAGCCAGATAGCTTATGATACTTCACCACCTTCAGCAAGATGATCGAATGCACATAAGAAGTTTGTCAAGTCCCATTAGAACTGCCCTAGAGGAGCCACACAAGTTGTGTCATCCATATTACGCTTTTGCAGCTTTCAATTTGAAAAAGCTGGATAAAGATTCAATTTTTAATATATACTTGGTGAAATTAGTTAAGTAAAGAATGAAAAAAAATTGAAAGAATCCTCCTCCTCCGACTAATACACAATAATTGTATAAACTATATATATAACATTTTACAATAATATAACTGGTAAGAGTCTGCCTAACTCCACTTCCATCTCAAAAATAAAAAAGAAGCCACATGCACACCTTGAGTATCGAACTCGTGACCTTCAACATGTAAGCCTTCCTCCCCGCACGGCGAGCTATTGCCCCGTTTCATCCTTTTGTAATATTGAATCAACCTAAAGCAGAAAACCCTGAGAAAACACTTGCGCTTAATGGGCTCATTCAATGCCTATATTGAGAATGAAGGTGGAAAAGGCCTGGAGCTGCTTTTGATTTTCGGAAGCACCTTTGCATCTTCCATCTTCCCAGTTTCCACCAAATTGTTTCCTTATTTTGGCAAAGAATATTTGCACTTATTTCTTATCTGCTACTACAAAAATTTATGTCATTCTAGTTTCTAAGTTTTCTTTTGAACTATCTTAATAGCACATGCCAAGAGTCCAGTGGTCAACAGATGGATCTTGAGCAGATGTGGGGAGTTTACCACACCTAAAATTTCAGGAAATAAAGATATCATTTTGAATTTTGAAAAGTATTATACATATATATATATATATATATATATATATATATATATATATATATATATATATATATATATATATATATATATATATATATATATATGAGAAAATATTGCCATCCCTAATCCGCTGATGAATATATGGTATATTTCTCTATTTTTTTGTTGCAATGGAGAGGTTCTATTATCTGCTGTGATATCAAACAAATGTATACTTAATACGCATAGACACATATCTGACTTCGGTCTCCTCATTGCAACAAAAAAAAAAAGAGTATAACCGGACACCGACTTATATTACCAGAATAATTTTTTTGTTGCAATGAGGAGGCCGAAGTCAGATATCCAATATGCCACAAGAAACAATGCTTTCAATATAAAAAGTTTTTGAAGATTAAAAAAATGGTTCTGGTTTTGAGCCTGTTCCAGTTTCATGAAAGGTAAAATCAGAATCCAACTGGTGGTCATCGGTTTCGAATGGTTTTGGTTCTAGACGGTTCAGTTCTATTCCAGTTGAAACCACCGGACTTGTTTAGTTGGAACCGGTCACGTCTAAAACCATATTCTATTACTTCTGTTGACGTCGTAGGAATTCAGCTGTAAGCTATACATCTTTTGTAACTTCTAAATAGATCGGCCAAGAGGTTGGCATATTCGTGGAGGGCCTCAGCTGAAAGCCAGGCAGTCAGGGGTTCTATCCCTTTGCTTTAGCTGACAATCAGCATAGGCCCTAAGGGTCTACTGACGAGTTGAAGGTTATGAGTTCGATACTCGGGGCAAGCATCTGGCTCCGGCCTCCCCATTACACCAAGAAGAAATGAGTATAACCAGGCTCCGACTTATATTACCACTTGGCTTGTCACTCATCTTGACCGTTTTAAAGAAAAAGAACCAGAAAATCCCACAAAATATACAACATCCCTTTACATACCAACAGTTCTAATTGAAATTTAACACTGATCAATTTCACAAGAACGACAGCAGCAGCAGCAGCAGCAGCAGCAGCAACAACAACAAAAATGATAATAAAACCTTTTGTGGATATGCGTGCTCTTCGCTATCGAATACTTGAAGATCAAACTCCTGCTGCTCGAGATGGAGTGGCTCTTGCAGAAACTATTGATGCTTGGTGGCGTCACCCATCTGGCTTCATCACCAGGAGTCTACCATCATTCAAGAATAATGATAAACACAGAACGCATCTTCTTTTGGAGATCACAAGGAGTTTTGAGAAAAGAGAAGGGAAAAAGCTCTTCAGCATTTTTATACAGAGGGTACAGTATAACATCAGTGTGGTATTCCTACGATTACAAAAGGCTCTCATATCTAAAGAGATTTAGAGACTTCCACATCTTTTTCTAGACAATAGAAACTACTAAAGAATCTTTTCTTTCCCACCAAATAGCTTAATCAGCAATTCTCCCCTTCGGAAAAGGAAAAAATCAGCAATCTTCATGCATACATTCTCTTAACAGCAGATACAACCTTGAACCTTCTTCTGAGAGTGCTCACGTTCATCGGGTCACAGAAATTAGGTCTGAGATGATCATCATGGTAGGTAAAGTTTTTTCCCGCACTTGCATCTCCATGCCTCTGGATAATACTCGGTGATTACTGCAGTTCCTGGCGGCACAGACACATGAAATGGCTTACAAGGTGAGCAAACCCCACATTTTGATGCGCATCTTGGGGGAGAAGAGCCCAGTCCACCGAGTCTTCTACTTTCACTACTCCACAAACCACTAGTCCTTCTCACGATTCCTTCATTCGTCTGTAAGATTATCAACACTGTCATTGCATTGAATTATGACTAGTCTCAGATGCATCATGTCAAATCTCAGAAACTAAAGAAATAGTAAATATTAGACAAGGGCTGTGACATACCACGTCGCAACAGTAATCTTTTCTTGTCACGATACTGTTGGAATCTGGATAAAATACATATAATGACATGAAAATCTTACAAAATCATAAAGAACTCTAAGATTTAATGTTCAAGAATCATTATTTTGCTCTCACCTTTGCAACGGCATTTATCAGAAGATAACAGTGCAAGGATGAAGATGGTGCTGGATAATAATAGTTGGTGTCTGGCCATTGCACTCGATCTTTTCCTTCTGATCGGGTCATGGGAGAAGGAGATAACTTGCAAATGAGTGATCAGATTCACATCTCACGAGTCTTAGGACAATGAAGAGGAAGTATAAAGGATGCTCTCTTGCCATTACTTTCTGCTCATTTCTTCTGGCGCCTTTTGCAAATTTAGTTAGCAGGGCTAAAACACACACAGAGAGAGGAAGCAGGAACGAGTAAGAACTGCAGCGTACAGTAGAGAATATGACTGTATTAGGAATTCTTAGTATATTTCCGTTGAACTTTCTCTTCACACGAAACCCTAGTCAGACTAGCACTGCAGCACCACGCTTTCTCTCTCACTAAAACCCAGGGCTTGGTCTATAATCAACTTCTAATGATTGCAACCGTGCATCTATCGGTTTATCCAACGGTTAACGCTCATTCTTCGTAACCTAAACTCCGTATTAACGTTTGATCAAACAACAAAACAACAACAATTAATTAAGCCTTTTTCTCTTACTACATGGCCTTGGCTACATGTATTCTTTGTTTCTACTATGTCTTATCACGTGTCATGCTAGCATTTAACTTAATATAAATTAGATTAGTTTCTTATTTTACTATTTTTATAATCTAAATTTTTATATTTTTTACGGAGTATTCTTTAGTCGTCTTTCTATATATCCACATCATCTTAAATTATTTTTCCTCACTTTATCCTCTATTAGTGGTACTCTCAATTTATTTCTAATAACCTCATTATGTATACGATATTTCTTTATGTGACCATACATCCATCTCAACATTTTCATTTTTGTTACGAATATCTTTTTCAAACATATCAAGTCTAATTGTTGCTTTATAATTTTTACCTTTTTAACTTTAATAATATCTTTTTTATCACATAGAATACTTGATGTTACTCTCCATTTTAACCAACAACAAAAACTAGGCCTTTTCTCATACTAAACGGGGTCGACTATATGGATTCTTTGTTTCCACATAGCCCTATCATATGTCATGTTAGCAGTTAACTCATAATAAGCTAGATCATTCTTTATTGTTTCTTTTCAACACTTTTGTGGTCGTCCTCTACCTCTTTTAATACTTTCCAAATTTAGTTTTTTATATATTCTTATAAGTTCTTCTTTTGATCTTCTTTCTATATGTTCAAACCGTCTTAAATGATATTCTTTCATTTTATCCTCTATTTGTATCACTCCTAATTTGTTTCTAATAACCTCATTATGTATATGGTCTTTTTTTTGTATGACCACTCATCCATCTCAACATCTTCATTTCTGTCACAAACATCTTTTGTATAGGCTGATGATTAACTGCCCAATACTCAGAACCATAAAACATGGCAGACCTAATTGCTACTCTATAATATTTACCTTTTAACTTTAATGATATCTTCTTATCACAAAGAATACTTGATGCTCCTCTTTATTTTAACCAACCAGCATTAATTCTATGCGTAACATCTCCATTTTAACCGATCGACATTAATTTTATTCGTAACATCTCCATCAATTTTTTCATCCTTTGAAAATTTGACTCTAAGTACTTAAAATTTTCCTTGTGAGAGATTCAATGTGTGTCAATCTTAATTTTTGTGTCCTCTTAAGTATCCAAATGATCAAACTTACATTTGATATATTATGTCTTTGTTCTACTAAGTCGAAAGCCTTTACTTTCTAATGTTTATCTCTATAGCTCTAATTTTCTATTAACTTTTTTCTTAGACTCATCTACTAATATAATATTATATTTTATTAACTCATCAATGACCAATATAAATAAATGTGGACTTAAAGTTGATAACCCAATATTAACTTCAAAATAGTGGCATTCCTTCATGAGTCCTCACACAAGTTTTTGCACGTATTAACCTTTGATCATTACTTAAAAAAATTTACCACCACCCTTTCACATTCGAATGTCTTTGATGATAATAGAATTTGAATAATGGTTGTAAACTATGGATAGACATGGGTTTGAAAAAGAAAATGTATTATCAGTGAGATTAGTGATGGATCTACTTTACGATGGGGTGAGGTATTTGATCTAAAAAAATTCTTGAGTGCATTGATCTCAATAAAAAATATAAATATTTTGTGGATGTGAAATTCAATTACCTGTACCCAAAATACAAATTTACCTGACTCAAAAAATCATCACTTTAAGCCATACCTCATTTATGAAACCCAAAATTCAAGATTTTTTAAGTAAAAAACCTACCAAAAGAATGCCGCTTGAATTTAAAAGGCTATATTGCATGTCAAACAAGCTTATATTATTTTTCTTCTTCTTTTTTTACATAATAAGAGGCCAAAGCTAGTGCATTCTTCAAGTATCGAACTCATAACCTTTAACTTATGAATCGTCCTCCCAACAACGTGAGCTATTGTTATTTTATTTCTTTGTTATTTATAACCATGAGAAACCACCTTTCAATTAAGAGGTTGTATGTCTTTTAGGCAAACAACTTCCGCAGAGCCTACCTTTTAGGCAAAGAAATTATGTGTATAATATCAGTATTATAGATAGTGGCGGATAGAGAATTTTTTGTGAAATGAGACAAACAACCCATTCAACCATTTAAGGTGGGGCGAAATATGAATTCAATCACACCCTGTAGAAATTTCATTTGTTTTTCAAATTTAAGGTGGAGCAGCACTCCCACCTCGTCTTAAATCCGCCATTGATTTCAGAGTTTACTACTTAAAAGTATCATGCATTGGTTTAGTAAAATCAAAGAGAGAGGTTGATTTAACTAAATCTAATTAGGTTTAATGAAGATTTTGGTGAGAGAACTTGTTTTTTTGTTTTGACAATTATCTTGGTAAAATGGGGTGGAATGGGAACATCACTGGTTTTGACAGACAATACATGCAGAGAGTGTGCAGGCTGCCCCAAAGGCATCCCGAGGCTCTTTGTCGGGCAACAAGTATTTTCAACCCCCTCTTGCGATATTTCACGCACATACATTCGTTTCCACCATTTATTACGGCGCTTCCCCTGGTTTTTTGCAGCGCCTACCTTCACCAGGTCTCTCTCTCTCTCTCTCTCTTACGGCAAATCCCGAGATCACCATCCTTTCACTTCACCGGGACACCGCCCCTCTGTCAGCCACTGTCACAACCTCAATATTGCAGCGTAGGAAGACACCTCATCAGTCATAGAATATATAATATATAAAGAAACAAATATTGCAGCGTGAGAAGACACCTTCATCACTCATAGAATATATAATATATAAAGAAACAAGCGTGTATATATAATCTAATATATATGCGTCTCAATTTTATAGGCCATGACAAACATATCTACTGCTAAAAATTTAAAGCAAAAGGTAATAAAAATAGATAATCCGAAAGTACAAAAAAAAATACTTCAGACTTTTTCTCGTCCTCCTAACTTATTTATTTATCTATTTTATTTTTAAAAAACCAGAAATGCTCACCATCTCAGGCTTAGCCATTGCTTGAGAGGATACGAGTATAATTTCAAATTAAAAAATAAATAAATAAATATAAAGAATATTTTATTATACTTATGCTATTTAAAAATAAGAAATGAGTACAAGTAAATAGGTGTCAACCATGCACAAACTAATTACTTATCACATGCATTTATTTAGGTACTCGTACTACTTAAAAGTAATAAATAAGCATTAGTGAATACTTTTTAATGATGAATCAATTACTCTAATATTTATTTATCTTTCAATTAACAACTGAAAATCAAGTTTCCACTTATCACAACAACATGTCAACAACACTATCTAATATCTTACACTCCTCAGTTGAATCCATTGATACTCAATTTAAGAATGGGAATGAGACAGAACTGAACGGGGTTTTCCTCCACCTTTCGTTGTGTAAAAATCTTACTATTAAACCGTGCCCTATTCTGCGGGTATGGAAAAAGCCGTGACAAACTTTGTTTATATCGTATAATTTATATAAAACATAAAATATATCCTATAATATCTTATATTATTAAATTAAAAGTAATTATATATAATATATCATCCCAGTAATCATACCTATGGAGTGGACAGCCTGGGTGGACTAATGCCATGAGCGCAAGTGTGTGAAACCAATATGACATGCAACAGTAATTTTGTTGGTAAACTTTTGGCTTAAAAGGAAGAAGAAGAAATGAGAAGGGATCTCTGAGTTTGGGGCTGGTGCCTTAACAAGAGTATTTCCGTAACTTCCTTTCTGTTTGGTGTGTAAGAGCAAGCTAATTTGTCTTCTTTCCTCGTATATCTTTTTTCCTAACCTTTTATTTCGTATATTGAAACTTTTTCTATTATCATCACCAATTCACCATAAATGCTTTTTTTTTATACCGTCCAAATCGCGATCTCAAATAAATAGTCCTCTAACATAAATACCACATGAACGATCTAATGCATTAAATGGGAGACGCCAAAAAGAAAAAATATAACCTAGTCCCTTTCTCGTGGAAACAGAAAAAGAAAAGGTTTATATATATTTGCCTTTGTCTCATATGCTCATTCATATTCGTTCATTATTTTTATGGTACCAATCTAATTTAAAAATATTTTTGATTCTTTTAAATAAAAGATAATGCTACATGTTAAAAAAAAATCATCGAACATGCAGTGTTTGTGGCGGACATGATTCAATCTCCATATATATATAACGTGAGGTTGCTAGAATTCAGATGATACGCTAGATAAGAAATATTTTTTAAATATGTACAAAAGGTATCATATAATTTTTTTACTTTGTGCATTTTTTATTTTTTATTTTTAATTTATCTATCCTATCCTACGGTATCTAGAATTCAGATGATCCAATATTTTCTATTATCATTGCTTTTTATAATGTCTGTGCTTACTTCTTTTGCTGCAGGTCGAAGAGCGAAAGGTTGATGTGCTAATTTGAAACTAGTGTTAATAGTCTTAAGTGCGATAGTTGGTTCATTGAAATGACTCGTCAATGACTCCAACTTGAGTAAAGGTTAGGGGAAGGCAGTTCATTTCCTTTGGTATCTAATAACACTCTCTACTTTTTATTCTATTGAAGAAACTGTTGTGAACGGTCTCCATATCCACTGTTGTAAAGTTTATTTTATTGATTGAATCTAGATAGAATATCAATTCTTGATGATTTTATAACAATGTTGATTTGCTCGAAACTTTAGAGGATATGCCTCTATCATTCCCATTCTGTTATGTGTTCTTCGTACGATCCATTTTGTTCTATGCTCATGGAGGATAAATCCTACCTGTCAAAACATATTTTTTTTTTTTTGCTTTAGACTGTAAGTTTTAGCCACTCATGTTGCGATGACATCCATTTTTTAGTAAAAAGCCATTTGACTAGAACCAGATGTGGGACAACTAGCATTCTCGGTAGGATATATTATGTAATTCTATGTATAATGATCTTTGTAAGTCATAGTGGATCTGTTATGCAAAATAAGGTTTCTTTTTTCTCATAAGAAGCGGATGACTAATTGGAAGTTACCATCCATTATTGTTTAATCATGATGTTGTTTAAGTGTTGTATTTAATGCACATTTAATGTGTATTTAATGCATGTTAGTATCCTTATATATTTAAAAGTCCTAAAGTGTAAAAAATAACATATGAAAGACTTTTGCGAAAGATGATCAAAAGGAGATAAAGTTTAGTCCCA
This sequence comes from Brasenia schreberi, assembly GCA_036023115.1. Classification (NCBI taxonomy): domain Eukaryota; kingdom Viridiplantae; phylum Streptophyta; class Magnoliopsida; order Nymphaeales; family Cabombaceae; genus Brasenia; species Brasenia schreberi. Next base: position 2,211,011 of record JAYKKT010000050.1, read on the forward strand.
TATTGATAGATGTGATAGACCCCTATGTCCTTTTATATAGCCGTGGCCGCATCAATAACTAATTGATGGAGTCTATTAAGAGTAAGGAGCTTTCCTTTTATTGCAAGATAAAAGGTGGTGGCCACACGAATATAACGATTGTGATACCAAATGTATTTCATCTTGGAACATGGATCACCCTTCTTTCTTAACAACTTCTCGTACAAGTTCCCACTGCACTGCATTCCTAATTGTGAATCTTTTTTGCTCTTTGTATTGCTCAATTGGGACAGTGCCTTCAATGTAGTAAGCTAAGAGATCGTCATTGAGCCACAGATCAAACCAAAATTCTACTTTGCTTTTATCATTAATTTCCCCAAACACTTGGTTACTCAAAACATTACATCTAACCAAAATTGATTTCCACCTCTAGAGCCAAAACGTGCTTTCCAAGGAAACCATGAGTTGTTAACTTACAAATGTTTCGTGGAAACTCACTTCGTCCAAGGATCGGTATCTTTGGCCACAACTTTCCAATAATTTTTGGCTAATAAGGCTCTATTAACTTTCTCTATATTTCATATATCTAACCCTCCTTTCTTTCGAGGTTTGTAGACCTTCTCCCAACTTGTGAGATGGATGAATCTCATATTGCCACTTCCATTTCACAATAATTGTTTTGAAATAAGCTCAAGTATTGGATATTCCGTTAAGGTAATTTGAATACTAACATTCCATACAATGGTATCGCTTCCGGTACAACTTTAATAATGATAATTACGTCCCGAGAAACCCATGTTTTTATCAGCTGGTTTTTTATACGAACAAATATGGGATTCTTATTACGATTTCCCATTTGATGAGTCGGAGGATTCAAATAAGGTTCTTTTTCAAGGTGGTCGAGAACTTGTCATTGTTTGTGATTTTGATCGAGTCTATGACCCACTGGCATCCTCTTTTCCTGGTTGACCTTCGATAAAATTGCTATATGTACTCTGAATTTATAATCTTTTGTAATTTTAACGTTTCACTCATGTATGACTTTTGGGTCTTTTGTTGTCTCTTGAATTTTGCTACGAATGTGTTCTTTGAAACCTAACCTTTTGTAACTACAATATTTTGTTCATGTTTGCGCCTTTTGCGATCGCATTGGATTGGTTTAATTTTGAGGGTTTTCATAAACTTACTTTGTCGAAAAGAAGACAGAAAATAAATGTCTGATTAATTATTTGGTTGCATGTGGGATCAAACCCAATGCGCTCAGAATTTCCGGCTCGTCTACCATTCAGAAGACGTAAGCAGCGTGGCGCCTACCGTTCCATTTACATACGTTAACGCGTCGTGATTCCCGATATCAATTGGTTCGCGAACGCAAACAACGGAAGCGCGAGCATTGGGACCCCAGATCCCGTTTCCTCATCGAGTTAGCGGAGATAGTTGGGAAATCTGGAAGTGCTGAAATTTGGGTAGATCTTCTGAACGTCGAAGGACGAGAATATCAAACGTTCTCGATCTCCCTTCTCTGGGAAGATGAGCGAAATCGAGCGAGAGATCGCCGTCGAATCCTCTTCCGGTGACGGGAATGGGCCCTCTAGGTATAGATTCCCTTGTTTTCCGATTGTGGCGTAAATATTTTTCTTTGGGAATTTTTACATCCTAGGAGAGTTCAGGATTTTCTGAAAGGACGCGTAGGGGAAGTTTTTCTCTTTATCTGATTCGTTGATTATGTTTAAGATTGAAACGACCTGTTTTCCTTTAATGCTGTAATGGTTTATCTTAAATTCATGAGAAGATTGTTACGGATCATTGTGAACTTGCATGCCTTGTTTGAATGACTTCTCATGATGGATTTCTCTGCCTAGTAATGTATTTGGGATTATTTTCTGGGCAATATCGATGTTTTCTGCCTTTAAGAAGTTAGACTGAACGGTTTTCCAACATTGGGATTGCATCCAATACTATGAGGGAGAAAAGAAGATGCTTAAACAAGAGGATTCATATGGAACCCTTTGGAACCGGAGATGTTCAAGACAGTACAAAAACGTACATGATATTTCATGGTGTCTTTTGCGAGTCCTTAGCGTAAGCGCACGTCAGTGACGGATTCTAACGCACTTACCGGCGATCATGGATATTGATATCATACCCAGTTTATCTCAGTATCATGCTTTTGCCTAGTTCTTTGTCAATCGTCTTGTTACACTTACAGAGCTAGGTTTTGCACGTTAAGCCATTGGGTGCATTTTCTCACAATCATTTTATCCCCAAGAAGAGTGATCCATAATGTCGGTACTTTCCACCCTTGTGATCTTTTTGGTTTGTCTGCTTCCTACTACACCAGTACACCTCATCATTATTCTAATTGGTTTTGAGAGTCTTAAGGCGGAGTATCTTTGAATTCAATCCCTGTGCATGCACGAACTCATGGTTCTATATTTCCTATGGCTGAAAACTAAATGCTAGTGGATCACCAAACCCGTGTTGCATGGAATCTATAACATTGAAAGCTCCAGTGGGGTAGGCACTTGACTTGACCCCTCAAAGAGGTCTAAGTTGCGCATGAACAGCGTAGTTAGTGCCAGAAAAAATTATAAATATAGAAATTGCAATTACTTCGTGAAAGGATCATGTGTTCAATATGTTTTATGAGTAACAAACAATTTAAGTATATTTTGCACCATGTACGGATAACAACAAACTAAGCCTTTTCCCACACTAGATGGGGTCGGCTAAATTGATTCTTCTATCATGTGCCAATCCTAACAATTAACTCAACATAAGCTAGATCAATTCTTTATTGTTAACCCAACATAAACCAGATTAGTCAAGTAGCTATGCATATGTGTGCTACTTCAATTGGGAAAATAAAAGTTAGTCGGATGCAAACAGCATATCCACTATTCTCCACCTTAGTAAGGATGGCAATCCTTATTCTGATTCGGATATGCTATATCTTGCAGACTTTTTGCTTGCTTCTTCGTACTGCCAAACATTCAGATTTCCACCTACATTCTTTATCTAGATATTTCTGCAGCCAGCAACAAGTATCAATGAAGAGGCTCAACATTTTTCTTAGGTGTGTCACATGAGGAAGGCTGTGGATATCCAGTCAGGGCAAGCCTGGTAAACCATTCACCTAGCGTGCTTCTTTAAGCAGCTAAACTAAGTAAGAGAATTAGCGTTTACTTGAGCTTAGATTCCTACAGTAGGTGCTTTAGACTTGGTATGTAACTCAAATTTTGTTATTCTGACTTCACTGCAAGAGGATTGCATGAAGTTGTTAGAACCTAGAAGCTAGAATAATACATTATCGAGGGTTCAGCTACTTGATCATTGCCCTAGATTGTTTATTTCTCCCCTTTTTGGTAATATTAATCATTCCATAGTCACCAAACTTTTAATGGTAATTTTTAAGCGTGACTTTTTGTGGGAGTTTTTTTGAAAAACTAAAAATTAAGAATTGGTAGTTACAAGAAATGTTTATGTTATGGATTATAAATATCAATCATTCTTGCGCGTGTGTACCTAAAAGTCTACAAAGTAATAAGAATTTTAAAATATCTTTCTTGAGAAAAAGATAGCGACCCCATCTAGTATGGGAAAAGGCTTAGTTGTAGTAGTTGTTGTTTCTTGAGAAAAAGAGAAATTTTAAGTACCTTATTTTCATGTTAACGCTTTCGCATCCCTCAAAAGGAAAGCTTTAAATACACAGGGTCAATTTTTTAGAGTGATGGAAGAATTGATGGAGATGTTATGCATAGAATTAATGCTGGTTGGTTAAAATGGAGAGGAGCATCAGGTATTCTTTGTGATAAGAAGATGCCATTAAAGTTAAAAGGTAAATATTATGGAGCAACAATTAGACCAGCCATGTTTTATGGTTCTGAGTGTTGGGCAGTTAATCATCAACATATACAAAAGATGTCTGTGACAGAAATGAAGATGTTGAGATGGATGAGTGCTCATACAAGAAAAGACCGAATATATAATGAGGTTATTAGAAACAAATTAGGAGTGACACCAATAGAGAATAAAATGAGAGAATATCGTTTAAGATGGTTTGGACATATAGAAAGAAGATCAAAAGAAAAACCTGTAAGAAGGTATGAAAAACTAAATTTGGAAAGTATTAAAAGAGATAGAGGACGACCACAAAAGTGTTGGTAAAAAACAATAAAGAATGATCTAGCTTATTGTGAGTTAACTGCTAACATGGCACATGATAGGGCTCTGTGGAAATAAAGAATCCATGTAGCCGACCCCGTCTAGTATGGGAAAAGGCTTAGTTGTTGTTGTTGTTGTTATTCTCATGAGAACGCTTTGATATTTATGCTACTTACTTGAAGACTGTGATTTTTCCATTTTTTTGGGAGGCGATGGAAATATGGCATGTTTCACTTTGTTTTTTTGGTATTGTTAATACAACACAAGTACTTAGCATGTTGGAAATGTTTTAGTTGAGATAAACCTGACAGAAAAGCATGTATCCATGTTTTAATTTTGAACCCAAGGTTCCTTCTGGTTAGGTCTTATGATTTTCTTTTCCTGGTCATGTTCAAAAGCTTTATTTGTTTCCAAACCTAACTTTTGGAACAATAGCTTTTAAGATTATTTCTTCATCTAGGGAAATGAACTCTTACTTCCATTATTAGCAGGTATGAATTGTTAACTATCGTAAGGAAACACTCAAACTTCCTGGGTAAAACAATAGCTGATGAAGCAGATTCTTCAGATCCAGAAATGGATGCCAGCTTCTGGCATGAAATGTTGGATATGTACTTCATTCGGGGAAGAGAATCAAAGGGGTGTCATGATGATGATCTTGTCTTTTTTGTCAGGCTAATGGTTGTTTTATCTTATCATTTCCTCTAAACTCTTCAGAAAGCTTTTGCATTTTTTTGATGGTTAGTTTTCTACCATGATGCAGAACATGCATGGGTATGGTTTCAATGATAACATGGACGGAGTTTCACCTTATTTTGTCCGCAGGTGGGCACCAATGGTAAGTTGTAGTCATATACAACATTTGCTGGACTTGAATTCCTTCTTATACACAAAAGCATACAAATTCGTCAATTAGTTGTTGATAACCACAGAAAATGAAAAAGAAGGGAGCAACGCAGAACCCTTTAGATCTGTTGCCCTATCCTGTGGTGGATCTTTTGTGTTCTGTGTTGAGCAGTAAATGAACTTATTGACCTGGTCTACATAAGTGAACCTATTTTCTGGTTGTCAACAGGTTGGGTCCAAGCGTTACCAAATTCAACTTAATCTGATCCTGCTGGTCGAGATTGGGATTTGGTTCAGTTGAGTTTTTGCCATATTGAAACTGAACCAGACTCCAATTCCATGTTCCGGAGGGGGTTCTTAGTTCAGAAACATCATAAGCACCCAAAGTTAAGAAAGGAGAGAAACTAGTCGTGCTTATTTTGGAATTCTTGGCAATTTGGGTCTCATGGTCTTAATATTAGCATGGCAGGCTGGGGTTTCGTGTTTAAAATTGACCAACTACCGGTAAGTGAACATCCAGCAGGGACCTTTATTTGAAACCTTGAATCTGAACTCAACTGGGTTCTAACTTCTGAACTCGAGTCTAACCCAATTCTCTAATTATATCTTATTTTCATTTTAATTGGGTTAATTGGGTCTTGTTCCAGAAGGACTTGGCCTTCCATCCAACCATTGGCATCCCTTCTATCCTTGATTCCTCAGAGTCTCATTTCAGCCCTTTTCTCTTTGCTGTTTGGACTTCAGATTTTGAAGTTGTCTTTCAAGCAAGTGGAGGCTGAATAGGGAATTGGTGAGCTGTGTACTCGTACTCTTAATCAAGCAGCACTAGGAATATGTATATGCAGAGGGTTTATAACGCTTGCTGATTCACAGTTACTTTCTGGTTATCTTTGAAGAAGTGTATTTTCAGAATCAATGCATGGCAATTGAGGAATTTGTTGTGGTAGAGAGATCTTTGCATGTGTTAATGTGCTGTAATATCTGTCTCAACAGAAAAATTTCAATTTCACAATCCATCCACACTACATGCATTTTGACATCCTGAATATCACAATTTACCTATGCTTTCTTTATTAGTTGGATAAAGTTGTCGGGGAAAGTTCTCAAGAAGTTGACTGGAGGCGGACATTCTACCTGAATTTGATTGCACATACTAAATTCAGTGTGACAGTTGCTATATGCAGGTAATCTTTTGATTTTTGTGGTGCAGAACGTGCTGTAAAATGACTTCTGCAAATTATGAAGCTGTTTAAGATTTTGTGATGAGCACACTATTTCACAACTTGGATATGGTGGCAATTTGAATTATAGAAATGTTAACTTAGTCATGAATATTGGCAAGCTTTTTGGGCAATATATTTTTGTCAGAGTAGTCCCAAGTCAATATTTTACGTCATTCTTTGACAATACTGCTCATTTTGAAATTGTTGTTTAACCAGGTATTAACCTGATTAAAGCAACATTTGCAGCTTTGCCTATGTTCTATATTATTTATACAAAAGAATGGCTATATTCTTGTAGTCTGTATGTATTTATATTTGAGTCACCAAACTTAACATCGGTTTCTTGCATAGTTTTCAATTTATAGAGGGAAAACAATAACTTCCAGAAAATTTCACAAGAAATCAAGAACCAGAGGAAAATTATTTATGGAGGTTTTCTCATCAATTATAATGTGATATTATTGACCTTCTGTTTTGATATTGTAAGTTTACTTGATGCTGATCGTAAGATACATTTTCACATTTTTTTGATATTTTTTCTGTCATTTTTCCAAGCATCCGTAATTTCTCAAGATTTTTCAGGAGAATCGCTTTGCAAACGTCTCTCATGAGTTACGTTGCATGGATATGGGTACGGTACCCGATACGGGTATGAGGTACATATTTTTTAAAAAACTAAGGTATGGGTATGCCACTATTAAAAAATATAATAAAAGGTAAATTTACACAAATAAATATAAACACAATACCAATTAAAAAGTATACCATATGAAAACAAGAAAGTTTCATTCAATAACATTTTCAACTTTATAAATATAACTTTCATATAACTCCGCCCATGTAAAGGATCTCCCTTGCATTGTCAGTCCCAAGCTCCAGATAAAGGAGTAGGGTTTTGTTAAGCTTCCTACAATCAGCGTAAAACTTCGTTGGATTTTTATAACATGGATTATAAAAATTATGAGCATTGATTTGGGGCGTCCCCGTCTAGCGACATGCTGCATAGTCCGAATGCAGTGATAAGTAAACAAAGGCCACTACATTTTCGTCCGAATATAGTGAATCAATTGCAGAGAGGGTTCTCACATGATGGACGGGTGTGGGTAAAGAAGTTAGTCCTGCTACATTGCCGCCCGAATGTAGTGAATAATTTTCAGAGAGGGTCTCCGCATTTTGAATATGAACGTATGCGGGGGGTAAGGAAGCTAGTCCTAGATAATAAGATTCGTATTGGTTTTTGGAATATCGGAACATTATGTGGTAAGCTAATGGAGGTGGTAGATACTATGATTCAGAGAAAGATTTATATTCTATGTTTACAAGAAACAAAATGGGTTTGAGAAAAAGCAAAGGAGATAGAGGATATACTCAGGTAAAGAAAAGGCTCGAAATGGAGTTGGTATTATCATAAATAAAGATTTAAAGGATAGTGTAGTAGACATACAACGATATGGTGACCGAATCATGATGTTGAAATTAGTATTAGGAGCATAGGTTTTGAATATAGTTTGTGCTTGGTAAGAGTTAGATAAGGTGATTCAAAAGATTCCACAAAGGGAGATGATTTGTTTAGGAGGAGACTTAAATGGACATGTTGGTAAAGAGGCATTAGAATATCAAGGTATTCATGGAGACTTTGGTTTTGGGAATATAAATGAGGAAGGTAGGGAGATTTTAAATTTTGCTATGGCATTTGATCTATTTATAGTCAATACAATATTCAAAAAACGAGATGAACATTTAATTACTTATAAGAGTGGCTTGTCACAAACACAAATTGATTACTTTATTTGTAGAAAAAAAAGATAGAGCGTGTTGTAAAGATTGCAAGGTAATCTTAGGAGAAAGCTTAACCACTCAACATCGACTTTTAGTTATGGATTTACAAATAAAAAAATGGACAAAGAAGAAAAGAGTGCATTAAGCTATTCAGACTAAATGGAGGAACCTCAAAAGCGAGAAAGAAGATATATGTAAACAGAAAGTCTTTCAAAGAGATGTTTGGAATTATGTTGGTACACCCTGTGATATGTGGAACAATATGGCTATACATATTAGGAAAGTGGCGAAAGATGCGTTAGGTGTATCTAAGGGAGGTGTACTAGCATAAAAAGAAGCTTGGTGGTGGAGTGAAGTAGTGCAAAATAAAATAAAGGCACAAATTACATTATGCTAAGAAAACTTGTTAAACTTTAGAAGCTTATAAGAAAGCAAAGAAGGAAGCGGAAAAGGCCGTCAGTGAAGTAAAAACTAAAATTTGAGAGGATTTATATAAAAAACTCAACTCAAAAGAGGATGAAAGAGATATTTTTAGGATAGCTAGGGTTGGGGATAAGAAACTAAAGATCTTAATTCTATTAGATGCATCAAAGACGAGGATGAAAAAATTCTAGTGGCAAATGATGATATAAGAAATAGATGGAAAAACTATTTTTATAAGTTTTTTAATGAAAATAAAGATGTTAGTATTAGCTTAGGAGAGTTAGCCAAATCAGAAAAATATATAAACCACAATCTCTACCGACGTGTTCAAAAGAATGAAGTCAAAGAGGCTCTTAAATGTATGAAGGGTGGTAAATCGGTAGGACTAGATAATATTCCTATAGAAGTTTAGAAAATACTAGAAGAAATAGGAATCACTTGGCTCACAAGGCTATTTAATTGAAATATGGAGAAACCAAAAGATGCCCGAGGAATGGAGAGTGAGTACATTTATACCCATATATAAAAATAATTGAGACATTCAGAATTGTGCGAATTATCGAGGTATCAAGTTAATGAGTCATACTATGAAATTGTGGAAAAGAATTATTGAACGTAGGTTAAGACAAGTGAGAACCAATTTGGATTCATGCTAGGTAGATCTACTGTTGAAGCGATTCACCTTCTGAGACGTCTTATGGAACATTTTAGAGCAAAAAAGAAAGACCTTCACATGATATTTATTGATCTAGAAAAAGCTTATGATAGGGTACCGAGGGAGGTTCTTTGGAGAACTTTGGAAAAAAGAGGTATCCCATTGACATATATTAACCTTATAAGAGACATGTATGATGGTGCAAAAACATGTGTGAGGACTCATGAAGGAACGACAGACTTCTTTGAAGTTAATATTGGGTTACATCAAGGATCAACTTTAAGTCCATACTTATTTATAATGGTGATGGATGAGTTAACAAAACATATTCAAGATGAAGTACCTTGGTGTATGTTATTTGCAGATGACATTGTATTAGTGGAGGAGTCTAAGGAAAAAGTTAATAGAAAATTGGAACTATGGAGAGAAACATTAGAAAACAAAGGCCTCCGACTTAGTAGAACAAAGACAGAATATATGGAATGTAAGTTTGATTATTTGGCTACTTCAGAGGACATAGAAATTAAAATTGGCACACATTGCATTCCCCAAAAGGAAAGTTTTAAATACCTAGGGTCAATTTTTCAAAGTGATGGAAGAATTGATGGAGATGTTACACATAGAATTAATGCTGGTTGGTTAAGACAAGTATCAAGTACAACAGAGAACCAATTTGGATTTATGCCAGGTAGATCTACTATTGAAGCGATTCACCTTCTGAGACGTCTTATGGAACATTTTAGAGCAAAAAAGAAAGACCTTCACATGATATTTATTGATCTAGAAAAAGCTTATGATAGGGTACCGAGGGAGGTTCTTTGGAGAACTTTGGAAAAAAGAGGTATTCCATTGACATATATTAACCTTATAAGAGACATGTATGATGGTGCAAAAACATGTGTGAGGACTCATGAAGGAACGACAGACTTCTTTGAAGTTAATATTGGGTTACATCAAGGATCAACTTTAAGTCCATACTTATTTATAATGGTGATGGATGAGTTAACAAAACATATTCAAGATGAAGTACCTTGGTGTATGTTATTTGCAGATGACATTGTATTAGTGGAGGAGTCTAAGGAAAAAGTTAATAGAAAATTGGAACTATGGAGAGAAACATTAGAAAACAAAGGCCTCCGACTTAGTAGAACAAAGACAGAATATATGGAATGTAAGTTTGATTATTTGGCTACTTCAGAGGACATAGAAATTAAAATTGGCACACATTGCATTCCCCAAAAGGAAAGTTTTAAATACCTAGGGTCAATTTTTCAAAGTGATGGAAGAATTGATGGAGATGTTACACATAGAATTAATGCTGGTTGGTTAAGACAAGTATCAAGTACAACAGAGAACCAATTTGGATTTATGCCAGGTAGATCTACTATTGAAGCGATTCACCTTCTGAGACGTCTTATGGAACATTTTAGAGCAAAAAAGAAAGACCTTCACATGATATTTATTGATCTAGAAAAAGCTTATGATAGGGTACCGAGGGAGGTTCTTTGGAGAACTTTGGAAAAAAGAGGTATTCCATTGACATATATTAACCTTATAAGAGACATGTATGATGGTGCAAAAACATGTGTGAGGACTCATGAAGGAACGACAGACTTCTTTGAAGTTAATATTGGGTTACATCAAGGATCAACTTTAAGTCCATACTTATTTATAATGGTGATGGATGAGTTAACAAAACATATTCAAGATGAAGTACCTTGGTGTATGTTATTTGCAGATGACATTGTATTAGTGGAGGAGTCTAAGGGAAAAGTTAATAGAAAATTGGAACTATGGAGAGAAACATTAGAAAACAAAGGCCTCCGACTTAGTAGAACAAAGACAGAATATATGGAATGTAAGTTTGATTATTTGGCTACTTCAGAGGACATAGAAATTAAAATTGGCACACATTGCATTCCCCAAAAGGAAAGTTTTAAATACCTAGGGTCAATTTTTCAAAGTGATGGAAGAATTGATGGAGATGTTACACATAGAATTAATGCTGGTTGGTTAAGACAAGTATCAAGTACAACAGAGAACCAATTTGGATTTATGCCAGGTAGATCTACTATTGAAGCGATTCACCTTCTGAGACGTCTTATGGAACATTTTAGAGCAAAAAAGAAAGACCTTCACATGATATTTATTGATCTAGAAAAAGCTTATGATAGGGTACCGAGGGAGGTTCTTTGGAGAACTTTGGAAAAAAGAGGTATTCCATTGACATATATTAACCTTATAAGAGACATGTATGATGGTGCAAAAACATGTGTGAGGACTCATGAAGGAACGACAGACTTCTTTGAAGTTAATATTGGGTTACATCAAGGATCAACTTTAAGTCCATACTTATTTATAATGGTGATGGATGAGTTAACAAAACATATTCAAGATGAAGTACCTTGGTGTATGTTATTTGCAGATGACATTGTATTAGTGGAGGAGTCTAAGGAAAAAGTTAATAGAAAATTGGAACTATGGAGAGAAACATTAGAAAACAAAGGCCTCCGACTTAGTAGAACAAAGACAGAATATATGGAATGTAAGTTTGATTATTTGGCTACTTCAGAGGACATAGAAATTAAAATTGGCACACATTGCATTCCCCAAAAGGAAAGTTTTAAATACCTAGGGTCAATTTTTCAAAGTGATGGAAGAATTGATGGAGATGTTACACATAGAATTAATGCTGGTTGGTTAAAATGGAGAGGAGCATCAGGTATTCTTTGTGATAAGAAGATACCATTAAAATTAAAAGGTAAATATTATAGAGCAGCAATTAGGCCTGCCATGTTTTATGGTTCTGAGTGTTGGGCAGTTAATCATCAACATGTACAAAAGATGTCTGTGACAGAAATGAAGATGTTGAGATGGATGAGTGGCCATACAAGAAAAGACCGTATACATAATGAGGTTATTAGAAACAAATTAGGAGTGGCACCAATAGAGGATAAAATGAGAGAACATCGTTTAAGATGGTTTGGACATATAGAAAGAAGATCAAAAGAAGAACCTGTAAGAAGGTTAGAAAAACTAAATTTGAAAAGTATTAAAAGAGGTAGAGGACGACCACAAAAGTGTTGGAAAGAAACAATAAAGAATGATCTAGTTTATTGGGAGTTAACTGCTAACATGGCACACGATAGGGATCTGTGGAAACAAAGAATCCATGTAGCCGACCCCGTCTAGTATGGGAAAAGGCTTAGTTATTGTTGTTGTTGTTGTTGTGATTGATGAGTTAACAAAACATATTTAAGATAAAGTACCTTGGTGTATGTTATTTGCAGATTACATTGTGTTTGTGGAGGAGTCTAAGGAAAAAGTTAATAGAAAATTGGAACTATAGAGAGAAACAGTAGAAAGCAAAGGCCTCCGACTTAGTAGAACAAGGACAAAATATATGGAATGTAATTTTGATCATTTGGTTACTTTAAAGGACATAGAAATTAAAATTACACACATTGCATCTCCCAAAAGGAAAGTTTTAAATACCTAGGGTCAATTTTTCAGAGTGATGGAAGAATTGATGGAGATGTTACGCATAGAATTAATGTTGGTTGGTTAAAATGGAGAGGAGCATTAAGTATTCTTTGTATTAAGAAGATACCGTTAAAGTTAAAAGGTAAATATTATAGAGAAGCAATTAGGCCTGCTATGTTTTATGGTTCTGAGTGTTGGGCAGTTAATCATCAACATGTACAAAAGATGTCTATGACAAAAATGAAGATGTTAGATGGATGAGTGGTCATACAAGAAAAGACCGTATACATAATGAGGTTATTAGAAAAAGATTAGGAGTGACACCAATAGAGGATAAAATGAGAGAATATCGTTTAAGATGGTTTGAACATATAGAAAGAAGATCAAAAGAAGAACCTGTAAGAAGGTATGAAAAACTAAATTTGGAAAGTATTAAAAGAGCTAGAGGACGACCACAAAAGTGTTTGAAAGAAACAATAAAGAATGATCTAGCTTATTGAGAGTTAACTGCTAACATGGCACACAATAGGGATCTGTGGAAACAAATAATCCATGTAGCCGACCCAGTCTAGTATGGAAAAAGGCTTAGTTGTTGTTGTTGTTTGTATAAATATAACTTTCATATCAAAACTCACATTCTAAACATAATACTTCAAACTGTAATAGTGTAGATCTTACTCTTTCTTGAAAGAAGACAAAGGTTTCTACGAACAAATATCAAATCTTCACTTTTTTGAGGCTTGAGTTTGTTTCTTTCATAAGAATGGATGAAGGAATATGTGCTCCAAACTCAATCTATTTTTCAAGCAATCAAATGCTCAAAGCTCTTTTTCATTGCTTGAGAATTTGATAAATTCTTGTTTCCTCTAGCCTTTCTTATGGATCTTGAAAAAACCTTCTAAGACATTTATTCCTTCACAAATTTCATTATCCTTGTGTGGGAGAATTCTATTAGGAACTTCTTTATGCCATTGCCTTCTATAATACCTAGAAATTAGAATACAAAAATATCAATTAATAATATAATAATATATTATTTTTCAACAACAAGAAAGAATTTACCGTGGATTTAGAGGATGAGCCAAGCAATGAAGTGGTGTGTAACTTTTGGTCCATCTATTGGTGAGAATATCATATACTATTTTGTAGAAGGTGAAATATTTATTCAACATTTTGCCTTCGTGTTGATAAATAACTGACTTTACTTGTTCATTCATAAAGTCCCATTTTTTATAAACCAAATGAAGGACTGACTTATTCGTAATTTCGTATTGCATAATTGAATCAAATATAATCAATCTTATTCCACTAAAGATCATTTAAAATCATATATTTCACAACAACAACCTTTTGGAACATCATTGTCTCTATAATAAGACCACTGATTACTCACCATTCTTTGAAGATCATGCTTGATTGTTTTCATCCTTTTTAACATAACAATCATTGAAGCAAATCTTATCAGCAATAACAGGTAACCTTAGATGAATAAATTGATTGTACATTGCTAACCTCATATAATGATTCATGATAAAGTTTTTAATAGCAATAGTATCTTCAATAACATATGTTACCCAATAACAATTATTAAAAGGAACCTCATTGTTTATGGAGTTCTTAGGCTGATAAATATTTTTCAAAGCAAGGTTTAATATATTCACTACACATGGTATACAAAAAATATTAGAATAATCAGAGTCAATAATAATCCCAGCAGCTCTACGAACCAGTGCATTATCTGTTATAACTTCCATAATATTTTGAGATTCAATTTCACTAACAACTTTCACAATTTCATCTGCAATAAAGTTATTATCTTTGATCTCACCAGAACAATCAACAAACCTTAAAAACATGGGCCTGCATTTGAAATAATGTAGTTCTGATGATATTGTAACTAGGAGGAACAAAACCTGAAATTGAGGTGTTAAAAGCATATTTGAATACATTGGCATAGTAAGGGTTTCTAGCTATATTAAATGGCAAACCTCCATAATAAAATAACCTTACTATTTCATATGTCAAATGATCCCTTGTTTCGTTGTTAAATGCCTTTGATAATTGTCCTTCACCACCTCTTTTCCTTTCTCATGTGCCTCTCTTTTAATTTGTCTCATCTCTGAAAGATTTTGATTAGTTACAGCAGAATAAATAACTATTCCATTTCCTTTTTCCTTTAATAAATGGCACTTCACCTTAAAATAACACTTTGTAACTTAAACCACAATAATGACAATGCCAACTTGTCTTTTACCTCCTGTCTTTTTGTTTTGCAATAAAGAAACATATGCTCAAAGTGGACAACCTTTCGTAGGTCTTCCAAATACAAATTTACTAGTGATAAGAAGCCGATAAAGTACTACCAAACATATTAGACATTGGAAAATAAACAATGTTTGACTATCTATAAAAAAAAAGATAAAAAAATATGACCTATAGCATAAGACCCTAAGTAACCAGACAAAATAAGGAGACGTCTATCTACTAATTGTTCCAAAATTCCAAATGCTTGAGCCATGGATGTTGAACATGAATAACATACATCAAAGCTACATAAGGAGACAATCTAACAAACATTTGGTATGCAATGCACACATTGCACCGACTACAACAAACACTTCAGGGAAGAAACAATGGCCTTCTACATCAATGCAAGCAATCCATATATGTGAAGAATGATGCAAATCAATCTCCATCATCCTCAAGAAATCAACAACCAATGAGCAACCCAGCCATCTAACTCTAAAAAGAACATACAAATACAATATATGACAGAAAACCAGTGATCACTGACCAAAAACAAGTGAATGCACACACAGACATAGTCACACGACTAAACATAAGAAGATATTGGCAACAAAACCATGACCTGAGACGGTGAATCAGTGATGCATGACAGTCGACACGATGATCTCATCGACAAAACCAATGGGAATTGATTTTTGCAGTGCTGCCATCGTCCATCGCCTGTCTCCGCCGACCGTCACCTGCTGCCGCCAACTGTCACTGTTGTCCATCGTCTGTTGCTTGCTAGAGCAGAGGGCCAAAGAGAGATAGTCGAAGTTGGGGCCATATGGGTCGACCTGATCCAAGTCATACCTGATACGTCTGTATGTGGGTATGCATACTGGTACATACCTATGTGTGCCGGTATGTTTTTGAGGTATCTGAACGTATCCCATGTACTGATACGTGTACCCGTGCCCGGTATGTACTGGATAGGGTACGATACCCAAATGGGTGTACCCGTTCATCACAGCTCGTGAGCAATGCCTAGAACGAGTCAGGGGACTATGGTTTGCATTCGTTATGTTAGTTTTTTTAGAAAACCTCCCTTGTTGCTATTAATTCTTGAAGAATCTTTAGTTGATGAAGCATTTCTATGTAATGAAGTTTCCATTAGTATATCAATAACTAAATTTTCTGGTCAAAAAGTTCTCAAAAGGAAAAGGGGGAATCAGCTAGCAGGATGTTCTTGATTATCCTCGCGCTCTGGAAATTGGCTTAACATGACATGTCCATTTGAGACGCTGAAAATGAAATTCGATTCTCAAAAGGACAAACGTTACGCAAAAGAGCAGAAGGAAAAAACATCTTTTATGCTTTCTATTAAAGTGACAGTAATGATGGAGCGAACATTAATATTTATCATACTGAAGCATTGTGCAATAGACATGGTTGACCATGAAACTTCTAGTTCTCTGTTCAGTTCCTTTGATTGTTATTGCTGGCCTGTATGAAGCACATAAAAAATCCACTTGCTAGCTCTTGCTCCCTTAGTCGCCTTTCAGTTGAACCAAAGTTTTGGCCCTGCACGTGGAATCCATGTTTCAATGAATTGAACCTCCTGGATTATGGCCTCTTTCCCTTCCCCTCAAGGTTTGAGTTTTGTCCATGGTTATGCACAAAATGCGTGTGTGCATGCATGTGTTGGCTAGTGTGTTTTATAATACACAAGACCAGTGGAACACAGATGAGGACTTTTAGGTCCATTTTTGGAAGACAGCTCCAACTCACCCACTGTTTGAGACATTTTTTGGTGGAGACTTCCATTTTTGGTTCTGACTGCTTAAAGAACCGCACTATGTACTTGCTTGGTATTCCCTATGGATGTTTTGATGGCTTTTTAGCTTACTGTTCTATTTCCTTTTCTGTGTAATCATCACCCTCACAGATATGAGCATGAACTCCTTTTCTCTTGCATAAAATGTTAAAAATTGTACTGTTCTACATAGATGTGTGTAACCATCAGTTCAATTGCTGATATACATACCTCAATTGTTTTTTATTCCTTAGCATTCAGGCATTGGAGAAACATAAAAGCGTTGCGAATACTCCTCTAACTCCTGTGTATAAGGTGCATCCGAGTAGGTCTCTTGCTTCATGTATAATGTCTTTTCATTTCATTATATAACATTTGCATATGCTTTACTTGACCTTATTGAACACGTGAAACTATTTAATTGACCAAAATGTGTTAAAATGCTGCTGCTTTTGAAAATGTCTGGTTGCTTTTTAGAGGTCACTTCCAATTTTCAAAGAGAATGTGAAGCGGTGCTTTAGGAACTTCATTCAAGTTACTTTTTCCCATTTAAAGTAAAAAAGACCACCGTAATGTCAAAAGTAACTATATATTTACCTGGTACCATACAATTTTTACATCTAGTACTAAGTGTAGCTAGATTAATGTCAAATCTTGCCTGCCAAGTTCACCTGCCCATGATATTCAGGAAGCTCTGTAAATGCACTTTCTCAAAGTATATGCTTTTCTTTTTTCAGTGTTGAACCATTTTTAAAGGTTAGGTGCATGTATATTTTTTACTTTATTAATATTCAGTTCAACATATGTATGTGCTAGATGGTTGATGGCTCGTCTGTTTGACATTTTGAGTTTGTTGACGCCCGATTCTTTTGAATATAATTCGTTTGCGCAGATTACAAAAACTGTCTATGCTTCACCAAGTCGTGTTGATTTTCAACTGGACTCTAGGAAGGTAATTTGTTTATGTCAGTAAGCAAGCTCACATTACCTTATGGATAAATTTCCCAACTTTTCTTGTTATAGAGTTTTTATAAATGATAGGATGTAGAAACACGGCCTGCTTACCCTGACATTTGCTTTGCAATTGACGACTTCGATTCTACCTTTGATGCTGTGGTAAGTCCCTGCAATCGGTGCTATAAAATGTTTACCATTTTTAAGAATGAAATTAAGATGTGAAATGATGTCTACTTGAGCAAACCAATTTGAATAGAAAGTGCTTGACTGAAATGTGAACTATACTGTTTGTTTTGCAGATTTGTAGTTAGCAAGTTTCTTGACTTGTCCTGCACATTGAGTTGTTCTTGATATACAGATGCACATATGAGCACATCTAAATGTACATATATACATACTTCTATACAGAAGCACACACACACACACACACACACATATATATATATATACATATACGTATATATATTTATGTATATACTTATATACATGTGTCATACAAGAAAAGACCGTATACATAATGAGGTTATTAGAAACAAATTAGGAGTGGCACCAATAGAGGATAAAATGAGAGAACATCGTTTAAGATGGTTTAGACATATAGAAAGAAGATCAAAAGAAGAACCTGTAAGAAGGTTAGAAAAACTAAATTTGGAAAGTATCAAAAGAGGTAGAGGACGACCACAAAAGTGTTCGAAAGAAACAATAAAGAATGATCTACCTTATTGAGAGTTAACTGCTAACATGGCACACGATAGGGATCTGTGGAAACAAAGAATCCATGTAGCCGACCCCGTCTAGTATGGGAAAAGGCTTAGTTGTTGTTTGTATATGCACCCACTTCTTATCACTTCTTTGTTGGGTCAACACTTGGTGCCATGAGCAAAGCAGACTTCGTTTTAATGTTATTGACTATCATAATTACATGAGTTGCCCACTTTTCTCACAATGCACCGTTCGCTTGTTGCCTTTTCATTCACCCATCTCTGATGCCATTGGTGATGTGTCAAAGCAATCTTCTTGCTCTGTGCCCTATATCCCAACAATTAGTGAGAATAAACAAATATCTCTCTCCCTTGATCACCCTTGCTATCAAATTAATACAACCTTGTTGATTCTGATACATAAACTGGACTCCTGCATTGGAGTATGTTCTGATCCGTCTGCTTGATGAATGCTATCCTTTTCTCCTTCTAGTTCTGCCAAAAACGGCTTAATTTTTTTGACTTTGGTGCAGTCACTGCCAAACAACCAGTGGGTTGCCTGTTATTATTTTCTTGTCTTTGATGAGTGGTCATACAAGAAAAGACCATATACATAATGAGGTTATTAGAAACAAATTAGGAGTGGCAACAATAGAGGATAAAATGAGAGAATATCGTTTAAGATGGTTTGAACATATAGAAAGAAGATCAAAAGACGAACCTGTAAGAAGGTATGAAAAACTAAATTTGGAAAGTATTAAAAGAGCTAGAGGACGACCACAAAAGTGTTTGAAAGAAACAATAAAGAATGATCTAGCTTATTGTGAGTTAACTGCTAACATGGCACACAATAGGGATCTGTGGAAACAAATAATCCATGTAGTCGACCCAGTCTAGTATGGGAAAAGGCTTAGTTGTTGTTGTTGTTGTATATTTCTTTTACCAACAGCAACTTTACCATATTACTGAATCACTAAATTATGGGCAGATTCTTACGGAGGGAGATCATTGCTATTGTGTGCTACTTAACGCGCATGATGGACCTGCATTTCCACAAGATGAATCTGATGGCTGCAACTCTAGTAAAAGCTCTTCCGGCAGCCATGTAGAATCTGTGAGGACAACAGTATCAAAGGTGTAGCTTTACTCACAAACTGACTATTTTTCTTCAGTACTTTTGCTAAATTTTCTTCAAGCGTTTAGTGTTTTACCTAGACTAGTACTTTTGTGAATGGCCAAGACTGAAATTGGTAATTTATTATGATTTTGGTGGTTTTCAACTTTTCATAGAGTGTGGTCTGTCATATTACCTTTCAGTTTCTTCATAGAACAATCCTCTAAATCTCATTAAAGAGGATCAAGAATCTGCTGATTTTGATTACTGGATTACTAGATTGCTTGGAGCATTTGACACCTCCTCTTGTGGATGGTGATACCCAACCCCAACCAAGCCTTTCCCCACAGTAAGTGGGGTTCGCTGCATAGCTTCTTAGTTGCCATTGTGATACATCTTGGGCCATACTCACATTTAAGGCCAAAGATTTTGACCGTGATTTGTTTCCCTTCCGATACTTTTTGAGCCACAGCTTCTTTTGTCCAACTTCTCATGCCTTCCCGCTGGATCCCTATTTCACTTCATTCAATATGTCCAAACCTTCTGTACTTGCATTGTAAGTCTTAATAGGGAGGCTGTATCGTTCACCCCTACAGGTAAGTTATAGCCAAGACATGTTAATGTATATTAGCTATATCATATTTTCCAAAATGAAAAAAAGAACCTAAAAAAAATCAGTAAATCTCTTAAAAGCTCCAGAAACTCAAAAACCATGACTCTTGATTTACTTTTTACAAAAACATTGACAAAGAGAATATTGATATTTTTAATTAACATAAAAACTTCAATACAATAGGTTACATCATTGCTTGCATCTTGTCTTCTAATTTGATAAACAACAACAACTAAGCCTTTTTCCATACTAGATGGAGTCGGCTACACGGATTCTTTGTTTCCACGGAGCCCTATCATAATTTGTAGAATCCATGATAGATATGTTCGACAAAGTTTTACGCTGGCTATCGAATTGTCTTCTAATTTGATGATTTTGAAAAAGTGTGGGATGAGCTCGCGTATGGTCCCAGTATTTACCCAAACTAGTGATTTTAAGGTAAAATGTAGCAGAGCACTTTGCAAAGTTGTTGTAGTCTTTCGACAAAAGGGGTCTGCAATGCCCTAACTGAAATGGAACCCATTTTACTTTCTCCATTATTGTCCAGTAACTGTAATTTGTAGTTGAAACATTTTCGTTTATCTCTTTCATGTCTAAAAAGTTTACTACCTTGCAAAGGGAAAGTTTAAGTTTTTTGTGTACTTTCAATCATGCAAAAGGTCTTATTTTTGGACAATTAAATAAAAGGTGATCATCTCTTGTCCTGGAGCCTGTGATTACTTAATGAACTTGCAAGCTGCTTATACATCCACATGACAGTCAATAATATGAAATTTACATTTTTCTTTTATCGCAGATAACTCTCTTCTCTGGTTTTGTTAGCTATCAAATGGTCCGAGAAGCATATGATGGTAAGTGGTGTTGGACTCAAAAGTTTTTCACAGTATTTTTTATGCACTTGCTTTTCTTTGGAGTTGCAGCCTTTTCCCTGCCCTTTGACACAATAGAAGTAGAAACGTGATAAGAGTATTTTGTAAGCGAGAAAGAATACATGCCCAGAAAAATGCATTACTGATTTCCTGCCATACGAATGCACTGGGATTGTTCGTAAGGGCTTGGCTGTTGAATATTGGGAATTTCCCCATGTTGTACATGTTTTATGGTGCTGGTGGTTTGTCTTGTGATGTTCCTTGTATTACAAACGTGTTGAAAGGCATAGATGATAGCGGTCAGTAAAAAGTGCCCTCTCTTTATTGCTCGCATGATGTTGTGTAGAATCTGTAGATATTCATATTGGTTTTAATGATGTAGAGCCGGTTGCTTATCATTATATCCCAACCATGTTCAAGGGCATATAGTAACGGCAAGTGTAATGCATCTGTCTCGTAGAATGTAACAGTGAGCACAATTTATCTGTCTCTTTGTGTGTGTGTGTATATATATATATATATATATATAGAGAGAGAGAGAGAGAGAGAGAGAGAGAGAGAGAGAGGAGATGGTTTTCATTGGATAGTGACGCATGTGGGACTCATTGGAATCAAAGTCACTAATGAAGAATATATAAATATGAAGACATTAGTTATCTCAGTCAAACCTGAAAATTTTACTAATATACGGAGTGAGGTTTTGTTTATGTAAAATTTATATCATATCAGGATCCAATCCAGTATGCAATTATGACCCAAAAAATGTAAAACATTTTAAAAGTATTATCTTTATGGAGAGGGGCATCATGTATTCTTTGCGATAAGAAGATATCATTAAAGTTGAAAGGTAAATATTATAAAGCAGCAATTAGGCCTGCTATATTTTATGGTTGTGAGTGTTGGGTAGTTAATCAACATGTGCAGAGGATGTCTATAGCAAAAATGAAGATGTTGAGATGAATGAGCGGTCATACAAGAAAAGATCGTATACATAATGAGGTTATTAGAAACAAATTGGGAGTAGCACCAATAGAAGATAAAAATGAGAGAAAATCGTTTAAGATGGTTTGCACATATAGAAAGACGACCCAAGGATGCTCCTGTAAGAAGAAAAACTAGATTGTGAAAATGTTAAAAGAGGGAGAGGACAACAACAAAAGTGTTGAAAAGAAATAATAAATAATGATCTAGTTTATATTGAGTTAACTGCTAGCATGACACATGGTAGGGCTATGTGGAAACAAAGAATCCATGTAGCCGACCCCATGTGGTATGGGAAAAGGCTTAGCTGTTGTTGTTTAATCTGGGCATAGTCCTACCTTTCTAATAGGACCTCTGGGTATGTTTTTGCTCATTGTATAGCTAATGGAATAACCATATAGACGTATTTGGATGGCTCATTTGTTAAGAACCAACTTGCTTGATCATCAACACGACAGGACACATTGATTGTCTATATGGGTATATGGTCATATTTTTACCAAAGAAAAAACAAGCCTTTTTTGCATTAAGCGTCCGTGCTACATGGGTTCTTAAAATTTCAATTTCAATAATATATATGAACTGTACACTACTGCTATCTAGTAAATTTTTCATGTTTCTCCGAAATGTTCATCCTAGTCGAAGTCTTGTATACATTGGAGTTTTGAAATTTGATTTATTTTTATGTTTCGCATGTTTATGTGCCCATATGTTTCTGTTTCAGCGGGGAGGTCAGCATTTGGAAGCCTTCTTTCCATTGGTCACTTTCCTGCAAAGGCTGAAAAGTTGTACATGAGAGGTCCTGGAGGGCGTGGTGAAGTTGAGGTTGCTGTTTCAGGCATTGCTGGTCAGTAAGCTGGGTTCCCTAACCTGATCATGTTGTCCATGTTTCATTCCTAGTTCTTGTTCAGCAAATAGTGCTCTTGTTAGTTTGCAGCAAATAATGTTTGCCAGGAATGTGGTTTGATGTAAATTTTACCCCAAGCTGGAAAGAGGTATTAATGTTCAATCGACATGGTGGTTCTGTTCTGCTACCCATACAAAAACAAAACAAAATGTCCCGATTCTTGTTGGCAATGAAATTTCTAAATCCCCTAGTCTTCATCTTCTTAGAGTTTGTGAGAAGTACAAAAATGTGAGATGGATTAAACAGGTGCACAACAGGGTCTGTTGAGATTTGACAGAGGCATGAGTCTGTTTGTCTATGCTCCATAGGTTTCCTTGGGTCCAAGTAGGAATGGTTCGTTGTATATGATATGAATGAGATTTAGCATTGTGTCCTCTTTCTAACTATTCTTAACTTCCAAATGTAATGCTGCTTTTGAAGTTGTTCATTTTGATCTTTGGTTCAAACTTAAAATAGGAAAAACTATAAATGGATATAACTCTTCTTGAGAATGGTGAAGCTGTGGTTGAGAGTTGCCTTCTCCTCAGCTTGTTGACACTTTAATCCACAATCCCTATGTAGTGAAATTTTGACTTTCTTCCTGATTTCTTGGACTAATGGTTCCTTATTTTAATATGTAGATCAGAGCATGCAGGATTCTGGTCCACCATCACCAGTCCAAAACTATAGAAAGGGGTTTGGTGTTGGAATTGGAAGCATGGTCCGCAAGGCAGCATCAGCCGCCACTGTAGCAGCAAAACATGCCTATGCTGCTGCTTCATCTCCTAGGAAATTGGATGATGAGATGTTGCCACTGAAGTGTTGCTTGATGTCGATCTGTTTGCCCTGGGAACATCTTGCTCATGATCTGCTCTTTAAGGTGGTATTCTGCAAATCTCATTTGGCTCCTTTTTATCAGTTTCTTTGCCTCTCGTTTCCCTTATTTTGATTATCAATGCCAGTAGGGATGGTAGATGGAAGCATCTGATGCAGATAAATCACTTAAGAAATGTCTACCATATACTCATATGAGTCATGACAGCACACTTATATACAAATCAATTACTAAACTTTCTTAGAGACCAGCAACCTTTGTCGACCACAACCAACATGGTAATGCCATGCCGAGAAGCTTCTGACTATATACAGTTGAAATTTCAAATTTGTTTTTGTCAAAGAATAGAAGTTTTCATAGTTCTTCCTGACTGGCCTGGTTTCCTCCTGTTTCCTCCTGTTTCCTCCATACCCCTGAATGCTTCTATGGAAGAATTCGATGACCTCTGAACTGCCGTTTGAAGCGAAGCATATTAATATGCCTTCTGCTATCTGTTTCCAAAAACGAAACCAAAATGAGGCCTTGTCCTACACTAGTTGGGGTATATACGTGGATTTCTATTTGCCATTCCAGTTAAATTTCAACTGAAACCTTGTGACATCTTTGTTATCTGAATTAGATTCCAAGCAAGGCTAGTAACCAAAATGCTCTATTTTAGTTGAGTTAAAATGTTCCTGCTTCATATGCAAAGCCCTGTAGAAGCACATGTGATAATGCTGCTGCTTTTCGTCTTCCTCTCTAGCTTTCATCATTCATATTTGCTTTATTAAAAGATTACTTTGTCATTGGGAGAATGTTGCCTCCTGCAGGATACAACAGTTGTCAATATGTGAACAGTTCCAATTATGTGGTAAGAGTTTCCTTCTCAGTCACTGGGGAAAACTGCACGAATGCATTTGATGAACCTTTGGCCATATTTGTATAATATGAAGCATCAATTAGTTAAGCAGATACGTGGGGTACTGGATATCCTGGGATCATTGTGTTGAGATAATCTTTGCTTCTTTCCAGCGCATTGTCCAAAAGTGAAGATACACGATTGTTTTACTGTACAGTAATGTCATCTTTCTGTTACTATTTTTGCTCTTCGTGCAAATGCAGCGAAATGCCATAGTGCTCGTGTCGAATGTGATTCTCTGTTGCCTTGTTAAAGCTTTCCTTTTCTGTTTGAACTCTTTCTCGTACTCAAGTACAACGTAAAATGCTTTTTTCCTTGTTAGAGCTTTCCTGAACATTTGATGTTGAATAGAACTTCATATATCAATCTGGATTATTTTGTTCAGTCTTTTATCAAATGAAACCTGTAGTCTGCGTGGTACTAATTAAGTCTGTGGGTACTTATTAGGGGTTTAATCGAACCTGGCAAGGTTGACTTCTCTCGTTGTATAAATCTTCAGCTCGAGATAGTTTGAGCTTCGATGTTCAGGCTTGAGTTCTGCAGGAGCTGAGGCTTGCTAATCTCGTTTCTTATTGATTTAAAGCTAGCTCATAGACCGGTAGAATGCTATAAAATCCTTCCTTCAACGGCCTTTCTCCTAACCTTGGATCCTTCTCTCTCAAATACGAGATAAAACCGAATGAATCCTTTTATGGCCACCTTTCATTTTCTGTATGGGAGTGTGGGACAAAACGAAATTAACTTCTAGAGGTATAATCCCTTATAGTTAGGGATGAGTTCCAGCAGTGGTACTCTCTCTCTCTCTCTCTCTCTCTCTATATATATATATATATATATATATATATATATATATATATATATAAAATTGAGAATAATTTTTCGTTTGACATGGTTCTACTGTCGTCTTTCACCACCTTTCAGGACTCGTTCACTTTTCGAACTTTAACCATCAAGACCACTTGTCAAAATTACTTGAAAACCTAAATAAATTACAAACTATTTTTTTAGGTTTATTAGATAGTTTTGGTAATGATAGTCGTGGTTTTAGAAAGTTTAAGATAGTTGATGGCACTGGCCAAAGCAATAGAACCATATCAAATGGAGGATTATGCACGATTATGAACCTTAAAAACATTATGCATATAAAAGTGCGCCCCTTTTCTCTCTCTTAGAGAGAGAGAATAAAAAAAAACCCTTTACTAACCAAATTCTTTATCAAATATACTTTCTCAAAGGAACATTAGTTGACTGTTATATCACCTCGGCAGACCCGATGGTTCCCATAGAAAATCTTTTGTCTTACACTCCTAAAAACACAACCACCATTGAACCCGATCATTCAAATCTTAGGCCTCATCTCTCTTAAAAAGGCTCAGAGTAATAAGGTTGCTCTTATACGGGTGGACATAGACAAAGTTAATATGCGCACAACTGTAGCACACCTTCAAACTCTTCTTTTCGTATCATAACAAAAGATACCATCTCCTGCCCTTAATAGAACTCTGCCATCTTCACCAAAGAAATGAAGTGGATGAAAGTATATCTTCACATCCATCTCCTTCAACTGAAGCTTCCATCTTCTCTCGAGTCTCACAATTTCATCTGAATGATTTGGTCCCTTCACTATGGAAGTTAACAGATCAAAATGGTTTTCTTCTAAATTTTGCAAGCACACACTATACTGAGGAAACCATTTTGCATTCTTGGAGCTTCCTGCATTGTTAGTCCACACATTCATCCTAGTGACGCTTGTTCTGACAAAGCACAGACCTGAGGATCCGAACCATTCATCATCCCAAGATGAACAGCTACTGGTCTTCTCCTCTACAAGATCTGATGGAAGATCCATTAATCACGATTTTTCCCTTTCCACATCAAAACAAAGGATGTGATCACGGATGCAGAGCCAAAACAAGATCCCTTGGTAGAAGACAGGGCTTGCATCAGAGATCGTATAGCAGCGATTAGTCTCTTTTGACATGCACCATGAACCTGTTTTTGACGAATAAATCTGAAACTTCAAATCATGTACCGATTCATGTGAAGCTTGCCAACTTGGAGTGAAGGCTTCCACTAAAACCGATTGATATTTGAAGCTTTTGTCGCTCAGATTGAATGGATCGAAAGCTGGACCGATACCGGTTTCAATCGAGTAGTCTTCAAATGGCACTTGATCCAGGCATGATAAATCTCTTATAGGATCTGGAAGAATGAAATAATCCATGTAGGTGGGATTCAATATCATGATTGAACTAGAGAGGCCATCATAACTCCAGCAAAGCAAAAGTCCATTGCACGAACCAACAATTTCCGCAGATTCTTTTGCAGAAAACCTTGGTGTTCATTAGGAATTCCTGCAGTGGATGTGTTCCACAAAAATGATGTTGAAGATTTGACGTAGATTGAGGCAAATAACTCAGGATTTTCCTTTGGTTTGCATGAGAGCTGTGCTTGCTCAGATATAAAATGAAGATCGGAGTTGACTGACTTCCATTGCCTACAGACGGCCTTGCATTGCAACAGCTTTCTTGCTGATGAATATCCTCGTTCAAAAGAGTACCTTCTCCCATCATGTGAATAGCGACCCGATCATGTGGTAGAAATACGAAATAGAGAGGGAGAAATCACGTATGCTTTTCGTTTCTCATGGCAATGCAAAACATACCCTTTTTGGTGAGAGAGCACCGCGTTTAATCCTTTTAAATTTAGCCAGTAAGAATATTTTGGTGTGTCCCGTAGATGCTAGAGAAAGTCATTTTTATTTCGAAATAGTAAAGAAATACTGGGTGTTAGAAGTCAATGGTGTATATATGGCATCGGTCCACCTGTTGCCAATATAGGCACATCATATAGTGGTGGATTCTGGATTTGTCTTTGGGTGAGCGTATCATAAAGCACTTATATTTTCTTATATAAAATAATAGTTCAGATTTTTTTTTAGATTTCGAGTGAAGCATGTGCCTCAAAGCGGGTCCGCCACTAATATCATACCCAATTTTTACTTTTCGAAACTCAAAAAGCTAAGAAATGATAAAATTTGAAAAACTAAGATCATCGGCAATGTCTATATGCACTCACAGTTTTGGCTCCTTTGGCGGGGAACTCAAGATGAAGGTTGTGAATTTGACACCCAAGGGGTGCATGCTTTGCTTTGGCTTCCCGTTGTAACAAAGAAACAAGAGTGCAATATGTATATACACCAAGACAGTATGATAACCCACATCGATAAATAAGTAAAAAGCTATTCTTACAAGTGCTAAACTGTAATCAGATCATGATTTAAAGTAGCCAATCCAAACAAAATAAGATCCATATTCATATAAAATGGAAGGACAGAGATACCATGTCATCTTCGACAAGTATATCATAATAATATAGGTGAGATATAATTGAATGTTTAGATCAATGATATAAAGATGCAGCTGGGTTGTAGGAAGTGGCGGATCCACATTGTGGTGGGGAGGGGCGACTGCCTCATCCGAAATTCTGAAAATTTTCAATTTATGTAATGAAATTTTTTAAAGAATTTGAAATTTTTTAAAGCCTGCCCCACCTGAACATGAAGTCCACCCCAACCAAAACAAGTTTCTGGATCCGCCACTGGTCGGACTCATTACTCCATAAAAAAGGGTATCGTACGGTATCGTTTATATAATGCTTGAACCTTGATTCAGCCTAGTGGACCTTCTTAAGAGGCACGAGGACATGCTTATTAATAGTTAACAGAGAGTGACAAAACTCTAAAATGGATAACAAGAACCAGACCGTTTTAGCTGGGCTCATGGGCAAGTTGAGCAATAGGACTGTGCCCTAACGGTCACGCCGATCGACTTATGAAGGGTTTCAGTCGTATTAGCTAAATGTCCTATAAGTGCGTGAAGAGTGCGATATTGAAGAACAATTATATCTGGAGTTAGAGAAGCTAAATGAGCTGAGCTCAAGATGCTAAAATTATAAGTTTTCTAAATTTAATAAGCAAGCTTGTTTTTGAAGACTTACAGCTCGTCTTAGTATCAACCATTTGGCCCGTATCAAGTGCAATCTCATTCAAGTGCTATCCTACCAAATACCATGCCATTATATATATATATATATATATATATATATATATATATATATATATATATATATATATATATATATATATATATATATATATATATATATTGTGAGATTTGAATTCAAGAAGCAAAAAGTTATTTTTAATTAATTATATTTAAAAAATTAAGACCATATATCATGAAATTAAAATTTTAAAAGCAAAACAATATCTAGTACTTTTTGCAGGTACAATGCATGCACACAACACTATTTACTTTTTGACTTAATCTCAATTGTTCATTTTAAGATAGGGTGGAGATCTTTAAAAAGATTAGAACAATTGACGGATTGATGTGTGCAAGGACTAATTTCTCTCTCTTTATATATATATATATATATATATATATATATATATATATATATATATATATATATATAAATATATATATATATAAACATATTCTCGACAATAAGTCCATCTAAAGATCGTGATCCTTCATCTCCCTTTGATTTTAAACACTCATGGGCGATTCCTTTTCTACAAACGTAAGCATTGCAGTGATATTGTTAGTGACCTGCACGTTTCAATCGTCACCTTCACAGCAGTAAAACAACCGCGATGTTGCGAAACTCTCTCCGGGTCTAATATTCAAAGCCTATTAGAGCTTTTGACAACAGCACGCGCCGTAGTTAAAAGGAGGTTTCTCTGATCATTCTCTTTAGAAAAGAGACGCTGGAGATTACTTTAGCTCGATACAGATTGGATAATTTCAAATCTGCTATAGACATCTTACGATTATCTTCTCTCGTGAAAAATAAAGAAACGGATCGATGATATTCATGCTTAAGATCCACATAATGATAAACTTAACGGCCTCTTTTTGAATCCCTTTGCATAAACATCAACTCTAAATCACAACATACCGATATTTACAGACAAAAAAAGAAGAAAAGTGGTTGCAGTGATGCATATAAATCGAGAGTTGCAGAGTAAGATATGGTGGTATTGTACCACACACACACGGGTATATATATATATATATATATATATATATATATATATATATATATATATATATATAATGGACATGAACAGACACACGTAAATCACCACACCCGTGCACACACACATGTATATACACACATATACATTAGTGACCTTATAGGCTTCTTATGGCACTACACAAGAAAATAGTGAAAGAGGGCCTCTTTTCTAATTCCGTAGATTATTATTTGAAAATTAAAATTAATTTTTTTATATAAACTATTTCTCTTTAAAAACTGTGTGTTAAACTAGGAGGCACCATGCAGTTTCCGTAAGTGTCATTTCTCCTATATGGACGGACACCGAGAGATGGATAACTATATATTGAAGAGAGAGTGTTTGAAAAGAGTGTGAAATTGATACAGGCTGAAAAGAATATATATCCAGCATGTGAATTCTTTCTCTCAATGAAAACCCTTCATTGAGAAGCTGTTCTAGGCTATTCAACTGTAACGATACTCGCTCTTTGCCATGCCGCTGGGCCTTGGCTTCTGCAACGTGAAGAACTCAACACACATATATACATACACACACACACACACACACACACACACACACATATATATATATATATATATATATAATTGTATTCCGTACTATAGTAGAAAACGATAAAGAATGGTATTTGAATGTGTCAATAGACTAAATGCCCTTGACTTCCATCTATATGTTTGGATTAATTTAATTCGTTAACTCTGCAAAAATTTTGTTATCGTGGAAGTATGGAACATTTCCAAAGTCGTTTATGGTTTCTTCGATTTTCTTACTATCTATCAATCTAGTGGCAGTGTCGCCAGTTTGACTTTTTGAAGACGCATTCATTTTGTTTAGTTTTATTTATGTGATCAGATTTCAACAATGAGCTTCAAAGATTATTATAGATTGGTTGATGAAATAGTCTGCGTTTATATATATATTGATGTCTGTGGTTTCATTGACGCTATATATATATATGTGTGTGTGTGTGTGTGTGTGTTTGTGTTAGCCATTGAAGCCTCTTGATAGCAGAAAGCTTCATAACATACCTCTTTCTTCCTTAGCTCGCTCATATCTTTATGGAGGTATAAGTCCAGATAAAAGGAAAGAGAAGTAAAGTAGGTGATAAAACAGCGATTGCAAATAGATGAACAGCACTCTAATGCAAAACTAAAAATCAAAATCAAAACCACCCACACTAAGTGGGATGATAAAAGATTCAAACTATGCGTGTCTCTCTCTCACACACGCACATTTTCAGTATCCTTTCGTTATCAACGTTTATCATCAACTATCATCAGATAATGCCGCGACGGTTGGTTTTCCTTTACCCACTAGAAGAAGAAATATAACTGAATGCGATATAAAGAAGTATATGTGAGCTACTCACCCAAGAGATTAGACTCTCATGGATTCCAAAAATGCCTGTAAAAAATATGACTGCCATTGATGTGTTAGTTTTTACATACACTACACAAGTACCTCACATGACTTTCACATGTATATCAAAGATGCATCAAATGAATATGTTTAATAAAAAATTAATATAACTTGAGTTTAACTGACCCAACAATTAATTTGGATTAATTCTAAAACATGCAGCCCATCTAACTTTATGCTCTAGATAAAAATATGTGTGCTTATGTTTATTTTTGTTGGCTGTCTTATTCCGGGTCAAATGCTTCGTGATTGTGCCATCTCGGTGATGCGATTCTCACGGTGACTCTTGACGTCTCATGTAATGTTTATCGTGAAGACACTTGGAAAAGCCGTGGGTGATAAGAAAATGGATTAACTACACCATTCAAAGTCTCTTTCAAGCTTTTTGCAAGCAAAGAAAAAGTTTAGTTTTATAAATTAAACAAACTCATGTATTCTTTTTATATAGTTGGTAGCTCATGAATCTTAGTTCAAAGAGTTTGGGGAGGACATGCTAGATCCTTTGTATGCGTGAAGTTGAACCAAGCCAGATCAAAAATTGTTTTTGGTTTATGTTTTGTACTCTCTCTCCTTCCAGCCATGCTCTCGGAGTTTTCTCTATGTTCCCTTTCAATCTCTCGTCAAGGTGATTGAGATACGATTGATGATGACTCTAACAAAGTACACTCTTTGGTATGTATATTTCCTCTTTAGAGGAAGGTGATATGTTCCTAGTAGCATTTGTAAAGGCAAGTTTGTAAGCGTGACTCGTACGAATAAGTTTGATGTATTTTATTCTTGTTTTCAATATAGTTTGTTTATGGTATTCCGTGGATCTTTTATTTATTTGGACATGTTTACAATTGTTTTATATTGGTTTTATATATATATATTCCTACCTTTTTTTTCATGATCACATGTACTCAGGATCATCTTGATTCACGGCATGCATGTTTGATCTCAGATCTTCTACGATTTGGTGAGATGACCTCGAACAGGTCTGGTTGGATCGAGTTAGCTTGCATAGACTGATACGTAGTTGAGTATATATACTATTAGCATACGTATATGTTAGAGAAGCACCCAAACTCAATCACTTGGGTGTACAAGCCTTAACACTAAGAGGGAGAATAGGGTGATCATGCGGCTTCCTGTCAATTGGTCCCCTGTAATTTTTCCTACTCTTCTCCTCTCTCTCTCTCTCTCTCTCTCTCTCTCTCTCTCTCTCTCTCTCAAGAGTAGGAGAGTATGAGAATAGAGAAGATAGATAAGTTTTTCGAGAGAGAGATGACCTTTTTTTTCTGTTTTCATCTCTTATCTACTCCCTCTTGAAGGTGGCGAGTACTCATTAATAATTTTTTCTTTTGTTATCAGATCATATAATTTTCGCTTTTGTGAGATGCCCATTTTTTTTGTATTATTCTTGACCGTACACTTCTCCACAGAGTCCCCTTGTATTTCTTTCAAGAATGAAGTTTCTACCTTTTCGTAGAAAGAAAAAAATCACTTGGGTGTACTTTAACATTCCAAGTGATTTTAGTGAGTCATATAGGCTTAGTTCTTGTCAAATAGAATCGATGTCCCTTGATTGTGATATTTATGACAATTTATCCTACCAAACATATAATTTGTTTTGAATTACAAGAATTGACTATGGGAAGAAAAAAAATTGTAGAGTAGTCACTCTAGCTCTCCAAATCATTAATAAATCATTTTATGCCTAATTCATGTCAAATAGAATCGATGAGCTTTGAGTGTAACATTGGGGTCAATATCTACCGCTCCATTTTTGTTTGACTCTAAATTACAAGATTTGGGAAGAAAACAAGAGTTTGTGCTTAATTATTATGAAGTTAGTTGAAGCTTTTTGAGTGTTGCATTGAATAGAATATGTACCTCTCATCAAAGACATGGTTCTAAATTACAACATTTAGGAAGGCAACAAGTCAAACCAATAATCTAGAGGCTACTTTAATATTCCAAGTGACTTTAGAGAGTGATTTCAGGTTTAATTATTATGAAATGTAATTGAAGCTTTTTGAGTGACGTTGAGGAGAATTTCTACCTCTTCTCTAAGAAATAGTTATTATTTAAAAGATTTGAGAGAGAAACAAGTTGAACCAATGATCAACTACAATTGACATGAAAGGAGTAGAAAAAATTATTCGGCAACCACTTTAGCTCTCATAATGACACTAAATCATTTCATGCCTGATTCTTGCCAAATAGAACCAAAACTTTTTGGGTGTGACATTGAGGCCAACATGTACCACTGCTCTAAGCTTTTTGAACAGAAAAAACGCATTTATGCTTGAATAAGCTTTAGAAGTGAAGTTTATAGTAGTTATTACTTTAAGATTGATGTGCGTGTTAAATTATAATAACTTACTGATTAGGACCAAGATGGATGAGAGATCGATATCGTGGTGTAATCTTCTCGTGGAGCACCTTGATGCTAGCTTCTCTGGTCATGGAAGAGGATTTGAGAGTTTGAGAAAGAAGAGGGTGGAAGAAAGAGAAAAAACTAAGAAATGGATCAGTAATTTAAACAAATGTGTTATGCATCACCTGATTTGAGTTGAAATTTGGATCAATATTTCGAGATTCTTTTAGCATATCAAGAATTTTAGACTACCAAGAATCCGAATCGGTTTCTTGATGTGTAGGGTTGGTAAATGAACCAAGCTGCTTGTTGTCTAGCTTGGTTTGGGTCGTATTCAGTTGATGTTTGGTTCGGTTCGAGAGAGTTGGTGCCTGTCTTGAAACTGTGAGAAATTGAACGGTGAATACTTTAAAGACAGACAAACCTCAGATATTGAAGCATGAGAGCACAATGTTTCTTTTTGGGAGTTAAATGCTTACATAACACGAAATAAAGCTAGACAGCGATTAAGAACTGGTTTCGAGCCGAACCCACTTAACTTGGGACACGACTTGTCTTTTATACTTTGGTTTTGGTAAGAGATCAGGTCAGTCTTTGCATCTACATGTTTAAGCTAGTGCGCACGCACACGCACATGTGCGTGCACACAACACACTCATATATATATATATAGGGAGAGAAATTGGTATATGAGGACACCCATCCAAGGTCAAGTCCACTTAAAGGGAGATTTGAATTTAAAAGCAAAAAATGATGTTATAATTTTATATTTCGTATTTAATGAACATGGTGCATTAAATACTTTTTAAATTCAAATCTCTATTATTGATTATGTTGATTGAACAATAAAGATCTTTAAGTGGATTTAAGTATAAAAGGATATGAGCATAGACTATGCTCTCTCTATACATATACACACATATTATATATATATATATATATATATATATATATATAGTGAGGTTATAATTTTATATTTCGTATTTAATGAACATGGTGCATTAAATACTTTTTAAATTCAAATCTCTATTATTGATTATGTTGATTGAACAATAAAGATCTTTAAGTGGATTTAAGTATAAAAGGATATGAGCATAGACTATGCTCTCTCTATACATATACTCACATATATATATATATATATATATATATATATATATATATATATATATATATATATATATATATATATATATATATATATATATATATATATATATATATATATATATATATATTGAGAGAAATCAGCAATTTGAAGGGTTAGCCAATGTAAGACAAAAGAGCTCGTTCACTATTGTGTCATCCAGGCCCCAAGTCAACCCATCTATGTCATCACTTACAATTGTATAACCCAAAATGAGCCAAAGTCGTGGATCGCTTATTACCCATTTTTACAAGATAAAAAATAATATAATAAATTTAAGTACTCAACAAGCAGATCTATCTTTGGAGATTGTTGCTTGCAAGAGTCAAAATCTTGTGAATAGTTGATATCATTGCACCTGTTCTTTCTGGTTAACCCAGAACTTTAAAATGTAACCAAATGGACCTGAAAACAGGTTTCGGTTTCAGAACCGCCTGTTTAACTACATAGAATTCGATGGTGTAGCTTTGTCACGTTATCGACTGACATAAATATTCACTTATTCAGAAGTTTCTTGATATGTAGAAACTCCATGCCATCTGAGTCGCAATGGAGTGGATGGGGATGCACAAACTGGGCAGATGTGGATGCAAATGGGAGGTACATCAACTTCAAATACCTTGTGTGTGGAGATACAGCAACACACACATGCACATACACACACACACACACACACACACATATATATATATATATCATCAAATTAAAAGGAAAACTCAGTAGTCATAAGTTATTATTCATTAAGAAAGTATCCTTGGGTCAATGTTCCATGGTGTCTCTTTGGCATAGGATTGCCTATTTTTAAGTTGAAACTTTTAGATAACAATACGTAACATAAGTTGGTGCCCAGATGAGCATGGGAGAAGTACATGTGTCGAATATCGAACACAGGTAAACCACCTTGTTAGAAGTGTCTGTGTGGCATAACATGTTATTATATCTTTACATGTCCAGTTCCGGTTAGCCCGGAACTTGGAACTGTAACTGCCGGTTCGGTTTGAGTCCGAAACTGTTCAGAACTGGTAATCTTATTCAAAATTTTATATTTTACTATTTTTTAAAAAATACTTAATTTGGATCTGATTCTAGTTTTAGAAAAGGTGAAACTGGAACCAAACTGTGAGTTTAGTTTCGGTTCCGATTGAAACCATCGGACTAGTTAGGAACCGACCATGTCTAATTAGTCACGTTTCTGTATCTAGGCTCGGCGCTTTGGGTAGTAGGAATTCATTTGCAAGTGGATTGATAGCCTTCGATAAGGCTACAAGATTGCTATTAATATTTTTAATTAATTCATCAATCCATCAATTTATGTACGCAAGACAATCAAATAACAGAATAATTTCAAAATTAAATGGACAATTAGAAAACCCGAAGCAATATTGATGTTTTAATGAGCTATTATTCCTCATAACTTGACAAGACTTCACTTGCATACTAACACAAATATAAAAGATGCATAATTTATATTTTGCAGTACATGGCTAAGTTTGCAAGATAAACCATGCCCACTAACCCTTGCATTAATTCGACCTTGTCCCGATTATTGCCGTTAAAATAAAAGAACCTAAACACTAAATGAGACCCCATTTGGAGAAACTCCCACCCAAAACTATGTTCAACCCGATGTCATATGGGTGCAAATTTGGATGCAGAGACACGAAAGTTTGGAAGTCATGCATGTGAGGAAACGGCATTGGCGCCGATCTCGATGCTGTCTTCATGTCTAAGCTTATACTTTACCTAAGTGAGATGTCTGTGACAGAAGTTCTAGTGGGTGATTTTGGTGAAGGGTTATGGTTTATTTTTATGAGTGATGCTTAATTGTCAAAGCTATTTGAATGCCAACGGTAACGCATGGTGCAGTTAGCAGCTATGTTGTGACATAAAAAACAATTTTCTTTAGTGACAATTCTGCTCATTAGTAGTATCATATAAGCTACATCTTCACTAATATATATGTAATGTTAAACGAGATTCATCCAACTTTTCTCTTACTATGTAGGTCTTTTCATCTTCAATTTTTAAGAGAATTTATAAGTCATATTACATTACTAATTGGATCTATAACATTATCATCTTTGCCTTATTGATTAGTGTAAGACTCAATTGTATTCGTGTAAGACGAATCAAGGGTCTTCTTTGTATCATAATGATGTTTGCCAGGATCCATTTTATCCGATTATTTGACACTGAATAACAGTAAATAAACCTAAAAGTTAGTGTTTATAATGTTTCAAAAAATAACCCTATCATAACATTCTTTTTTAAGGTATTAAAGCCTGCACTATTACCTAGTCTATCATATAGCATCACTGAGGAGTATTCAAGGCCTTCATAATTAGTCAGGTTCCTAAGTTTTCAAGCAAAAGGAATTGTGGAGTAAAGTCTAGATCTGCACGATGGATTAACATAAAGCAGACTCACAGTGGGGCCTGTTAGAATATATAATGACAGCTTAAGGCTTAACTAAGATTCTCAAAGAAGCTAAACAATATATAAATGGTACCATTCTGCACAAATGATCAACTTTTGCAGTGATCGAGAATTATGTACTTCTTTGCTTAATAATATTGCTTTAGGGCCATGGTTGGTGTCCTTCAACGGTTAATTTTAATCAGCCTAGATTAAGTTCTCATAGATTTTTCATGGACAAGTGTGTTCAGCAGCGAACCTAGAACTTTTTGTGGGGGTGAGGCAAAGTTCAGTTGGGTGGAATTCAGGTGAGCTTCGGACTGCCAGTATAAACTTGCAGATTCCATCAGGTATCCGATGAGGAGGCCGCCTCACCTCGCCCTTCAGTAGCTCTGCCGCTGAGTAGTTCCATATACATATATTTAACCCATTTGGCCTTAGACGATAGCAAATGGTATGGGCTGACTGGCATCTTGTACATGTCCAGTAAATCAGAAACTGAACATGCTGAACTCTGTGTGAGGAGGTTCTTACAGAGAAAAGAACATAGAACGTTGGGCAGTGGGTTGGCGCGCTTATGAAAGGTCAGATCTTCAACACTCAGGTATACATCTGGCAAGGGTTTGTCTAACCTCAGCATTCTTAACACAAAAAAAAGGGAGGTTCTTACAAACAGA
Source organism: Brasenia schreberi (assembly GCA_036023115.1). Classification (NCBI taxonomy): domain Eukaryota; kingdom Viridiplantae; phylum Streptophyta; class Magnoliopsida; order Nymphaeales; family Cabombaceae; genus Brasenia; species Brasenia schreberi. Next base: position 2,248,562 of record JAYKKT010000050.1, read on the forward strand.
TATCCAACAATAGGAAACTAGATAAGAGATTACAATACAGATGTTGGAAAGGGAGGTTCTTACAAACAGATATCCAACAATAGGAAACTAGATAAGAGATTACAATACAGATGTTGGACTATATGAAGAAAGTTGGGGTACTCAGCTGAATGAGAAATATGAATATTGATCTGGAATGTAAGTCAATATGTGAAGCAACTGATTTGCAACCTCAATACTTGTCAGAGCTGAAGAATACAATGTAAAACCAATTACCTGTTCAGATCTAAAGAATTTATTGATCTCGAATCCCATTTAGTCTGCGATTCATACTCAAACAAATACACATAAGTACAAACTTTTAACCCCAAAATCATATAAATATACAATCAAAGAACTTATGCCTTCGAACTAGATAATTTCATTCATGAATAAGATTGAATGTACGAACCAACATGCTATATTTACAACCATGAATTACAACCTACGCAGAACAAAATCCGACAAGCCTGAACCCCTCCATCTACTGATACTGTATACATATTTGATGTCGATCATGTCATCTCTTCTACTAAAAAGCGAAGAACAAACACAAACCTAGGAGCTTGACTAAAACTTTAAGCTCTTGCTTTTCTTATATTTTGCTCCCAACAAATGAAATTTACACCAGACAGGACTGAAGATATAGATGCTTTTAACAAGAAGAGCTGCTATCCTTTCTATTCTGTTACAAGTTATAATTGATGTCAGAAGGCATTAGATTGCCGAAGGATCAATTATCGGCCTTGAAATTACCTGCAGAAATCCAGTTTAAATTTCAAATAAGAGTCAAACAATTACATATTAACGCTAGATTTGAGAAAAATCATAGTTTTTTACCATCCTTTGGTGGTATGCGAATATTTGCCGGTGAAACAAAGCCCATCTGGACAACATTCTGAAGCTCGTTATCCCAAGCATTCAACACCTGCCACGTAATTTTCCCATTAAAAGATAATAGAACATAATGTAAACATTGTTAAGCTAGGGCAATCTACAAAATATTTCAGCGCACCTGCTCCATTTGGACAAACTGAGGATTCATACTTCTTCTCAATGTGTCACCGAAGTTCTTTATGTTCTGCACTGCTTCAGTTCCTGTTTCTATTGATTCTAATGGATATCCACTAATGGTATGACAAGGTGGATTAATATTGGGTGTGAAACCGAGAACAGCAGGACTACGGCCTTCTGAAGAAAAAATCTGCAAGAGACAATATGAAGTGAATCATCTGAGATTATAGGACAAGACAAATGCTACTGTAAGTCTAGGTGGAACTACGTACATTTTTCAAAACAATGTCTCCCACATCAAAGTCAGGAATTACAGTAGCCAGCTTCATGGACAGAAACTGAGAGGAAGGAATGAAATAAAACGCATTAGCAAGGCAGATGAATGACAGTTAATTAATAATTATAAGCAAAACAAGAAACCAATATAAACATAAACTTTGGTGGGCAATGCTGGAATGGAGGAAAACACACCTCAACCTGACGTTGGAGCGACTGCACATAGTTAATTATCTCATCAAGCATGACAGCTTTACCTGTGACCTACAGATTTCGAGCAAAAGAACCAACAATAGTGTATCTAGAAAGATTAACTGAAAGCTAATGAGCCTTCAAACTCATATATGCATAAAGATCGCCATTTAGAAGGAAGAAATTCACTACCTTGTTGCAACCTGGAACAAGATCTTGCAGGAACCTCATTCGCTCGCTTATCTTTTCCCTTCTTACCTACATTTCAAACAGAATTTGCTGATTTTATTTCAACCACCGATAACCACTTATTTTTCAATGCGAATAGACTGAGGGCGCCTTACCCTTTCAGCAAGGCTGTGGCTGTTTGTTGCTTGCCCACGCCTAGCTCTTACATGAATGCATTCTTTCTGAGCCTCAGCATTTTGGTTCTGATCCTTGTTTTGTCTTACATTTAATTTAGTAGGACTATCGCTGGCATCTTCTTCTTTCTTCATTTTCATGGAATCATTGGACAAATGAGAAGCATTCTTAGATTGGTCAGACTCATTTCTCTACCACGGACAACAAAATAAAAGATTTGGCTCGCTCCCAACCACGAAAAATTTAGGATTCGCAGAAACCATGAGAAAATAAATCTCAAGAAAGCTAAGACCAGAAAACAAACAGCAGTAGTTACCTGTGCATGATCAAAATTTTGGTTCAGGTCAGAAGCAATGGCATCAGGCATCCTCTTTCTCTTTCTAGTGTCTAATGGTGGACTAAGAATCCTGCTTTCTCCGTTCTGTTCATCCTCCTGATCAGCAATACCCTGGTCGATGCCCTCGAATTCTTTGCTAGACTCCAGAGTTCTATTGCTTGTGTTTGCTGCAGACTGCTCAATGCGGATACCTTGGTTAGGACTGGATAGTTGGTGATTACTGTGAGCAACTGTAGAAATCGTGGTGCTGTCCAAAAGGCTGTAGTTGCTCATATTATCAGGATATCTGCCGTTCAAAAGGCATGAAAAACTAGGCGCAGATCCAACCAAACGAACATTAGAATGATAACCAGCTAAGTTGATCCCGTCCGTCATGTTGAGCTGATACAGTTGCTCTTGATGACCATGAGAAGAAATCTTTCCCCTAAAACCAGCATGTCCATTCATTGGTACCAAAGAATCCCAACAAGCTGAAAACGGTTCTATCATTTCAAGAGGAGAACACGAAGCAGCCTTCAAACAAGAATCGGTGGAGACAGCAGCGGCTATTCCGGCGGTTGCTTCGGAATGTGAAACTAAGAAACCACTGCAAATGGGGAAATTTGAAGCAGGGGGAGAGATCCCACTGCTCTGCTCAAAGCCAAACTCTCCGTTACTGTTAGAACCCATGTTTCAAAACCCAAACACAACTGACCAATATATGGCGCAAGCACCAACAAGCCCAGAAAGACTTGAAGCGTGGTGAATGCTCACAAACCAAGTTCTCTCACTCAACCAAGTAACAAATGACTTCACCAGAACTTGATACCAAACAAGAAAAGCTGTCACCAGAATAAGGGTATGAACTTAAAGCATAGTGGCAGTTTGACTGGAAAAGAAACAGCTGGTAATTTCTTGCAAGACTCAACAAGGAACAAACACACACTGCAGCTTTTATGTTTTTGCAGGACACCAATTTGTGTCAAAGGTAAAGTTCCCTTATATTGCAGGAGCATCCGAGAGAGAGAAAGAGAAATGTACCAACAACCTGGTATCTCCTTTAACAGGAAGTAATTAAAGTTGAGAGAGAGAGGGAGATCACTGTACCAACAACCAGATATTTATTTTAACAAGCGGTAAATAAAGCTTGAACACCATCATGTAATGAAGCGCATTAAACAAAAAAAAGAGAAAGGAAAAGGCAAGGTTGAGGGGATAAAGGGACAAGGAGCAAAGGGTAGGGCATTAACTAAGAGCTCAGTAGATCAAGCTAAAAGGAAAGGCAGATTCCAGTTTTCACCCACAAATGTATTCTGTCACTTTCAACAAGACCAACAGCTGGAATATCAACAATTACCAAAGCTTCTCTAAAAAGATAAAGAAAAACCAAGAAATCCCATTTCATACAACCTACCAAAAACAGCTTGACGCCCCAAAAATAATCAGATGACAGTACATTTCTCCAGTTGTTCATATAGGAATTGTCAAATATAGAACCATGGCAATAGCGTTTACAATTTTGAGCCAAGAACTCTGACCAAGAGAGAGAGAGAGCGAGACCAAAGGAAAGGAGTGAAGTCTGAACTCAGAAAGGCATTTAATATGCCATAAAAGGATTTTCCCTTAAATTGGCGATCATGAAAAGAATAAGAAAAAGGACAGTATTGAATTCTGGTTAAAGCCCGCAGAGATGGATTAAAAAGCTTTGATGCCCTACTGAAAACATTTTGGGGTGAGGTAGGTAATGCAAGTTTGCTCTTTTATATATAGTTAGTCCGACTCCCCAGTCATCTTAGTCTTCGGCAAGAAAGAAAAGGATCCAAAAGTGTAATAAGAGAATTCTAGTTGAAGAATCTTACGCTTTGAAGAAACTGAATTTGGATATTCATGGCAGTGCTTAGCTTGGAATGGTTGTTTTTTCGATTTATACAACCCATTGATTTCAACTTCCTATTTGAAGTGATACCGCTTCATCTCACGCCACACAAACCTAATAATGCCATCAAACCAAAAATTATACTATACCCTCAGTTTGAGTAATCAAGCTCATGTAAGAGATTACCCTTGCATGGCTGGTCTCAACCTTGAATAAAGGAGGAGGATTGCGTTAAGTTTTAGACAGTCAATGTAAAATTTTGTGGAACTTATCTACCATAGACTCTACAAATTATGAGTATTGTTTTGAAGCATTCTCTCTTAACGACACACTTTAGATCTAGGGCATGTACATCTTCGCTCGGATGTAGTAAATAAATTGTAGAGAGGGTTTTTATACCATGGACGGGTGTGGATAAAGAAATAGGTCCTACTATATTGTCACCCGAGTGTAGTTGCAATGAGGGTCTCCATATTTTTATAATAGCAAGTGTGGATAAAGAAGTTAGTCCTACTATATTATCGCTTTAATGTAGTGAAAAAGTTATGACAAGAGTCTCCACATTTTTAGAATGAACAAATGTGAGGGGTAAGAAAGTTAGTTTTAGATAATAAAATTTGTATTGGTACTTAGAATATCGAAACATTGATCAACAAGTTAATAGAGGTGGTTGATACTATGATTCGGAGAAAGATTCATATTTTATGTTTAAAAGAGACAAAGTGGATTGGAGAAAAAGTAAAAGAGATTGAGAATATAAGTTTTAAATTATGATACTTAAGAAATTAAAAGGCTTTGGAAGGAGTTAGATAAGGTAATTCAAAGAATTCCACAAAAAGTGATTACTTGTTTAGTAGAAGACTTACATGGACATGTCGGTAAAGATGAATTAGGATATCAAGGTATTTATAGAAACTATGGTTTTGAGATATAAATGAGGAGGGTAAGGAGATTTTAAATATTTGTTATGTCTTTTGATCTCTTTATAGTCAATACAATTTTCAAAAAACGAGGTGAACATTTAATTACTTATAAGAGTTGCTTATCACAAACATAAATTGATTATTTTTTTATAAAAAAAAAAAAAGATAAATAGTATTGTAAAGATTTTAAGGTAATTTTAAGAGAAAACTTAACTACTCAACATCGACTTTTAGTAATACATTTGCAGGTGAAAAATGGACAAAGAAGAACACAGTGCATAGAGTTATTCAAACTAGACAGTGGAACCTCAAATGTGAGAAATAATATATATTTAAATAGAAAGTTCTTCAAAAAGATGCTTACAATTATGTAAGTACACCTTCTAATATGTGAAATAATATTATTATACATATTAGAGAAGTGACAAAAGATGTGTTAGGCGAATATGAGAAAGGCATATCGAAACAAAAAGAAGTTTCGTAGTGGAGTGAGGTGGTGCAAGACAAAATCCAGGCAAAGAAGACATGTTACAAAATGCATTATGCCAAGAAGTGAAACTTGAGAAGCTTATAAGAAAGCAAAGAAAGAAGCAAAAAATATCATTAGTAAAGCAAAAACTAAAATTTGGGAGGATTTATATAAAAAGGTAAATTCAAAAGAGGGTGAAAGAGATATTTTTAGGATAGCTAGGGTTAGAGATAAGAAAACTAAGGATCTAAATTTTGTTAGATGCATCAAATGTGAGGATGAGAAAATTCAAGTGGCAAATGATGATATAAAAAATAGATGAAAAAAATATTTTTATAAGCTTTTTAATAAAAATAAAGATGTTACTATTAGCTTAGTAGAGTTAGCCAAATCAGAAAAGTATATAAACCATAATTTCTATTGACATATTCAAAAGAATGAAGTCAAAGAGGCTCTTAAATATATGAATATTGGTAAATCTATAGGATAAAACAATATTCCTGTAGAAGTTTGAAAAATCTCAAGTGAAACGGGAATCACTTAACTCATAAGACTATTTAATGAAATATGGAGAAACCAAAAGATTTTCAAGGAATGGAGAGCGAGTACACTTATACCCATATACAAGAACAAGGAGACATTTAGAATTGTGCGAATTATCGGGATATCAAGTTAATGAGCCATACTATGAAATTATGGGAAACAATTATCGAACGTAGGTTAAGATAATTATTGAGTACAAGAGAGAACCAATTAAGATTCATACCCGATAAATCTACTATTAAAGCGATTCACCTATTGAGATGTTTTATGAAACATTTTAGAGCAAAAAAGAAAACTTCACATTATATTTATTGTTCTAAGAAAAGTTTACAATATGGTGCCAAGAGATGTTTTTTGGAGAATATTAGAAAAGAGAGGTATCTCATTGATATAAATAAATCTTATAAGAGACATACATGATGGTATAAAAACTTGTGTAAGGTCTCATGAAGGAATGACACACTCCTTTGAAATTAATATTGGGTTACATCATGGATCAATCTTAAGTTCATATTTATTTATATTGGTCATTAATGAGTAAACAAAGATATTCAAGATGAAATACCTTGGTTTATGTTATTTGCAGATGATATTGTGTTAGCGGATGAGTGTAAAAAAAGTTAATATGAAATTGGAACTATGGAGAGAAACGTTATAAAGTAAAGGCTTCTAACTTAGTAGAACAAAGATAGAATTAAGTTTGACACACATTGCATTCTTCACAAGGAAAGTTTTAAATACCTAGGATCAATTTTTCAAAGTGATGAAAAAATTGATAGAGATGTTACACATAAAATTATTATTTGTTGGTTAAAATGGAGAGAGAGATCATATATTCTTTGTAATAAGAAGATACTATTTAGTTGAAAGGTAAATATTATAGAGCAACAATTAGAGCTGTTATATTTTATAGTTATGTGTGTTGGACAGATAATCATTAACATGTGCAAAAGATGTCTATAGTAGAAATGAAGATATTGAGATGGATGAGCGGTTACACAAGGAAAGACTACATAATGAGGTTATTAGAAACCAATTGAGAGTAGCACTAATAGAGGATAAAATGAGAGAAAATTATTTAAGATGGTTTGGACATGTAGAAAGACGACTAAAGGACTCATAAAAATGTTAAAAAAGAAAGAAGACGACCACAAAAGTATTGAAAAAAAACTATAGAGGATGATCTAGTTTATATTGAGTTAACTGCTAGTATAACACGTGATAGGGCTATGTAGAAACAAAGAATCTATATAGCCAACCCCATCTAATATGGGAAAAGACTTAGTTGTTGTTGTATACATGAGTTTGAGTAAAAAACTTCACAATCAACAAAAAAAGTGATTACAAGCTTCACATAAAAACTCAAGTGCCTTTTTTCTCTATTCTTATTGTCATCTTGTGCAAAAACATAAGCATCACTCCTACTAGTGAATCAAATGAACCAACTTTACAAGCTTTCGTTGATCTAATACAAGTCTAAATGTCAATAAATTGACACCACTAATCAAACACACATAAGGTGAGGAAAATGACTCTCAGTTAGGTTCAGCTCAAGCATCTTGTAAAAGAACGGCAAGCCATTGGTGGACATATTTGAAAAGGGGCTTTTGGTTAGCAGGTGTCTTGGCTTGTTGGTATAGACAACTACTCCAACGAACGAAGGTTGTTCACTGATTTTCATCCTCTAATTTGAATAATCTGAATAAGAGTGGGCATGTTACGCTCTGCAAGCTGGACATTTTATGTTCGGTTTGGCTTGGCTCATATGAGCTCGTTAGTTAAGCATGTGTAGAGAGAGAGAGAGAGATTGGTAAATGCACAAACCTTGTTATGTTCAAATATCCTTAAAAATCTCAACGGTTTAAACTATTAAGATTAATGGTTGATATTTTAATTAAAAAGTAAAAAAATATTTTACTTTTTACAGGTGCATTAATTGTATGTGATATTATTTTACTTTTTGCTTTAAATATCTCAACCATTGATTGAATGATTAAGATTTTTATGTAGGTTTAAGTACGAATGAATATGTCCATACACTATCATCTCTTATATATATATATATATATATTAGAAACCCATGTTAACAAAACTGTCTGCTGGTTACATTGTGATCTTCCAGTTCTACAAGAAAATTGCGTAAACAATACATTTTTACTCGATTCCATACTAGGAATTGAATTTTTTTATGAAAATTACACATTAAAATTTCTGTTGGTTTAACTTTAGGGAGCAACTTGTGATCAGCTACACCAGAACGTGCCAACGAGCTGAACGCCAAAGAGATTTTGAGCTGATGAACGAGCAGCTCATGTTGAGATGCTTTACATGGGGCACGGGTTCTTTCCTTTCGAGCAGTTCAAATTCAGATGCTTCACGAGATCGAATTTCGCTTGATTGAACCCCTCATTGGAGTTAACTCGACTCCTTACCGGTCGTACTTTTGGATCTCTGCTCACAAGAGAGAGAGAGAGAGAGAGAGAGAGAGAGGGGGGGGGGAGGAGATCATGTTAATTTAATGTATACACATAGATATAATATGCAGGCATATACACATACACACACACACATATATATATATAAGAGAAAGAGAAAAAATAATCTATGTCCACATCAATTCATAATTAAATATGCTTTTAAATTTCAACCGGCCAATTCATGTATATATAAAAAATAGTTTATGTATACATCAATTCATAGTTAAATATGTTTTTAAATCTCAATTGTTCTTTCAATAACTCAAATTCAAGTCTTAAAATCAAAAAAGTATATTCATACTTCTATCAAGTACAATAAATGTACCTATATAAGTTGTTTTTTAACTTAAAGATCACAACCATTGATGTTTAAGCTCAAATAATTGAAATCTTTGATATTGTTTAAACTTATATATATATATATATATATATATATTCATGATGTGCACATATATTAATTTCTCTCTTTTTATATATAAATAAAGACACTAACACAGATCGGTGATGCAACCAACGATTCGTTAGATAAATGACACGTGGAATTTTCATTGCCACCCAGCATAAACTCCTTTTACCTGGCACTCCCTCTTCCTTTATTCAACCTCCTTCGTCCATGGGACTAGGAATCCAAACCATGTCCATCGTTTTGTGCTTGTACGGTTGCTCGTGAACCATGAGAGAGCATAATAAACAACAATATTTCGTGTCTTAACCCAAATTATTTGCCCCCTTTCTTTTTAGCTTTCGTGTTTTCTTTAACCCGAGATGAATCAATCGCTTGGACAGTGACAAGCCCCCCTCCCTAGGCTTTGGTGGGCCCGCGTGTTGAAGTTGACAAGTCTATTTTGGTCTTCGAGACGGTCAACGTCAAGGCACACACATTATATCAACCCTTCCATCCATCATCAAAAGAATAAAAAGTCTTTGTCTGTCATGCATCATATCCACCCTCCACATTAGCTAGCTTGCACTAGTCGCCCATCTCTCTCTATTCACCCTTTTCAAAAGTATGCCCACTTTGTTTCTCTCTCTCTTCTAAAACTCTCTTTGGTTACTTTTCTAGGTTTAGTTCGAACGGTTTTGAATCCAATTTAGTTTGATTTTAATCGGTTTTCGGTTCGACTCGATTTTGATTATTTGAAATTATCGGCATGATTCACGTGCATGGAACCTAATTTCGTCTAATTCTTATCGAAATTTCATTTGAGGTGACTTAAGATAAGTAAGAGCCTCAAAAGAAAAATTGGTTATAAGTAACTTAAAAATTCAAGACTTAAAACTATATTAGTAAGGATCGAGAGGGTTAGCTCAACAGCATGATGCCTTAGCATCATTGTTGTTGGTGGAGAGTTCGACTCCCAAAAGATGCATGTGTGGGTGTATATGTTTTGGCTTCCTCTTGTAAAAAAAAATGAGACTATATCATTTAAACTTCGTGCAAGATTGATGCTATAACGAGTTTAGAATTGGAGGGCCTAAGGTGATCGCCTTAATCGCCATACCTATGAGCCACCATGAGTTTCATCCGGCTATCTCTCTAAATGTCCAAATTATCTTTTTTGTTTTATTGTTGAAATTAATTTGATATTTTTTTATAAACAAAGACTACTTATTAGCCTTTGCAAATAGTTTACCATTAATCACAATTTGAAATCGGTAAGAGTCCGTCTGTCCCATGTTGACAAACAACAACAACAACAACTAAGCCTTTTTCTCATACTAGACGGGGTCAGCTACATGGATTCTTTGTTTCCAAAAAGCCCTATCATGTGCCATGTTAGCAGCTTATCCTATGTTGACAATTCAAAAGAAAAAGAAAGAAAAAAAGATTACTTATTGACAAAAGAACTGAAACGTTCAAATGCATTTATATTTTCTTAAAAAGTTCAATATATATATATATATATATATATAAATTTTCAGAATTTCGGACGACCTATCCTACCACAATGTGGATCCGCCACTAGAGAGAGGTGCCATCAAGACATAAATAATACAATGAACCAAATTTAACAAGATTTTATCTCTTTCCATATAGTACTTTTCACAAGGTCTCTCTAGAATTATGTTGGACGTCTCTCTCTCTCTTTCTCTCTCTCTCTCTCTCTCTCTCTCTCTCTCTCTCTCTCTCTCTCTCTAACGCGCGTAATAATTATATTTAGGCATGCTGATGGTCATAAGTTGCACCTCCCATTCAGTAAATGATTACCTTGTCCTGCTTGTGGCAATGGCTACTCATTTTAAGCACCTTGGTTTCAGGACAGTTTATATTTTTCAACTAATTGTACGATTGCTTTCGATCATCCATCCAAACTTAAGAAGGAATCCTTCTCATAACCTTCTAAAGATCTCAAAAGCAGTAAAGTTTAGTAAGGCTAATCACTCGATTAAAGAATTAAAATGAAGGCTTCATGTATGATAATCTCACTAACATGAGCCACTTGTCTCTGTGAAGAAACCCGAGTATCGCTGAAAATACCGATGTTGGGAATCTTAGTTTATTTGGCCGGGAATCGTGCATACATATTTTTACAAATGTAGATTGAAATATAGAGGCGGGTGGTTTGGACATGGGCCTGACGTTAAAACCTTACCTGAACTCTGTGGCAGACCCATTTTGGGGCAAGGTGAGAAATGCTCTTCACCTCAAATGTGAAGAAAATTTCTGCATTCTGTTACTATATATAAGAAAATACAAGTACTTTGTGGACATTAAATAGAAGTGTTTCTCGCCCCAAATGAATTTGTGAGTCTAAACTACCTTTAGAGCCAAAACAAGGGAAGTGAGCCATAATTGGAATTGAATGAGGTCCTCCTTGGTTCGGTTATAGTTTCATGTTCATGAAAGCCTAGCAGGAAGCAGCAATTCCAAATCATCCACCTAAAAGTTATGTCTAGAATTTAATGTTATGGGTTGGACTCATATCACACAGTTAGAGTGAAGACATGTATGGCTACATTCTACACAGTTGTATAGCTGAAATGCATATGGTTTGATCGATTTTACAGTCCCTACCACTTGCATAAGCCAACACCCACTACACCCAGGGCCTCAAGGGTCACACCAATCGAAGTTCAATGTCGAGTTCTTCTAAAACTCGCCGGAATAAGTTCCTTTGTGTTGATAATGAAAAACAAATAAATTATGTGTGGCACCAATAGAGGATAAAATGAGAGAATATCATTTAAGGTGGTTTGGACATATAGAAAGAAGATCAAAAGAAGAACCTTTAAGAAGGTACGAAAAACTAGATTTTGAAAGTATTAAAAGAGGTATAGGATGATCACAAAAGTATTGAAAAGAAACAATAAAGAATGATATAGCTTATTGTGAGTTAACTGCTAACATGACATATGATACGGCTCTGTGGAAACAAAGAATCCATGTAGCCGACCCTGTCTAGTATGAGAAAAGGCTTAGTTGTTGTTTGTTTGTCGTCGAAGCTGGGGTAGACCAAGGAGAGGCTACAACTGCTCTATCACACCCTGGTGCAATGAGTTCCTGTAAAAGAACTAAAAGAGATTAGCAGTTAAAAATGCTTAGTCTCTAAGACGAACCAATGAGCACTGTGCAAGGTCACAGGAGAAATAGGATTGTGATCTTCATTGGACTTAGTTCATGGGCCTAAAGAGCTCATACCTGAGCTCCCTTATATTGCATTGCAAAGTTAGTTTTACACTTAAATGAACAAGAGATTAATTTTCTAATGTCGATCTATCGACATTTAAATGAGATTGATAGAAATCCGAATATGGTTGTGAGTCAAAGTACCATCATGATAGAGTAGAAATTAACAAGGAGAAACATAGTGAAAGCAACAATCTAATGAGATGATCCACCAATGAACTCGTTGAGCTAGTTTTGCAGCTCTAGTTCTGCCCTCACCATCCACTACCAGATGTAAGCCCGGGAGATCGAACTCTTGACCTTCCACTTGAAGGTTCTTTTGAATTGCTCACTTAACCTACAAGGGTTTTGTGACCCTTCACCACTGATGATCTGCCATTTAATATTAATTCTTTTCTTTTCAGGAAGTACCATTTACATATTATTACGTATCCAGTCTTTGTGTTTGCAGTCACGCGCCAATGCTCTACAGCAAGCCCTTTTCAGTGGCCCTCTTTATGGACTCACTCTTGGGACCACCCACCTTTGTAAAAGGGCCTCCGGTTCCTTTTGATGAACCTTACCTTTTCCTGTTTAAGTCCTTAGCCAGCTTGATGGTGATTATACAATCTAGCAAGTGAAATTGAGGCCACCTACAATGCATGCAACCGCAATGCATCGCAACCATGCATCTCCGGGCTGTCTTCCCGGCTGCACAATCCGGCATACCGCTCCTTTTACCTAAACCACATCATAAGTTAATCTTTTTGGTTTACTGATTGGTATGCTTGGGTTTACTCCTGAGCATGGTTGTCAAGATCCCCACTTGGGTCCTTAAATCTTATGATTTTTTTATCCTTTCATGGCTGAGATTGCAAGTCATCTATTCCATTGCGTAAATCTTAGTCCGATTTTAATCATTGGATCTTTAGGATCGATCTTGCATTCATGAGCATATTCATATGTTAATGTAGTGGGAAATGCTCAAACCCACTTTATCATCTCAACCCTTCAATATTTGAAACGAACATTAAAGTTATAAATGCATATAGTATATTAAATACAAAGTACAAAAATAGTAGTATTTTGCAAAGTTTCACAATTGATTGTGTTAATGAAACAGTGTAGATGTTTGAGTAAATTTAAGCATTTATCATATATATATATATATATATATATATATTGTTGGTTTTTATATATTATATTATATTATATTACTCAAATCTACATATACATATTAACTGTTCAATCAATGTGATTAATGGTGGAGAATTGAATTTAAAAAACAAATTGTACTATTATATTTATCATACTTCACATCTAATACAAAACAGTGCATTTTACTTTTTAAATTCAGATATCTAATGATAGAATAACGAAGATGTTTGAGTAGATTTTAACATGAATGAGTTTGAACATGGACCACTCTCTCTCTCTGATGAGGAGTCGAATGAGGATAGAATAGGAGCAGTTCATGACTCGTTTATCAAGTCAGTATCTTCTTTGTATTTTCTCATTCGCTTGTCTGAGTTGTGCTGAACAAGAACCAAACTCGAGCCAAGTGAGACGAGTTCAACATGAGCTTTTCATTAAAGTTAAATACAATATTTTTTAACATATAATTTTCATTAAAAGAATCGACTTCCTAGTGAGTAATTAAGTTAAATTCTATTTTCTCAACAAGAATCCTGTAACATTGAATTTTTTTAGCTTTAAATTACATTACTGCACAATGAGCTTGATTTACATGGATCTCCAGCATAAATTTGTATGAAAGCTATCTATATTTCCACGAGTTCATACAAACCAAGCTGAACCAAATAGCAGTGTTCATGTTCAGCTCATTAAGCTTAACGAGCCAGCTTGTGTTATCTCATGTAGATCATGAACTGAACATATGATGGAACTATTCACACGCTAAACCAAGCTTATTAAGCTTTACTTGTGTAGTTTATGTGGTTGTTTTTGTATTTTATAAATTTACTTTTTGCCCGTCGTTTCGCGACAGAGGACATCCTGATTACCTAATAATATTCTTGTGTTAATGCCAAAAATTGCATAAGACTTGAGGAACTAATCCGAGAATAGTGGCATGCCACACTCTCTCTTTACACACACACACACACACACATATATATATATATATATATATGTGTGTGTGTGTGTGTGTGTGTTCCATAATTTATGCTATGAAACACATGCATTAAATTAAGTAAATTTTATGTTCATATTGATATTATGTTAGAAAGGTGGCAATCAATAATTAATATTATTCCAAAACTTTATTGAATTTAAAACATAAGTTGCCTATTTTATCAAACTGGTTCAGGATAAAAGGTAGTTTCTAATGCAAGCAACCACTTCTATCGGTTCATTAAAGAGAAGGCATTCAAAGTATATTCGTGGTAGGATCTTGCATGGGACCTAACGTTGAGTATCATTTTACGTAATACAAACACGACTCGTAAATTACATCTCAACATGAATCTGACATGATCTACACGATTTAGATAAAAGAGCCATGACATACAACAATATGGCGTGCGTGCACGCACACACAAGTTGGGGGGAAAGGTTTTAAGTTTCATTCAGCTTCACTTTAAGGATACTTGCGTGGTGTCTCGTCAACCTCAGCACAACATTACAGACGAACTTATCAGTTATTCTCTCTCTAGAATATATATATATATAGAGAGAGAGAGAGAGGAGTAATGGTAACCCATAATATCTTTTCATGTAAAATTTTACATAAACATTTTTACTGTTTGATTGACATGATCAATTGTATAAAGGTTTGAATTAAAAGTAGGATTATATTTTTGAATTTTGTGTATAGTATATTAAATGTTTTTTGTTTTAAAACCTTGATAGTTTATTTTAAACATCAAATTGTATAGATGTTTATGTATGGTTATGCACAAAAGATATTACATATTTACCTCTACCTCAATATATGAGACATGACTAAATGAATAATGTCTTTCAATGCGTAATCTTATATAACATTTTCACTGTTGGATTAACATGATTAATAGTATCAATATTTGAACTAAAAGTAGTATTATACTTTTATATTTTGACATATCATTCAATTGACATGTTTATGTACATGGTACATTAGATGTGTTCTATTTTATCGCTTATTTATTTTAAAGATAGAATGATAAAGATGTTTATGAAATATTATGTATTTAAAGACATTATGAATTTAACACTATGCATATGAGGTAGTGATAAATACATAATCCTACATAAACATTTTTACCATCTGATTTGCATGATCAACAATGTAGATATTTGAATTAAAAAATAGGATCACTACCTTTTTATTTTATTGTTTCAATAGTAGAAATGTTTATGTAAGACTAAAGATAAAGATAATGGTAAATACATAATGCCTTTTGGTATATAATCCTACGTAAACATCTTCATCATTTGCTTGACATAATCACTAGTATAGATATTTGAATTAAAAGTAGCATTATAATTTATACTTTATATTTAATGTACATGCTTTTTGTTTTATCACATTAATCATTCATCTCAAAACAAAAATTTATGTAAAAGCATTCATCGGAAGACATAATTTATTTAGCACTACCTATATATATGGCGGTAAATGCATATAATATCTTGTCGATGCATAATCCTACATAAACATTTTCACCCTTCAATTTTGAATTTTGAAGGCGACTGACACAAAATCGCGAGGACTAGTTACCAACAGCTTAACTGTACCTGACACGAACAACGTTTCGTGTCGAACAAGATATTGCCAGCGGTTTGTTTCAAGCATTTAGCAATGCGCTAATCCCACGTATCAATTCTGTTTTGGCCGATCTTTTCACAAAATGCTGCAAACCTAGGCAGTCCGTTGGTCAAAACATGTTACAATCGCGAGGACTAGTTACCAACAGCTTAACTGTACCTGACACGAACAACGTTTCGTGTCGAACAAGATATTGCCAGCGCTTTGTTTCAAGCATTTAGCAATGCGCTAATCCCACGTATCAATTCTGTTTTGGCCGATCTTTTCACAAAATGCTGCAAACCTAGGCAATCCGTTGGTCAAAACATGTTTGAGCGAAGCAACTCCTCTTCCCAAATAACAGAAACCCTTACGCCCCCAACAACCCCCGCCTTCTTCTCTCTGTCTTCTCTCTGGACCCTGTGGTTGGCGGCCCTCCTTTCAACACAGGGTCTCTCTCTCTCTCTCTCTCTCTCTCTCTCTCTCTCTCTCTGTGTGTGTGTGTATGTGTGTGTGTGGCGTTTGTTGAGGTCCTTGAAAATTTGGGACCATGGAATCTTCAGAGAATACGAAGATTTTTGTTGGTGGTATCTCATGGGAGACTAATGAAAAAACCCTAAGAGACCACTTCAGCAAGTATGGTGATGTGGTTGACTCGGTGATCATGAAGGATAGGAACACGGGTAAGACGAGGGGGTTTGGGTTTGTGCTGTTTTCTGACGCTGCTTCGGCTGACAATGCCCTTCAAGACAAGCATGTTATCTTAGGAAGAACGGTAACTATCTATCTTTCCCTTTCCTTTGTACTTTTTCTTTTGTTCATCTGAATTGAAACCCATGTTGTTTTTGTTGCTCTTTCTTGTTCAATGTGAATACCACAAACCCTTGTTGCATTATTGCTACTAAGTTCTTCCATTTAAAGTAAAACCCATCTTTTTTCTTGCATTATTGACAACTAAGTTCAATATAATCTACCCTAAACTGGACCTTCTCTTACTGTTTCACTTAATATTGGTGAGTTCTTGTTTTTAGACATCGTCTCTTTCCTTGTTTAATACGAAATGCTGAACCCTTGTTTTGTGTTTTCCTTTTGTCTTTCACTTGAAGAGAACTGCCTTTTCTTTGTGTTGTGTTTCAGTATTGAATGTTAGAGATGTTTTTTTCTTAATTTTAGTTTTTTGGGTGTTCTTTTGGTGCATATTACAGGTAGATGTGAAAAAGGCAATACCTAGAGGAGATCAACACCAGCATTATGGCACAAACGGAACAAAAAGGAATAAAAACAATGGTGAAAACAATAACAATAACGGCTCTAGTAGTGATCAGTGCAGAACAAAGAAGCTTTTTGTGGGCGGGTTGCCTTCCAATTTAACAGAGGAAGGGTTCAAGGGATATTTTGAGAAGTTTGGCACAATAACGGATGTGGTCGTGATGTATGACAGTGTGACTCATAGGCCCAGGGGATTTGGTTTCATCACATTTGACTCCGAAGAGGCAGTAGATAATGTGATGCAGAATAGTTTCCACGAGTTGAATGACAAGCTAGTAGAGGTCAAGAGGGCCGTTCCAAAAGATGATAATTTTGAGAACCATAGTGATCAGAACAGTAGGATGACTGTTGTTAGGGGAGGGTATATGTACAGTAATAACTACGGTAGTGGTACTTATTCTTCATATGGCCCATGGTTTGGGATTTTCCCAGGTTACATGCCATCATCTCCCTTTGCAAGCTATGGAAATGGAAGGCTCGGTGTGTACCCCACACCTAGCGCTGACGCATTTGGTAGTATTGGTGGTTATGGTGCAGGATATCCTCTTGGAAGTTATGGAGGGATTCCTCAACAGGCTGCAGGTTATGGAGCTGGTTTTGCTAATGGCCCAGCACCTAGAAGTGCTTGGAATGGCGGTGTTTCACCTAGGCAAAACCTCGGTCCTTTCCTGAATCCGGTTTATCCTCATGCAAGTAGCAGATCTCCATCTTATGTGAACAGCAACAGGTTTGCAAGTGCTAGCTTTCACAACCCTCATGGACTTCCTTCGACTTCTAATGGCAAATGGGATTATTCCAGTAGAGATCAGAAAGCAAATGGTCAAAGCATTGTCAGCTTAGTAACTGAGTCTGAAGCTGGAAAGGTGGACCAAAATTCTTCTAGTTCCATGGGAACAGTTGATCAAAATGAAGGAGGGTCAGATACATGATATAGGCCTTACCCTGATCGTGCAGGATAATGTGTCCCTTTTCTCATTTGTCCTCTATTTATGTCCCCAATTTTTGGGATTGATAAAGCCTATATAAATCTGTCTTTTTTTCTTCTTAATTATCTGCTTTTATTTCTTTATTTATAACAGCTATGATCTGTTTTTCTTGACTGTTCTGAGGCAGGAGAGAATATCTTACATGCTGTCTTCTTTCCTTAAGGATCAGGGAATCGTGTATCTACTTATCATTTCATGCTGTTATGCCCTTATGTACCTATTATGTCCCCACATTAATTGATGTTCCTTGAGCATCAAGGATGTAATATTTACAATCGCTAAAAATAATCATCCCATGCTCGTATATACCTATTAAAGTATACTTGCATGACAAGGGATATAGTTTTCATAACTAGGTGGTGAAACTAGAAGTTGGACCAGAACCTAGTCTGTTAGTGATTGGAGGTCTTTTTTGTTCTCTGCTGAATTTCCTAAGTGAACATCAATTAATTCAATAATTTGTCGATATGATTTTCGAGAACCATATGGTACAGCAGAATGTAATTTATAAAACTACTTTGATAAGATTGTTATATGTATTGATAAGTTGTTATCTACTTGGCAGACATAATTAAAGTGTTTCGTACTTTATAAGGTTTCAGGTGTTCATCTCTTTTCCTATATCTTGTAACATTCAGTTTTCTATTCAACTGTTCGAGCATTTAGTCTTTCCTTACAGTTGAAAATCCGCAAGGCTTGCTTTCAAAACTTTTTTTCATTAATTTAGTAGCTAAACATACACCGCACTCTACAGTTTTACATGGACATTCTTTGTGCTTCATTTAAGATTGTTACGGGAAGCCTACTAAATCGACTGGCATTTATTATTAGGTGCATGAACATCAACATGTTGGAAAATGTCAACTGGCTTAGGTCCGGATGCTAAATTTCTTCTTTTCTAATTGTTGGTCAGTAGTGGGTCAACAATATTCAGCTTCTTAATAACCATCATGTATGTTTAAGCATTCTCCAAATTTCATCGTTTCTTCTGTTTCTCTAAACTTGTCAGCGTCCATTGTCCTTTAATTTCTGTAGGTTTCACCTTGTTTTGTGTTTCTTCTAGTTCATCGGCATGTAGGATATTCTCTCTCTCTCTCTCTCTCTCTCTCTCTCTCTCTCTCTCTCTCTCTCTCTCTCTCTCTCTCTCTACAGACATATGATTGCTTATAGGCACAGGATCATGATTTTCGCAAAATAACTTTGAAGCTATGAAAGATTCGATTGCATAAGCATGCGTGCATGTGTGTCAAGTGGAGCTGTAGAACTTGATGCTTGAGCAAACAGATCATGCTTCCATGTTGATGAAATGTTACCAAATCACTGGCAATTGCTCCTCCAGGATCTTTCTTTTTCCTTCTCTTGTTATTAATGAAAGCAGCTATTCTTGCACTGCGATATCATGATATGGGGGTTTAGTTGTTATGAATCTGTTGTGAATATTACTCTTAGTCTCCTCCCTCAAAAGTGTGTGCCATTAGTTGCACCTAATTCTGCAGTAAAAGTTAGCTGTGCCACAATATTTCTCTTTGTTTATCTTGTTATTGAATTCCTTAATTATTAAGATTAATTTAATGGTATTCGTTGTTGGTACAAAAAGCTGATGATAAGCAGCAGATTCTTCACTCTTTTTTCCTTTTGGCTGGTTACTCATTTTAGTACATAAGTAAATAATTTGTGGATTTCTTTATAGCTGAACTTATTGGAACTTCTAAGTTGGGTCTTTTAGCTTCAGGTGGACTTGTATATCAAATTCTTGTGTTGGATGTATGCCAAGTCTTACCATATCTGTGACTTGTACCTCAATTTTTTACTGAAAAGAAAGACTTGTACCGAAGATTTATCCCCTTTGGTTGCAAAGTGTAATCATAAAGATGGTTTGTCAGATTTGATTAAGTTGGTTGATAGAACCAAATAGGTGGGAAATCAATAGAAGCAGGCTGATCTGGAGTGGTTATCTGTAGCATATGGGCCTGGATATGGGTTCCAAACACAAATGTTAACCCAACCAGATGGTAGAAAAAAAACGGAAACCCCTCAACAATGGTGGTTTCAATGAGGAAGCCGTAGCAAGGATTTTCCCTTTCGTTTGAGCCCTTTCACTCTTATAAATAGAGGGCAATGGAGGATAATTTGTGGCTCTTGAGAATGGCGAGAGAAATGACAATCTCCCGCGAGCTTTTTAAGGTGAAAATCCCTTTTGGTTTTTGTTTATTTTCCTGGAAATTGCCTGCAAACCGGTGGGTGTTGGCTGGGTTGGAAGGCCGAACCAAGACCAGTCTTTTGGTGTCATCCTCAGCCTATGTTGTGATTAGGATCGCCGTGTTTAATGGGGTTTCTGGCAAATCACTGGATTTTTCAAGGGATTTTCTGGCGACCCCAAGGACTGCTCATGACGATTCAAATGGGGAAACGACAGCTAGGAGTCTTGCGGGCTGTTTGGCACCATTGCCAACCCCTACCATGACAAAAAATGGTCGGTATCGCCACCCAAAATGGTTGCTACTTCACGGTTTCCGCTGACTTGACCAGACTGGGTTATTGGCCCAAGTCGTATAGTTGAGGCTGGTTTAACCATCGAGATGGGCCGATTTGGGATAGTTAGATCGGCTCTGGATATGGGTTGTGTCAGTGTGATCCAGGTAGGGATCCAACCAGCTGTAAACGATAACTGGATCTGATTCTCGTATGGATTTAAGAGTTCTTTAAGAGACTTAATTTTGGTTATCCATGGTTTTGCTGTCATCCGAAATCCAATTTGAGCCCAATTTGAAGGATTGGACTCGTAGCAGAATGTACTTTAATAGAATTAGAGTTTTATTACTGCTTAAGGATTAGATTAAGGTTAGTTTAGCAGAAAAGTTGGAGTTTGAGTCTTTATTTAGGACCCCATTATGGTATTTTGTCGGTCACGAAGCTGTTTGGACTTTGATTCTTGTAGTTTAGAACGATATATTCTTTAGCAAATAATTTGTCGATCAAGTAAGCATGACTTAAAACAATAGGTTCGTCAAGCATCAAACATCGAGGTAGGACACATTTTCACAGCAAAATGGATACTTTGAAAGATGATTCCATCATCAGTTGGAGAAGCATCAATCTTCTTAACAAAATCTGTCTTACCATTGAACTAATTTGGCTATTTTTTTTTTATTAAAAACGGAGGACGAAGCCTAATACACCCACACACTCATGCATCCTCTCGGAGAAACTCCCCACCAACAGCAACAGTGCTAAACCACCCTGGTGTTGAACTAATGCTCTTTATCATATTATCAAAGAAGAAAGTTTTTACTCAAATTAAGCTTAAGAAACAATATTTCATGCCAACAAGGGATTGCGTTTAATGCACAAGAGAATTTGGAACTGAGAACACGAACAATCAAGACCTTCTCCCTAAAATGTAATTTCAAACACACTCGAAAGGACAAAAGAGTTATCCTGATCCCACCAAGCAATCTCATCGTGTCCGTCCACTACGGGATCCAACGGCGTGGATATAAAACCTAACTTGTTGGAGATATGCTGACACACGACAATTTGCGGGTCCCGGTTCACAGCGTACCGCTTCTGGAAAGCATCCAGTGGGTCCTATCTTGGACGAACACGACTGCGGTGGTGGGTCCCACACTCCTTCAAAATGGTTCAAGATGCGGGTCCCGTTTTAATAATGATCATCAGTTGATGTGGGTCCAGACCTACCCAGAGTTTTGACGTCCGGGTCTCACTTTCAGAGGTCTTTGTAGCCAGACGCGAATCTGACCCAAAGACCGACCCTCCGTTCAGCCACCTCTAGGTCTGCAGGCTCCAATGTACTGCAAAATTGAAGGACAATATATTGGCTTTAATTTTGGCTAAGAATTTCGAATAAATTAGAAAATGAAAAGCCTCTGCTTGGAGACCTAAAACAAAACTAAATATTATATATGATTTGAGACCTAAGTCCTAAAATTGCGGGCCCTTTTAAGACATGTAAAATTGATACTACAAGTTTAAAATTCTGTGCCCGGTCTTAAAACAAAATTATATTATATATGATTTGAGACTTAAGTCTTAAAAAGAGGCCTTTTACGACCAGTAAAATTGATACTATAACAAGTTTAAAATTTCGTGCCCAGTCCTATGACTTTATAAGAGAGGAGGATTGGGTTAGTAACCCACCACTAATATAAATGTGTTTTAGTTTATTTCTTATGATTACATGGGTTTGATCTTTCTCTCTCTCTCTATATATATATATATAGTTGCATAATGGTGTTTAATGCATGATATTGTACAAACATCTTCACCATTCATTGATTAGAGATTTGAATCACAAAAGTATAATGGTGTATTTGATTCAAATATTTGCCGTCGAAAACATTTATTGCAACTTATGTATTAAATGCCAAGTATGAAAAAACAATACTTTTTGCTTTTAAATGTATATTTTTATTGTTGATCATGATGATAAGCAGTAGAGTTTTGAGTGGATTTAAGCATCTAGGTGTGTGTATATGATATAGAGAGAAAGAAATTGGGAGTTGTTAGACATCTTCTCGTGCCAGACTCTATTAGACTATGTGTGTTGTTCGTGCGATCCCATGAATGATACAGATTGAGTCATCCATACAATCGCACGGACGACACATTAATTCACCCATCAATATAAGATCAATGTCATTTAGTGGTCACCATGATTTGATTGATCGCACATACTGCAGTGACCTCAAACTAGCATAGAGGCAGTCTAGCAACTCTTTCTCTCTCTCTCTCTCTCTCTCTCTCTCTCTCTATATATATATATATATATATATATATATATATATATATATATACACTTCCGTCCTTTATCCTATTTTGGCATGTTAAAAGCCGTCCTTATTATCATATCGTTGAACTTCGAAACCAAATTAGGGTATGATTGTTACATTTGGCGTGTTAAAAGCCGATGGCATGTTAAAAGCCGATGAGTTAAGGTTAGAGCTGAACCAAGCTGGAATCTATGGCATGGTTTGGTTCAGTTTTATTACTTATAATGGTTTGGTATGGTTCGCTTTGGTTCAAGGTTGAGCCTATAATGGAACCAAACCTGACCAGGAAGACCTTAGTTAAGTTAAATTTAACAAAAATAAAGAGGCATTCATGACACCAAATCTACTGCATTGACGTCAAAGCCTGGTCTCTTGGGAGGTGGGAAAAGGACGAGTTGCTCTAAATGGAGGAGACCAATTTTGGGCAGCCTTTGAAAGGGACTCACTTATGACAACAGGCCTTTGATGCTTCATGAAAAGACATAAGCAACGGTTGCCTCTTCCAAAGTCTATTCTTTCTTTCTTTCTTTTCTTTGTTACAAGAGGAGGCCAAAACCTAACACACAACCACGCATGCACCTCTTAGAGGTGTCAAACTCTCCCCAAGAGCAACCCTCTGGTTCTTCAAATATACTCTGTTGGTTTCATGAATTATTGCACTTAGGTTCCTATCATTGTGGGTAACATTTATTGAAGGGTGATCAGAGCAATGAAATCTATGGTGATCACGACGCATTACTCATGGCTGCTTAAGATGGTCATATATTGCACAACAAGCAATAGTTCACCCGGCTATGGGGTTGGACTCATGAGTTGAAGGTCATGAGTTCAATGCCTATGTTATGCATCTGGCTTCGGTCTCTCGGTTGTACCGAAAGATGATCGTAAAGTTATAGCTTATTTAGTTCAATGGTTCAAACCACACACAAAGGTAAGATGGGTGTTATTTTGTACTGATGTATTAGAACAAACAAGTGGACGAGAGGGAAGAAGACTTGTTCATAGCATAAGGTCTGTCGGATAGGTGACATTTATTAATTTGCTCCTAGCGATTTTACATTTAAGATTTTTGACAAGGGAGCAACAAACTTTAGAGGCAACCTAACAGATGTGCCTTAATGGGTGTCAGAGATGTGTTTTACAAGTCAACATTGTGACGGTGACTTTATTAAAAGCTTTACAGACGCGCACACATACTATGTATATTAGAGAGAGAGAGATAAATATATTATATCTATTACAATAAAGAAAAAAAAAGCGCATCAGTAGCACTATCAGGTTTATATATATATATATATATATATTATCATGTATTGAGTCAATAATAAGTTTGTACATTAATCGTGTAAATGTTAGTGATAGATAAAAGAATACAGATTTCATAGAAGATTTGCATTTAAGGGTTAGCCAACACTCCTTTTAGATATTTGCCAAACATGCTTTTAAGATTCCTTTCTTTTATTATTAGAATTTATCTTGTTAGTACTAATATTTATATCTTCTATATTTGGAGTTAGAGGTTTTTTTTTTCTTGGAGTGATTGGGTTAGGCTTAACACGGATGCTTTTCACTAATGCATATCTATTACTTTTCAGAAACATGAGTATAATAACATTATATATATTTTTAAATATTCTTATAACTATTTAAATAGCATTCATGTCCCCTAAAAATAATTAGGTGTGAGTGAGAATGCTGGGTGTAGACAAGATTTAATTTTTCATGCATTGACCATGATTGAGTATTGCGTATTATGTAGGTCACATTCAGGATGTAATGATGTAGTCCCTACTCAACACCCATCATGCTCAATTCCCAAACCACCAAACATCACTTTCCATCACCATCCATTACCCCCACCATAGGTTTTTCACCAGCTGCCCTCACCACCAAAACCACGAGTATATTGTCCTTACTAAATACTCAATCATGTTCAATCCTACCAATTCAACTATAAGTTACTGCTTTTCATCATCTTTTATTACTCTTCTCTATTCAAAACCGCCTTTCACGTGTCAAAACCGCCTTTCACGTATCAAAACCGTTAGCCCACCTTCAAAAAACCTAAATATTTATATTTATAAGTGGTTTTGTGAGTTTTTAAGTAGTTTTAGTGGCAACAATAGTTATTTTTAAGGTAGTTTTAGTTGTGACTAACGATTTTGACTTATAAAATAAATATTTGAGTAGTGAAGGAATAATGAAAGGTAGCAATCGATGATTGAATAAGTGAAGCTATGCAAATTGAGGGATCAAACATGTATTGAGTATGAACTACATCCTTGATATATACGTACATACATGTATATATATATATAGAGAGAGAGAGAAATTGTAAGATGCTAGAGACCTTTTCATGTCAAACTCTATTAGATGATCTTCGTATGATCTCATGATGCATATTCACTTGCTCATCAACATCGGTACAAAGTTTGAGGTCATTTAATACAGATGAATAGATTAAATCAGACTCGAGATGGGTGCTTTGATCACCGCTATAACAATGATCAAGCAATGTATAGTATGAGAGGCTGTCTAAGAGCTCCCACTCTCTCTCAATAGCTCACTCTCTCTCAATGCCTTTCACAAATGATCACCACTATATATATATAGTCAAACCACCCGTGTCAACATTGCTATACGCTTCCATGGGCTGTCGTTTGAGCAAGATCCTAAACAGTGGGAGTTGGATTCGGGTTGGATTGTTTGCATGCTCTTGGGCAGACAGGGATCCGATGCAGCTTTTCTTTCAGTACCCAGAATAACAACATTCCCTCCCTTTGAGTTCTTGGGACTTCAATTTCATAAATGAAAATTATACATTAAAATCTCTTCATATTTTGCGAGCAAGTTATGTTCAGCTCATTTACCAGTCCTACTTTAAGATGACATTAGCTATGTCAAAGAGAAGCTTCTTTTACATTGGGGTGGCGATTTTTGGTGGATCTATTTTTGGCACGAACACGAAATGACACAACATGAACAAGGCCTAAGGTATGAAAATGCTGGTGATTCCAAACACCATATGAAGAAATCTATTCTCGTGTCTACCCAAAGTGACACGAAAACTCAGTTGTTTTCCTATCGACCTGTTTTTGACAGTGGTCGACGGCAAACCAATTAGCCACCTACTTAAATATTTTCCTTAATAGAAGTTCACCGTTTAAAATCTGGGCATTTGGTGTACATTGGGTGTGTCTACCTTTCATGATTGATTATAGGGTTTCCAAACAAAGGTGGACCCAGATCCATGCAATCAAGGCCCTGATGATCCATAAATTTTGGAATCCCTAACCCTTCGGACTCGGGGCATCTAGATCCACATGCACCATATGTATGAGCCATCAAGAACTTGACCAAGCATATTTTACTCGACATTTGACTAAAGACGACTATATCATTCGAGCCGGCTATGTTTTTCAGTATAGATATGACCAGTTCTGGGTCCAAACAGCCGTCGGTTCTTGGAATAACCAGCCCATGGTCAGTTCTAGTTACGGTTATGGTGTGGTTTCAGTTTGATTCCGGAACCCTTGAAAGTGACAAATAATGTTAAAAATTCAACACTTTAAATAAATACGGCCAGTCTTGGGTTTTGGGTCGTTTTCAGTTGGATGAAAGGTGAAACCCAAACCGAATTGGGTGGTCCAGGGTCCTGGTTTCACCAGTTCTGGTCTCAAGTGGTTCTTGGAGCGGTTCAGTTTCGGTTGTAACTGTCGAGCCGGTTTGAAACCGGCCATGAAGGTCCGGCCCAGAACCAATTGGTGTCACTACTACTCAAAGTCCTCTGTCGCTTGGTGCTTTCAGAAACATTGGTCTGACAAGAGGTCTTAATTGAACTCATCCTGGCAAAAGGAAATCGATTCACACATTCAAAGTTGGCGGGTGGGGGGAAGGAGAAGGAAAAGAAAATAAAGAGGAGCTAGCCAGAAGCAGTAGCAGTGTTTACATTATTACATGCATTCCCCATGAAAAGGAATAAGAAAATAATATTAAAAAATATAAAAGAGTCAAAAAAGCCACAGTGTGCATGGATCTGGGGCCCCATAGGCCATCATTCCTGGAATATTTCAAGTTGGTATCACAGACCCCACCTTTGTCTGCAGGGAGTTTTGACTGGACAAAGATCATCTCCTCACCCAATTTAAAGTGAACCAGCAAATCTAATGATGATCTACGAAGCAAGTTTTATTAGCTTTATGTTTTGTATTTTAGTTAAGAAGAGTATTGCCCTAAGATTGATGTTTCTGTTGGACTTGATACTAATTGACTTATATGATTTAGTGAACTTCATTCATTGTGACACCGATACAGCATATAAGTTGAAACAATAATGAATTTCTTTAAAACCTTGAGTTGCAGAGGGTACAAAACAGCAGGTCTAAATTTATGACTCCCAAAACAAACTTATTAAGTTTAATTTGCTTTATTGAGTTATAATATTATCCTAATATCGGTTTTCTTGACTTAGTTGAATTTATTAACCGTAATTTGCTTTTTGAGTTAGATCATTTATTGTGAAGCTGAAAATATGATGAGTTTCAATGGATCCTTGAGTTGCAGGGTGTACAGAAGCAGTACTGCCATGAAGTGACTTGTGTTGTCATCTCTGTCGATCTATCCATTGCGATAGCCTCTTAAAAGACGGACTGCTCTCTGTAACTGGCTTCCCTAGCTTCCCTTGCTCTTCCTTACTGCGTAAAATGGGAGGAGGAAGATACAGAGCTCCTTTCATGGCAGCTCCAGTAATTGTGAACGGTGAAGACCAACGAAGCAAACCCTATTTGCGGGTCCGTTTTTTGTTATTTAAAGGTTATTGCAGATAGTTAGAAGAGTTATTACAAGTTGCTTTCCTTTGCCGTGCTTTTCCGAAAAGTTCAGAAAGAGGAAAGCTAAATATATGGTCTTTCTCATGTCACAGATCCCTATGGAATTCAAGAAATGATGAGAACTCATCCTTTTTGCTTAGTTTAAAGGGTGTGTTGTCTTCCTTTTACAGAGGTAACGCAGAGAAAGACTCATGAAGCCTAAACCATAGAAAGCAAAAGAAATAAAGGAAAGGATAAAAGGAAAGAAGGGAGAACAATATGGTGAGTAGTTTTTGATACTGTTAATGATTGAAGAGGAGGGGATAAGAAGATGAAGTCATTAAACAACTGGCTGGGCTTTTCACAGTCTCCTCATATTGCATTGGTTGCCACCACTCCAACACATCAACAAGAGCAAGCGCAAGAGATTGAGACTGCTCTTTTCCTAGACTCAAATATTGATAAGCATGGTGCTGAAGCAGAAAATGAAGATCTTTTGTCTCACTTGACCGCAATGCCACTAAAATCTGATGGCTCTCTGTACATCACTGATGCTTGCAACAGCTCACAAACAGAAGGTTGTGTTCACTCTAGTCACTTTGTGTTTTAGCTCCTATGCCATCTGTGGGAACACTCCATGCTTATCATGTATTTGTTTGATAATGGTCAGGAGTTCTGGTGCCTGATTTTTCATCTTCTAAACTAGAAGATTTCTTAGGTGGTGCAGCCATGGAAGCCAATCAGTATGCGCTGGAAAACGGGGTCATTACACATAGTTTTGATCACATGTGTTACCAACAAGGCCCCGCATTAAACAACACCTGGCCCTCACTTGGTCTCCAACTCTATAGAAACTTTGATTTGCAGCAATACCCATCTTTCCAACTATGCCAACAAGATCGCATTTGCTCCCAAGCTATAGGCAATGAGCTTCTGCAGTCATTTGTTGGTGATGAGTCCAGATCGAATCATCTGGCAGACTGTAGCCTTGAACTTCCTGCCATAGCAGATGGTGGTAGTGTCCCAATTGTCGAGCCTTGGATGAGAAGTTACTGTCACGAAATGGGAAACAAAATGAATGGCTTGTATGATGAGACTCCTACTTTTGGAGCTGTTGTCTATGGGGATTCGAGGTCCTTGAGTCTCTCGACGAGTTCCGGTTCACAGACTAGCTGTGTTACAACTCAACAGCAGATATCTTCAACTGGAGTTCACCCAATTGCTTTAGAATCAAGGAAGAAGGTAGGTGGGAAGCTTGTGCATAGGAAGTCCATCGACACCTTTGGGCAGAGAACATCTCAGTATAGAGGGGTTACAAGGTTAGTCTAACAAACTATCTGTGTGTTTAAAATTACTCAAAATCGCTTTTCCTTTGTCCTTTTTGTTACTGATATTGATGATATAATGATGTCATGATTATGTTTATCAGGCATAGATGGACTGGTAGATATGAAGCCCATCTATGGGATAATAGTTGTAAGAAGGAAGGACAAACCAGGAAAGGCAGACAAGGTTTGTTTGCATTAGTCATTGTGTGTGGTTTACTGTGCCTTCCCGTTTGATGGTCCTATTCCAAGCCACAACCAAAACTAGACCTTTTCTCCACACTAAGTGGAGCAGGCTGCATGGGTTTTTAGTCTCCATCAGCTTGATTTTGTATAGGTATTAGCAATTAACTCCCAAAAAACAAGATCATGTTCTATTCTTTCATTTTAATACTTTACAGTCATTCTCTCCCGCCATCCAATTTCTCCCATCTTCTCATTAAGGTTACATATGGCCACCTCTTTGAATGTTTCAACCAGCTTAAGCATCATCTCTCTTCTATTCTCTCTCATTTTATCTTTTATTATTGTCACACCAACTTCTCATGGCCATGTGAACGTGTAAGTTTTTAGGTTCTCTTCTTGACTGTTTTGATTTTGTCTTTGATATGCTCTTGCGTGTGGAAATACAATATGGGCAACATCAATGCAGTCTATTTAGGTAAAGATCTAACTACTTCAGTTTGAAAATCAAGTTAAAACAACTTTAATCCACCCTTTTTCTTCCCCACTTGTCAAAGTTCCCGATTTTGTATATTGTAGGTGGCTACGATGTGGAAGAGAAAGCAGCTAGAGCTTATGACTTAGCAGCACTCAAGTATTGGGGATCCGCCACTCATATCAATTTTCCTGTAATTGACAACCATCTTAGCCTTTAAATTCCCTTTTTCATGATTTTGGATCAATATATTAAGTTATTATCTTCTGCTGTCAATATTGTTATATCTTGGAGTTGAGCAATTATGAGCAAGAACTTGAAGAGATGAAAAACATGAGCAGACAAGACTGTGTTGCTCACTTGAGAAGGTTTGCCATAAGTGACTCCCCCTTTCTTTGATTTTTGAAGGTTCTTTTTTATTAAAGGGAAGTTGGGGTTAGAGAGCGACCCCTACCACATGCACACTCGAGTATTGGCACTACCTTTTGAAGTTTCACATATTATGTTCTACTGTCTCTAGGAAAAGCAGTGGGTTTTCAAGAGGCGCATCCATCTACAGGGGTGTAACAAGGTGGGCTTCGTTTGTTCCTCATGATCAGCATTTCCTAAAAGCAAACTTATCTCTTTCCAGTTTTGGCTTCTTCTTGCGTCTAAAGGAAAGGGTTTCTCCTAATCCAGGCATCATCAGCACGGAAGGTGGCAAGCTAGGATTGGTAGAGTAGCTGGGAACAAGGACCTTTATCTCGGGACCTTTAGTAAGTTCTCTTTCGGTACTGTGCAGATAATATTTTCATAAATGGCCTCCTTTTGCAAGATCTTAGGGCTGCTTACCATAACATACTGTAAGATACAGGGGCTCATCCCTATATATAGATATGCACATACATATTATATCATTGAGCCTTTGTAATACAGGTTGTTCATTGATACTTAACAACGCTCATCTCTTCCACGAGTGGATTAAATGCTTCTTTTATTCCTCAAATTTTTTCCACCTAAGTACATGTTATGGTAAATATAGGATCCATGCATCTAAATCAGGTTTTAATGGAGTTGAGCTATGATCTATAACTTTTTCTTTACATGACTCCTATTGTACCATCTTGGTTTACAACTACAAGGCAAAAGGACCAAGAAATTGTGCTATTCATGCTCTCAGGTACGCAGGAAGAAGCAGCGGAAGCGTATGACATTGCTGCAATAAAATTCCGAGGGACAAGTGCAGTGACCAACTTTGACATAGCAAGATATGATGTGGAGAGGATCATGGCTAGCAGCACTCTGTTGCCTGGGGAGATGGCCAAGCGGAATAGAGCTCATGAATCTGGCAGGGAAGTTGCCGATGATCAACAAAGCAACATGATCAAGAACACTATCTGGCGAGATGATGCAAGCTCCAATGGATGGAAAATGGTTATTTACCAGTCCTCAAATCAAACTCCTGCTTCAGTTGAGCAATTCAATCAGAAAACTGCAGATGTTACTGATTACAGACACCTATCAGCATCATCTGCAACATGTGACATGGCGGTCGGCACCGATTTGTTGAACCAGATGAGTCAAGGAGTCAAAAGAGGCCAAGAAATTGACGACAAACTTATCTAATGCGACTAGCGCTGACAGCTGCAGCTCAGAGAACAGAGGAGAAGGGAACCTAAATAAATTCGACATGTATCTGCTTTTATCAAGGACACAATATACAGAATCAAATCAGACTGTTCACTCTTCCCCTCTGAGTGCTTGTGTGCCTCCAGTTCAGCTTAGTTCTAAGATCCCCAAGGCTCAGATACCTTGTTTTGCATCATCGGCTGATACGTAAGAGGCCAATTGGGAATTTAGACAATTCGATGGCTTACCAACAAGGTTAGAAGTATGGAGGAATTTTCCATGACGAATCTTAGTTCAACAAAAGGCTGCAAGTGTGATCATCGAAGCACACCTTGTTGAGACTCATTGCATAGTTTAAAACTCCACATCAAGGTCCTTCCTTCAAAACCATGTGAAATAGTATGGCAAACAGAAGCTGGCTAATGTGTTTCGTTTAGCCATGAAGGCACACGTGAGCAGAAAAATACTCTCTCTCGTTTGGAGTGGATTTTTCGTTCCATGTCACTGTACTTTATGGGGGTTGTTTTAGACATTCCCTTGTGTTTCCCCATTCGGTCCATATCTTTAGCTCATGCATGAGATTCACACATTCTTTGTGCTTCGATCAATTCAGAACAGGAGATACATGATGAGAAACAGCACTTAAATGAAAATCGTGAGGCTTAACATGTTGCATGGCGTAGCAAATATGAAAATATAAGTTTGTGATGAATGCTGAGCCCAACCACAAGCACAAACAGGCAATGCCAAGAATGCCATTATCAGGAAATACAGTTCTTTGCTCAGAATTCATAGCTATCTTCATCCTTAGTACAAAACCTACACTTAAATCTATCAATTTCAACTTTTTTCTCTGCCATCGTGTGTCAATTAATATTGTTCCCGAGACGGACCATTTTCCAGCCACCAGAGCCAGACTGACAGTTCGGAGACCCAGATGAAATTGAAGGGGTACGCAGAATCAGTAAATTATAGTTGCAAATCACTTACTGATACGATAGTATGTGTTACCAGTGAGAGTTACCAACAGTCATCCTTTCACCAAAGCAGTTGCTACAGATCTATAATCAAACTGAAAATGAAAGAACAGCCTATCGATTTTTGTCATTTTTACATTTTGCTTTAATATCACATTAGGTTCCACATTGCATCCGGTGATCTGAGAGATCATGGCACAATGACGCATAATTCAGGTACTAACATGTCACTGAGAAGCGACGATGAAAACAATATATATATATATATATATATGAAATCTGAAATTAGTGCACCATGTATCAGTGTACCAGTGCATTATTGAATTTCTAATAGAAAAAGCACGCGTAAACCATTGGATCTTTTGTTTGAATGGTTTGTATTTGGTGCATTGGTACACCACTCATGTATGGTGCACCAAATCCGGTCCAGAGAGAAATTACTGTGTGCACTGCATGTGGATATATGCTTAAATATTCTAAAAAATCTCAATCAACGATTGAGATCTTTAAGAAAATCAACGATTGAGATTTTAAGTAAAAAATAATTTATATTGAGTACATTTATTGCACTTATAAAAAAGTATCAACATACTTTTTTGCTTTTGAGATTTCAATTTCAATCGAAAGGTAGAAATTCTTAAGGATGTTTAAACATGGATTAATGTGTACATGGACTATGCACTCAATCATGGCCGTCTAATCACGCTTGATAAGTAATCAATCATGGGGCCAACAACGAACCCTCTTTAGTAGCCATTGGTCACAATCTCCCTATCAATCTTGATAGGTGGACGGTACACTCACCGTGTAAAAGGCTGATAGCCATGGTTAGGGAGTATGTCCTCTGGGTGGATAAAAAATATTCAATGAGGGTACCATCTCTCTCCCTCTACACATATATGTGTGTGTTTTTACTAAGAACCAAGTATATGACTGTATGATTGGGTGCATCAATACCTAACTTAGTATATGACTGATGATTTGGGTGCGTTAACACCAAGTATACTCATCCAACCAAGCTTCACTTTAGAATCCAGATGAATCTGGTGCATTAATGCCTGCACCTCTTTAGGGAAAATCTAGCAGTGTTATGCCCCCAGTTGGCTGTCCAACATAATTCTACCTGTTAAAATTCTTTCCCTCGTTTTCAAGTCCCTTATGTGAAGACAAACCTGACTTCAATCGGAGTGCCAAGTCACAAGGTTGCTGGGCACAACAACGATGATTTTGAATCATACAGAAGATGCAAATGAATTTCGTCCTTCTGTTAGTGAGTTGAATGCGGCGTTGACGGCCCTAAAAAGGCAGGACTCGACAAAATCTCCTTTGGTGATTTTCTATACGTTGCAAAAGATGCACAGACATCTTCAAAACAAAGAAAGGATCAGCATTAGCAACACCCCACTTTATTGAGAGTCGTAATTCAGTAGTCAAATGGCGCCTGTGTTCATATCGGCTAGATTTATTGCCGGCGGTAATTGGTGCAAGGTCCAACTTATAAGGTTGCTTGCATCAATCACATGATTGACCATCTGCAAGGAGTTCATGTATTATGCAATTATAAAAACCTTTGTGCTACCATTTTGTGAAGTCTTTCAAATGGTTCCTAATTTTAGCCAAAGAGGCACGCTTAATTGACCCCTCTTCGCTGTTACCAGGCAATTGGGGTGCCCTGCGGCAATTGCGATGCTTTCTTTTTTAATGGATTTCACTCAAACTGTTTCCATATCTGAAACATACTCAGAACGAGTTGATAATGTAGTGCCAACAAGCTCTATCACAAACTGGCAATACACAACCAACGGGAACACATTTTACAAAGTAGGGTCATGCTACACTGCCACCATCATTCTTACACCTGTTTCGGTAGAGCAAGCTGAAAGAGATGAGTTGGAGCTGTTTGTTATATCATTAGTCATCAAAGCTGAAAACAAGCGTGAGCAGGTATTGATTCTGAGCTAAACAAGAGAAAAACAAGTTGCCTGGTTCAAGAAAAGAAATATCTTTCTCGCACAAGAGAAACCTCTTAACATAAGTATGTTCATTTATGCAAGATAACAATTTCTTTTACAAGGTGGTCAAGTGCTCTCGATCTCTTGAAAAACCAACAGAAAGATTACGAGAAATTCAGTGGGAGCAGAGACACTACGGCAGTGATCAGTGGACAAGCATGGTGCCATGATGCAGCCCCACCAAGCTAGGACTAGCAACATGAAGCCCATGATAAGGTTAACCCTATTTATATCTTCTCAAAGAAAAATGGTTCAACTGTTTAGAGCAAATAAGTCACGAGATCAATGACCATGTATATGACCTACTCTGGGAGGCTAACAAGTACTGGACCTTCGTATGTGCTCAACTCTGCATGATAGCAAACTTGCCATTAACCATAACGCAATCCATTCCAGGTCATAGGCCAACTATCAGACTTTTACTGTATTTTTTAATGAATGGTCAAGGAAAAGCTGCTTCTAAGATCTTAAATAAAATCAAACAAGCTAGTTCCTTAGTCTTTTTGCCTCTTGTTGGCTACATTTGTCCATCACAAAATTTTACGATATGATTGAACCATTGAAGACCTTGTAACATTAAGCATTTTAGAGTTGTTACAATTGACTAACAGACACAGGCATTTGGAATGCCAAAATGTACACAAGGAACCTTATGATGATTGAAAGGGATCTTGTAGATGTTAAAAAGTTTGGAAGAAACACAGGAAAAGATATGCAGAAAGCTAGCAGACATTAAAAACTAGAACTGGAGACGTCTTCCAGAAGAAAAGATTTAACATATGAGGTCCAAAAAGACATGGATAGGCCATGACCCAGTAAAGACTTATTGGCTGCATACAAATTTCCACCATGTCTCCTCTAAGAAAAGATAATTTCCCATATAGATCTTCAAGTAACTAAGACTAAAAAATGAGAGAGCTTGATTTCACTTCTGTGAAACATTCTTCAAGAAACATCTCGAATGATATAACAGTGTTGATGTTTGAGAGATAGCTTTACTGACTAATATCTAAAATAGATTCAAGAGCAAGATGTATATTGACAAGCACAGAAACTAAATGTGTTAGTAGATCAACAAGCTGCCTTCTATTGGAAAAGAAATAAGAGCATCTGAAACTTGGAGTTACACGAACCTTTCAAAACTTTACATATGGGACCCCATAATAAATGGATACACCTTGATCCAGTGTACTTCTGAGCTACTAGATAATTTGCACCATTTAGATCTTCAAGAACCTAATACTGAACATAGGGTATTTGGATCACTCACTAAACATTTTTAACAAAACATCTACTTTGCCATAATAATATCATTGATTAGGAGAAAACTTTAGTCATAAATATATGCAGTAGATTCATAACCCTGAATGCACTAATAGACCAACAACAAACCCAATGCAGAAAGAACTATATAAAAAAGCATCAAACACTTAAACTACATGAAGGTTTAACACTTAAACAGTGTGGTCTGTGGACAGTGGTTCTACTAAATTCCCTTAACACTGTGTTTATCAAAGGAGAAAACTCTAGTGTCTAGTCAATAAAAGTGAAAGTAAAGTTAAGTCCAGTGTCTGAATTGATCAACTGTGATGCAAGTTCTATCACCAACAACGGTTTTTGTTGAATAGGTAAACACTAAGAGCAATATTAGGTCGATAAATAAAGTAGCTTTTAATAGGAAGCGGATTAGAAGGAAAACAAGAAAAGACTTGCCCATATCTAACAAATATAACACGGATTCACATTATAACCTGGGAAGCCGATGTATATATACCCAGGCACACAAGATACTAGATGAATGCAATAAAAGCTAAGAAAGGGTGGAGTGCGTATAACATAATATTTGCCATGCCAGAACAGGGGTAAAGAGCACAAACTGATTTAAAAGAATGGATGGAACAAAGACAGAACCCACACAAACATTTATATAAGGATTTGTGAATCTTGAAAGCACTTGAGACACGAATAAAGAACATCAGAAATAAAACATAGATACTACCCCACACGATCAACGTATGGCCTAAAACGTGAATCTGGTCCTCCCTGATTTTGCCTGTCTGCTGCTCCACAGTTTCCTGTGTAACCAGAGGAACTCCCGTCCAACTTATCACCTTTGGTCTGAGGCGCTGAATCCACATCTCCATTGCTGACAGTTGCACTATTTGAACCTTTACTAGCATGATTCCATTTTCCATTGGAACCAGCAACCTCTCCAGTGTCACGAAAACCAGCATTTGTGCTCACAAACTGGCTACCGTTGACATAACCAGGAGACACGCTGCTTGGGTAAGGATAAATTGAATTTCCAAAATGTCCGGGGCTTTGCCTAGAAGAAACAGTTCCAGCACCATTCCAAGGGCTTCTAGGTGGCCCAAACGAGCGCATGTTAGCAAACCCAGCCGCATAACCAGCAGCTTGCTGTGGAATCCCTCCATAACCTCCAATAGGATATACCTCACCATAGCCACCACTGCGATCAAAATCACTGCCAACAGGTAGTGGATACGTACCAATCCTCCCATTCCCATAGCCTGAAAATGCTGGCGACAGCACATAACCTGGGTAGAACCCATACCTTGGGCCATATGAAGAATACATACCACCTGCATAGTTATTACTGTACATATATCCTCCTGTAGCACTTGAGATTCTAGCATTGCTATTATTCTGATTCACTATGTTACTGTCTTTTGGAACAGCCCTCTTGACCTCCACTAGCTTCTCATTCAATTCATGGAAACTCTTATGCATTACATTATCGACTGCATCCTCTGTGTCGAAAGTGATGAAACCAAACCCCCGGGGCCTATGGGTCACACTGTCATACATTAGGACCGCATCAGTTGTCTTACCAAACTTCTCAAAATATGCGTGGAACTCTTCCCCTGTCAAATTGGAAGGCAATCCACCAACAAAAATCTTCTTTGTTCTTAGCTGAGCACCATTAGAGCCGTTATGGACACTATTATTGTTATTATTGATGCTGCTGCCATTGTTGCGGTTGTTATTGCTACTTGTTTTGATCGTGCCATTATGCTGATGTTCTCTAGGCACAGCCCTTTTCACATCCACCTATATCATATACCCAACGAAAATAATGAATAGGACTTTTGCAATAGCTTCAGCAACACCAAAGCTAAATATTGGGGAGGGGGAGGATTTGGCAGTCTTTAAATGGAAGACGCACGCAAACCAAATCAGAAGTCGAGTTGCTTATACTAGGAAAATATGGGTTCACTTCAAAAAAACGAAAAATCCCTCTATTGTGCAATGAAATAAGAAGAGAAGCCCCAATCTAGGGTTTGAATTGCTGATAATGAACGGGGAAAAATATGGCATGCACAAGAAAGATAGAACTAAATTGTCTTAGATGAAACAACAATGGCAGACAAACAATCATAAACGTGAATCTATTCACATTCAACAAGTATAGAGCAACAAAAAACTTGGGTTTCACTTCAACATCAAAAAGGGAAAGGAAGAAACGAGAGAGAGAGAGAGAGAGAGAGAGAGAGAGAGAGAGAGAGAGAGAGAGAGAGAGAGAGAGAGAGAGAGAGAGAGAGAGAGAGAGGAAGTACCGTTCTTCCAGAGATAACATGCTTGTCTCGAAGGGCTTTATCAGCAGAAGAGGGATCAGAGAAGAGCACAAAACCAAAACCCCTGGTGCCACCCGTGTTCCTATCCCTCATGATGACAGACTCAACCACATCACCATACTTGTTGAAGTGGTCACTTAGGGTTTCTTCGTTAGTCTCCCATGAGATACCACCAACGAAAATCTTCGCAGGCTCTGAAGACTCCATCCTCCCAAAACCAAGCACACCAACAAACTCTAGTGAGAGATAAAAAAGATACACAGAGAGCGAGAAAGAGGAGGGAGCCGTTAAACCCCAGAGAAACCCTTTGACTTAAATAAATCTAGTAAAGTTAAAATGTTGTTTTAATAATAGTTGGAGCCCCAACTCTTAGTTGGTTAGGGGTGTTTTAGGTTCAAGTTCTAACCTCAACTTTGACCTAAACCGTTAGTTTCGGTTTTAGAGAATCGAACCGTAGAGCATTATAACCAGAACTGAATCATGGGTCCCGATTTGGTTTGATTCTGAATCAAGGTTCTAGTAATTTAAAGATTTTGCTAAATAGAGTATATTATACCGTGAGATTATTTGGATGTAGGGTCTATGTTTTATGTGTGTAAGGTTATAAAACTTATGTGTATATAAACTTGTCAATATTTAAATCAATATAAGTATATAAACTTTATACATATTCACATTTTATATGTATATAAGGTTTAAAAACTAATATATATAAACTTATCAAGATTATATATAAGTTTTATAACCTTATATACATATTATATATATATACTCGTTCAATTTGATTAGTTCTCATGGTTCGATTCCAACACTGGAATTGTAAACCGAACCAACAGAAAATTTTCTAACTAAAAGTGAACCAAACCGAACCACCAATATAGGCGGTTCCATGAACACCCCTACTCCTTGTATCATTTTAATTATAGTTCTTGATTGTGCGAGATTAATAACTTAATATATATTGGAAAAGAAGATGGAACTTTGACTGCCAAAAGCTTCCTTTTAATTGTCAAAAAGAAATATTACCAATTAATCTCCATCTTTATATGATCAATAATTTAGTTTTAAGGTCTTAGCTCTTCTCTTTTTTAATAATCGTAATCTATGTTATTAATGTCATGTATATAAAAATTACATAGATGTGTTTAAAGTGCCTTGAGTATCCGAAGGGTTTGCCATGCAACCCTTTATTAAGGTGAGACAAGCTCGATAAACATTCAAAACAGGCAATAAAGGCCCCAAGAGTAACTTTTGTGGAGTTTCACATATTTTTGAATTGGGGAAGATTATGGCCATCATGAAGGTCAACAATGGCATTCATGGCAGTCGAACATCAAACTCTCTTACTGTCAATGGAGAAGGTTGACGGTGAACAGTTTCAACTAAGGTACATTTAGCTCCCAACAATGAATCCAGATTCTATTTTTTCAGATTTGGATTTTTTATCCAATCCATTGCTAATGTGTCCACTGACTCAGTGTTAGGAACATGATTTTAACATTATTTAGCATTTGTCATCACACCATAAAGCATAGGGTAACGAACAAAACATAACCATATGATCCAAAGTTACAAAAGAGTCAAAACACAAGGCAACTTTGTAAAGTTTTTCCTTTATACTAATTCGGGCATGATATACATATATATACATATATATGTATATATATTATACATATGAGAAGCTGGTATATGCTAACATCTTTAGGTGGTAGTAAATTCAAACAAATCTCAATCATCTATCTTTGTTGATAAATAGTTATGATTTGAAATTTAAAAAGCAAATATGTCTAATGTGAATAAAGTATACATGCAAAAAGTACATATTTATTTTTTACTTTATTGATTCAAATCTCAACTATATACATATATATATATATATATGTGTGTGTGTGTGTGTGTGTGTGTGTGTGTGTGTGTGCTTAGTCGCCATTGGTCACACTTTATATTAGTTTTCAAACCAGATCATGTTGAAATTAAGAAACCCAACCATATAGCACAAGACCAAATGCCAAAATTAATACTAGCAGCCTTGATCTCAAGGCACAAGATCAACGGTATTCTTGAGAATGGATCTTCCATGATCCATCGGTTTGGTTCCATTTTAGTTTGGATGTCCTGATGAGAGGAAGAACGTTAATCACCATTATTGATTTGATCACATGATACCTTATGACCTAGGTCATCGACTGTGGCCTTTTCTTTTTTATTACGAAAAGAGGCCGAAGCCCAACACAGACACACCAATACATGCATCCTTTAAGAGTCGAACTTCCTACTGACAATGAAGGCGCTAGAGCACCCTACCGTTGAGCTAACGCTCTCGGTGCAGCTCTGGCCTTTTCTTTTTGTATACCACCGTAAGCTGCACAAGGAGACACAGCCCTTCTAGGAGCCAATAAGACATTTAAGTGGGAGGCCTAGAGTTCGAAACCTAATGTATCAATAACAATGGTCTGCACAATCACACCACACTTAAGTACTCTTGCCATTTTCTTGCTTTTTTAATCAAGAGTGTCGTTCAGAAATTTAAAAGAGTCACTAGAAAACTAAAAAAGAAATGGCAACTATATTAGATTCTATCCTTAACATTTAAAAAGGAGGGAGGGGTGAATACCGTGAGGTTTACAAAACCAATATATATATATATATATATATATATATATATATATATATATATATATATATATATATATATATATATATATATATATATATAGAGAGAGAGAGAGAGAGAGAGAGAAAGATTGGATCTTTAACCATGCGGCTCACTCATACCAATTGTTACAATGAGTGGAAACCTGGGAGATGAGTAGGATCTCATATATATATATATATATATATATAAACCATAGCATGCTCACCCTTAAGATGTTCACTTATTTATTTTGGGTGGCAAAAGAGTAATTTAAACTTTTTGAAAGGTTTTAAAAGTATAAGTGATCCAACCACACTATATATATAAGAGGTAATGCTGAATGCATAACGTCTTTAAGTACATTAAAGTACTTAAATATTTCAAAGAGTACTTTAAGTTCACATTTAATGCATCTATCAAGTACAAAAAATAATTTTAATTCAAATGGTCATCATTGACCTCAAATATCAACATATAGAGAGAGTAAGGGAGATAGTGATAAACGGCTAGGGTTGTGCATTGATCGTTCAGTTAGGTTTTGTTATTCAGTTTAGCCGAATTCTCTCTCTATATATAGGTATTCGTATATATATTATAAATATATACACTATACACACTATGCATATACATATAATATATATATTATATAGGTATGTGTATGTATATGTATGTATATATACATGCATATACCTATAAACATATATATATATATACATATTTATATTTATATGTGTTATATATACATACATATATATATATATATATATATAATTCGATTATTCAGTTTTCAAACCATAAAAACTGCATAAACCAAACTGATAAACCGATCTTTTTTTAAAATCTAGATTGAAACAAAAATAGAAATTTCGGTTCAGTTATTTGGTTATACCTTAATAATGCTCAACCCTATAAATGTCTAATGTCCTTAAGTTATATATATATAGAGAGAGAGAGAGGGGGGGGGGGGGGGGGGCAGTGCTACGTGCATGTGTGTGCATGCACACAGAACCCTTCAAAGCCTATGTTGCGCATTGACCTGCACCCAAAATAGCGACCCATGAGCATCGATCTCTAAGTTCAATCAATATCGAAAGTCAAAACCCAATACTTTATAGTAAACTTGCGTAAAACGATGGGTCTTGTTTCAGTACAAGCTAAAATATCGGCCAAGGACCAGAATGGGACTTGCCTGAACAGTGAAGCAAGATTAGAAAATTAGCGGACACGAAACGTTAAGGACTTCCAAAAAGTTACATTCACGTTAGGTTCTCATGTTGTGTCTTGAATTTCTAACTGTTCTTTGCTCTAGACCATGTTTATCTCATGTCATTTCGTGTCAGTGGCAAGTGGAACTGAACATTACCTATTCCTTTCTTTGTCACTTTTTGATGCAGATCCGTGTCAGGTTTCATTTCGTGTCTCCAATTGCCATCCCTAGTGAAAGTTTCTCCCTTCTCTTTTTATCTTCACTCTTCTCTCTACCACGTATGTTACTAATGGAGAGATTCTCCATCCAAATTATAAATTCAACATAAATAACCTTTGGAATTTAAAAGTCAGAAATAAGTAGAAGTATTTTTTTATCTGATAAATATCACAATATAAAACAATATCGTCTCTTCAAAATAAAGTTGACTATATTTGCAGCACAATCACCCAGACAAACCCTTGTTTGGTGGGATCGTTGGGTCAATGGGTTCACTCCCAATGCAGAATTAGGTCCAGTGCCAACCATGCATTTGAAGCATTATATGCCGTATATGTTCAAGAAAAGGTTGGTAAATGAACATAGTTTCTCATAGTTTAGCTTGGTCTTTTCCTATTCGATTTGTTCAAGAAAGCTCATCAAACGATATTTTTAAAAATGTTACCTATACAATACCTTCAGTTAAGTACGCCAAGGTACTCAAGTTTTACCAATACATAATTTTTTTGTTATATATATATATATATTGTTGAGAACGACTCAACTCAAATAGCATGTACCGACTTGTTGACTGTTTTGGTAAAGTGCGGGGCATGATAGAAGACGTCGATGGCAAAAAGATTTATACGGATCTCAATAGGTGCAGACCCAACTCGGGATACCATAAACAAAGCGGAATTGATCTTAAGAGAAGATAATATAGTATTATTAAAGAACTGAAACTAATACAAAGTATTCTAATTTAAAATAAAAAAAATCCTAAAGTCTACGCGTAAAATTAAGACTAAAGTTAAAGTTGAAGAAGAAATGCAGATTTCTGGTTATGTATGCGTGTGTCCTGTCTGTTTTTTCCTCCTTTCTTTCTCTCTATATATAGGTGGTAGAGATGAAAATAACCTCTTCATCTCCAACTTTAATGCTCTTATCGTCCACTTTTATCGTCTTGATGATCATAGCTATTCACGTCTTTTGTCAGTATTCCTGTAGTTTTTCAGTTCTTCGTGTTCCTGTGTTTTGACATCTTTCGACCTGTTTAGGATTTTTTTCGTTGAAGTTAAAGTGTCTGTTCAACCCCGTAAAAAAAGAGAGAGATGAGAGAGCTAAAGGAGATAAGAGGACGACTCTCCACATTTTGCTCATTACTCTTCCACTAACAAATACACAAGTGGAGGCTATATTTCTCTTTAGAAAGCGTGAGCAGAATGAATTCTTCTCTTCCTACTCTTATTATTATAAGACTTCATTTTCGTCATAATCGAACCACCTTCCCTTATAAAAACCGAACTACCTTTGCTCATTCTCATCTGAAAAGATCGAAGAGGAAAACAATGAGCTTGTTTCACAGCCAAGCCACCAAGAAGGAAGGCAAGAGCAGCAAGGTCTACTCCCTGAGCTCACCGAGGCGGGTGCCGTTTTCATGGGAAGAGGAGCCGGGAATATCAAAGAAGTCTCCTCTAAGGTGCCCTACAGAATCAGAAAGTGCAGCACAGAGTCCTAAACTGAAACTCCCCCCTCCCCCTCCTTGTGTCCTTCAACCAAAGAACTCAATGAAGCATAATGGAAGTAACAAGAGTATGGTGTGCTATGAAGACCCTTTCTTGGCTGCCCTAATGGAGTGCACAAAGAGTGCTTCGGGACACCAGAAGGACACCAAGAAGAAAGGGTGCCCTCCAAGGAGAAAACTTGTTGACCTTTCGTGCAAGCAGTCTTGTGATGTTAGAGAAGACACCATTTTGAGATTTCAATCCGACGAAGATCGTTCTCTTAATTTTGGTCCTTCGAATGACACAGTTTCTACTGTGAGGTCCTCCTTCAAGAGTAAGCAGAGGGAGAAGGTTAGAAGTTAAGCTGCTGGTTTCTGCTCTTACCCTCTTCTGTTCAACTTCAGTGAGATTATATTGTTCAGCGGACTGTAGCACATTGTAATGCTATTTTCAATGTCAATTTAGACGAAAATTTTAAGTTGGTGTGCTTTCCACATATATGAATTTGTTTTAAGTTGGTGTGATAAAAATAAAAAAGAAAAAGAGAGGAGCAGTAGCTCACCTGGCTACGGGGTAGACTCATAAGTTAGAAGTCATGAGTACAAAACCAGGGGTGTTCAAATTGAGAAAACATGCTCATCTAACAACTCGGATGGGAATACACATTTGCTTAATGCTCAAAACGCTTCTATTGAGTCACAAATATTGTAGAAAAATTTGGGTTTTTTTCAGGTGAAAAAAAAGTTTTTCATTTTACTTGAATGAGTAAGATTTTCATCTATCATGAAAATAATAAAAATCTGGTCTAAATTTAGCAAATAAATTAACCATTTCATTGAGTATATGAAACTATAGATACACTTTGGAATGTGTTAGATACCAAATAGCCATCGAAAGAAAAAATTTCGTACCCAAGGGTTAGCTTAACGGCAGGGTGCTTTAAGGCCGTTAGTGTTGGTGGAGAGTTCGACTCTCAAAGGTTGCATGTGTGGGTGTACGGGGTGTTTGGCTTCGACCTCCTCTTGTAACAAAAAAAAAATTCTCATACACCACAAAATTAGATTAAAAGAACTTGTTCTCTTTAAGCAAGGTCTCGAGTTCGAATCTTGTGAATATAGAAAACCAGTATAGGAAGAGCTTAAACCCTATAGTCAGCGGACCTAATTCAAACGAGATTAGACGGAGCCATCATCGGCTTTTGAATATTCTTGTTTTAACAAAAACAAAGAAAGAAAGAAAACAACAAAAGTTTCATAAATCCTTCTTCTTCTTCTTCTTATTATTATTATTATTATGATAATGACATTATTTGAAAAATTAGGCAAAATCAATTGGAGATGTCATCCAAGTCGTCTAATCAAGACATGCTGCCTCGACGAACTTGACT
This sequence comes from Brasenia schreberi, assembly GCA_036023115.1. Taxonomy (NCBI): domain Eukaryota; kingdom Viridiplantae; phylum Streptophyta; class Magnoliopsida; order Nymphaeales; family Cabombaceae; genus Brasenia; species Brasenia schreberi. Next base: position 2,293,345 of record JAYKKT010000050.1, read on the forward strand.
TGAGAGTGGGCTGCTAGATCTGAACCCATTTCGACTTGATTCACCTAATCTTCATGTTCGCGAGTGGCTCGCCATCCTTTTATGACCAAGGCCTTGGTGGACTGAAAGTCTTCCCTTGTGAAAAGGTTGAAAATAAAAGACCCTTGATTATCTTAAAAACCCTATCAAAATTACCTAGATAGACAAGCGGAACCGAATTGGGTTAGGAATTAACTAAAAGCGAAACTGGTTAAACCAAACCATGATCCATCCAATTTGGTTTCGGTTCTACCTTTGATGGACCCAGAATTAGTGGTTCCAAACTGTAATTCTATGATTTTTTTTTTATTTTTTTAAAATTTTAATAATTGGCCATGTCTATCTTGAGGTATGATTAGATACGTTCTATCGAAAAATAATGTGCATATGCACATCAAGTTGGGTTTCCATGGGATATGTTCTATTTCTTCCTCCGGTTCTGGTTATCCTAAAACATGGAACCATGATAGAGTTGTTCGGGTCCGGTTCCAGTAACCTTTTGGAGCTGTTCTGGTTTGTCTAAAACCGTTCAAAAACGGTTATTTTATTTTAGAAAATTAAAAGTTATACGATTTTTTTTAAAAGACCGGAGTCGGTGGTTTGAAACTGTCAGTTCCAAGTTCCAGTTTTATAAAAAATAAAACCAGAACTGAATCGGATGATCTCAGGTTTTGGACTAGTTCTGGGTTCAGTCAGTTCTTGCAATGAAGCGGGTTAGGGAACCAGTTTGATACCGAACCTCGAATTCGTGGCCCATACCCGCCTTGTTACCTTCTTTCTCCGACATGTCGGGTTTCGGTTAGTCCAAAACTTAGAACCGTAATAGAATTGATTTGGGATCGGTTTCGCTTTCAATTTTAGAACCATCGGTTTCAGGACGGTTATGACTTGAATTCGAAACGGCTAGAAACCTGTATTTTTATTAAAAATTAAAAAATGCTAGATTTCTTTTAAAAAGACTGAAACAAACTGTTTGGAACCATTGGTACCAGTTTTATGAAAGCTGAAACCGGAACCAACGGTTCCAAACCTCTGGTATTGGTTATGGTCCTAGAACTGTCAGTTTTGGGATGGTTCTTGTTTGAGTCTGGAATCGGTATTTTTATTAAAAATTTAAAAATTATAGAAAATTTTCAAAGAAAAGAGTGAAACCGGTGGTTCTAGTTTCACTGATTTGGAGCTGAATCGGTTCTTGACTTGGTCCGATAACGGTTAGAACCACTGGTTAGGAACCGGTCTATATATAATCTCCTCAAAATAGTGGCAAGAGATAACTACAAAGGAAAGATCTCTGATGAAATGAGGTTTCCCATATTGCACGGGCCGCCCATGCTTAGAGACAACCTGAATTTCTAGTTTTCAGGTCAAATTCGGGTTGAACTCTAAGCTCCTCGAGTAGAGCCACATTTCGTATTCATCACAAACACAAGCCACACAGCAACATTAATAAATCCAATAGGAAATTTGAAATAAAAAATAGACAGTTTAAGTTTTGAAAATTTAACTCCCTCCCTCTCTCTCTCACACACACACACACACACATCTAATATGATATACAATAATATAAGCATATTTGCTGCATCATGTACCGATTGTGCCTTATTTTATACATGTCCTGTGTCGAGTCAAATATGTTCAGGATTTCTTTGCCCGGATCCAAACTCGAACTAACTCACCAATGGTACCCACTCCATTTGGGTCGGATATGGTCAGAATACAATGGGCTGGGCCAATGTTGCGATCCATAATTAGTTTGTGACTTTCTAAAGCCACATCTAACTAATGGGTGGTTTTACTTAAACATGATCAGTTTGGAACCGCTCTAACATTTTCAATAGAACCCCAAGAACACTTTAGAACCGAAAAGAGTCAAATCAGACCCAAACAGAACATTATATATATATATATATATATATATATATATATATATATATATATATATATATATATATATATATATAGAGAGAGAGAGAGAGAGAGAGAGAGAGGAGGACGAGATGAGTTTTCCTCTTTGAGAACCTGCTCCATGTAGAGGCGGGTACCCACGGGCGGGTAGGAATTGCCATTCCTAATGGGTGCTAACCCCTTTTGTACATTTCTCAATAGAAAAGGCTTCGGCTGATGCGTGAGTTTGCATCTTATACGAGAGAATTTGTAAACTTTTACCTCGTCGCCCTTCCTTTGCGCAGACGAGAAAAGGTGACTACCGGCAGGTGTAAAAGCTACAGAAATTGATCCTTTTAGGTTGTTGCCAGAAGACTCCTTTGATCTTCCGAAACCACTGGTATTCACTCTTTCATAGCAAAGTTACTACAAAGAAATTACTGTGGAGATTTACTGCGCCCAGCTGTAAGCCCAACTGTGTCACGTGGAGAACCACCCTTATGCATGTAAACCGACAATTTTAGAGAGAGAGAGTGAGAGAGAGGGTGACTATTCATAAATGTGAGTATTCGGCATTAATGGATTCAGTCATGTTGTGTACGTCTCGAGCCAAGTGTAAACCAATTTCAGTCCAAGTTGGTCCTGGTCTCCATGGTCATCCAACTCAAACGCCTTGTCCTTGCACTCGTCTTAACCATTGTGTTGGAAAACCGAGATAAACCAGGGGCACCATTGCTAAGTAAAAGAGCAAGACAATTGTAACAGAAGAAAAAGAGCAAGATGGTTGAGGTGAAACACACATCAAAGATCAATCCATCCATTAATCCGTTTCTAAGTTCCTTCCTTTCTCAGCTTCCATGTGTACATCCACAACCATCAAGAATTTACTAAAACAGAGAGAGAGAGGAGAGAGAGAGAGACTTTAACATGGGCTTGTATCGAGGTGCTGCGTAAAACGTTTCCCACTGCAAAACAGAAGCACTCAATTATTTCCTCTCTCGATCCCATAAAAAGAGCAGTTAGGAGAGAGAGAGTAGGAGAGAGAGAGAGAGGCTACCCAGGTTTCTAATCTTGCATTATGCCTCAGAAGTGAGGAGTGGCTGCATCTTTACCAAAACTACCAAAACCAAAGCTAACATCCAGAGAGTGATGATTCTCTTGATGCACCGCTGGTTTTGCTCTGGGGTGGTGTTGCGGAGTTGATGAATCTCATTGTATATTTTGATGGTTTAATCGACTATGGTGCCTCAGATGGTGAATTTCTGAACAGAAGAGCTATGAATCTGGGGGTTTCTGATGGAACAAGGAGGGGTTTGTGGGTCTTTTGATGATGAGACTAAGATCTTTGAAGTAGGCTCAAAAATGCTGAAGAAAGAAGACGTCTTGGGCTCAAGGCCAATGCCGTTCCAAACTAAGCCCCATTTCTTCACATCCAATTCTTTTTTCTCAGATGGGCAGCTTGGTTTGTCACCTCTCACTAAATCCGATCGCTTCAATCTATTGAACAGCCATGATTCTTGCACTAAAGTTTCAGGCAAGGATAAAACTAAGCCCTTTTGCCTGCAAACAGAATATCTTAGGCATCAAGTTTTTTCATTTCTTAGTTATTTCTGCTTGTTCATGATGGTAATGGTGAGGTAGAAATTGGTTTTGATTTATTTGTGGTTTGATTCTTCGTGTCTCTACGAACTGTATTAAGAAATTTGAGTTCAGCAAGGTTGGATGGTGACATTCATGGTGTTTTGACAGGGGCAGGGGGGGCTTTTACTCCCTCTCAGTGGTTGGAACTTGAACATCAAGCCTTGATCTTCAAATACATGACTGCAGGAATACCAGTGCCTCCAGATCTCCTCTTACCTCTTACGAAAACACTCAACCCAACCCTTTCTTCATTTTCTACTGGTTCCTTGAGACCTAACCTCTGTAAGTATGATTTAGACACTCTGGTCTCTGTGATTCCCTTGATTTTGTATATTTGTATTTGTTTTGGTTTATGATTTCGGCCATAAGTTTTCTTGTTCGTGGTTTTGTTGGTTGATTGTGATGTGTTTGTTCCATGCCATTGCTCTCTTTCTTGTGTTTTTCAGTGAGGTGGGGGTCTTTTCAAAAAGGATTCTCCGGCAACATGGATCCTGAACCCGGCCGCTGCCGGCGAACGGACGGGAAGAAATGGCGGTGCGCTCGTGATGCTGTACCCGATCAGAAGTACTGTGAGCGGCACTTGAACAGGAGCCGTCATCGTTCAAGAAAGCCTGTGGAAGGCCAAACTGGCCAGGGCACAACCGCAGCCGATGCTGCCTCCGCGTCCAAGGTGGCGCCGCCGCCTGTCACGGCTGCCTCGCAAGCGGCACCGGTTTGCAGAAGTGCAGCAGAATCTCTAGCGAATACTCAGTCCCAGATCAAGACCTTACAGCCCTCTGCTGATCTCTCTTCTTTTGCAAACTTCAGCAACAGGTTTACTTCCTCTTTTACTCAAATTGAAATGGGATTGATTGCTTGAAACCTGTCTTGTGATTTTATTTCCTTCGTCTACTGTTGAATTGGTTATGATTTTGGTCTCTATTTGTATCTCTCTTTTGTTTCTTATCGTCCTCTTTTACTGCTACCAGGTTCTTGATCAATAAACCCAATCTGGAAGACCCAATGCATCTGTCTTCGGTGAATGTCAAGGTGGAAGAATCAATGGTAGCTCAACAACTTCCATACAATGAATCGACTCGAACCGGGTTCAGCTTTGCTTCCTCTTATCCATATTCTCAGAGGAACTCATCCTTGCAGTCGAAGAAGTATGACCTTTCATCAGACCTTGGTACCAGAGTAGCTGAAAAACCTGATTCTCTTGGCCGTTTCATAGATCAATGGCCCAGGATAGACCGTCTCCAACCCGAAAGAACCCAATTCTCCGTCTCTGTTGATCCAATTGCTCCCATAGTGGACTTCTCGTCATCGTTTTCTTCCATGACTCATGAGAAGCTAGTGTTTCCCCAGCTGACATTGGCGCGAGAAATGGGCTTGACTCCACAGGGTTTAGGTGTGGGAGCAGTGGATGAATCATTCCAAAGGCAAAGCAACTGGAAGACTTCAATTGGGGGACCTCTTGCAGAGATGCTAAATTCAACCAGCAGCACTACTAGCAGCAGCAATGAACTTGAAAGCTGCTCTGCTCTCAACCTCATGACACGTGGCTGGGATGCAAGTTCACCCCTCGGATCCTCGCCGACCGACGTTTTGCAGAGGAATGCATTTGGATCAATGTCGAGCAGCAGTGCGGGCAGCAGCCCAAGAGCAGAAGTAAACAAGACCTCGTCGGTTCCACTCATGAACTCCATCCTTCAATCTGGTTAAGCTGTTTGCAGGAGTACAATCTGAAGACGATTAACTGTGGTGGAGGGCCGTTAGTAAGGTAAAGAGAAGGCTAATGAAATCAAGTGATGGATGCATTGCTCCTCTTTTGATAGATGAATCATGTTTTGAATTGTCAGTGTTAAATTTTCTTCTTTTTGAGATGCCAGTGTTCTGAATTTCTCATCCTTCTGGTATTCGTACAAAAATCTTGCTAACTAAAAAATCAAAGTGTTTGCGTCAACTTGATACATTTATAAGGAAGTGAAACTGATGAGGCAAAATATTCTACTCTACTGAGGTATTTATGTTTACCTTAAACCCTACCCAGCCCTGCTTGCAATTCTTCCCTACCTCGCCTGCCCCACAGCAGGCCGAGTAGAAACAACCATCCAAGACACATCAAAGCTCTTCATTCATGACCCGAAGTATGGACCACAGGACCTTCTCAACACTCTCCCTTAATTAATCCGGGTTGCAGCTAAGCGATGCCGGTGAGCCGAGACTGCATTGATAGAAGATCAGAAGTTCTTGAACATACTTGGTCGGATAACACACATGCACCCTCTGGGAGTCGAACTCCCCACCAGCAGCACGGCACTAGATGTGCCCTGCCGTTTAGCTCTCTTGGTGCATTGTAAGTAGGATGTTAAGCTACAGATCTTGACAGGAACCCGAAACAATATAGTCCGGCATGAGAACCAAGAATGGGGTTCCAAACGGTTGGATTGGATTCGGTACTCAAATATTTGCATATCAATCTAATCTTAAATCCATGAATTATCACTCTTATTACCATACTCGCATATAAAATAGCCGGGCACTAATACTTGGTCGGAAGCCACCACCTCTGGTGGCATTCTATTTCCGACTAGTCCTCCCTTTGTTTGGGCTCAGGCCCTTATTAGTTATCCGGCTCCGATTGGTCAATGAAATTTATCATTTGAACCTGAATCGGGACATGGTTATGCAAAACCTGAGTCAAACTCTCTCTCTCTCTCTCTCTCTCTCTCAAACGCACACATATATAGAGAGAGGTTCAATTTAAATTAAAAAAGCAAAAGATATGTAGGTGTACATGTAAATAAAGTATACTTATACAGATAATTTAAATTTCAAATTGAGATTTGTTTGAATTTACTAGTATCTCATATATATATATATATATATATATATATATATATATATATATATATATATATATATATATATATATATATATATATATATTGTGCATATTCATCCAAGAGCAAGAACCGGATATCATGTGCTTGCCAAGCAATTGAGGTGAGAGAGAGAGAGAGAGAGAGGCGAAGACATGGTGGTTGACTTTTTTAATGCTTGGTGTTTGTGCATTAAAGAAAACATAGAAGCCCAGATATCATCCCTATTACACGATGCAACCAACCCTAGCAAAGAAAGGACCGTTCACTTTTAACAGCATCCCATGCTCTTCCCTATGTAAACTGCAAATATAAAATAAAGCATTTTATGCAGCTCTTATTTTGGGAGAGCCGATGCTGCAACTCCTTTCTGCTTAATTTCAAAGGCGATGAACGGAAAAGAGAACAATGCAACTAGGAAGGTCACTCTGTCTAGCTGAACAACCTCTGTGCTCAGCTTGCTTCTATATGAATCAATGCCAAACAACCTTTGTTCATTGCTCAGCTTGTTTCTATGGGAATCACAGTGTCTAAATGCTAACGAACAGCTTCTGTAAGAGCATCTTTATGAAAGGAGAGTCATCCTTTTATGAGTTGAAATACCTTAGCTTAGATAAACAGCCCCTTAATTGCCCAAAATCTTTGTCAAAAAGTTCAAAGAAAAATGTCTCTATGTTTACCTTGAATAACCTAATACAATTATATATTTGGCACAAGCTTTAGATACAAATTTTAAAAATATCATATCTATCAAGTTTTATGAGAGTGGGCACCAATAGATGATAAAATGAGAGAGTTTAAAATGCTTTGAATACAAAGGTGACAAAAAAAGCTCCGATAAAAAATTATGAACAGCTAGGTTGTGAAAATATTAAAAGAAATAACAAAAAATAATTAACTTATTTATGTTGAATTAACTGCTAGTGTAACACATCACGATCGAAAACAAAGAATCCATCTAGCAGACCCCATCTAGTATGGGAAAAGGCTTGGTTGTTGTAGTTGTTGCATATCATAAGTCAAACCAAGCTCAACAGTACCAAGTTCATGTTCAGCTCATATGGTTCAAGTACTAAACACACTCGGGAACTACAAGCAGCTTGACTCATTTATCAGCTCTATCTCTCTCCATTTGCGTGTACACACTGGGGAGGGATTTTAGTTGATAAAAAAGAATCTACTTCAACCAATATGCCCTTTGGCACAGTCCAACAAAAGCTAGATATCGGCATCTACATCCAGAAGGCAGAACCGGTTTCAGGAAGTCAATAGAAGTAGACAAGTTCTAAACAATGAACGACTAATACACCTGCTAATGAGAACTAACACATCCAGGAAACTGATATACTATCTTAAACTCGATGGTCATGCATAAAAATTAAGAAAAACTGCTTATATTTTGGATTCAATCATAAAAACATAAACAAGTTCACAGCCCAGCTGAAGGTATAATGCAAATAAACTATGTACACCACACAGAAGTAATAGATACAAAAGGAACTCGCAATAAACTACAAACATGAGAATGCACTACTGACTCGTTACGTCTTTCGACCATATTCTTTCATCACGTACTCTCCGAAGAACTGCATGAACATTCACATGATTCAAATCTCTTCGTAATTGTCGGACAGAATAAATCAAGGTTCTTAAGGACGCTGTGTAAATAGTTACATCCAAAAGCTGCATAAACTATAGTTATCCTGGTCTTCTATCAAATTGAGTGGTCTTAGGTAGCATCCCACAAGGGCTCATACACCAGCTTGTCTATCCAAACCTCCCTCTCTGCAATAACTAATATGAGGCTGTGAAAATTATCATGAATAAATAGTTTTGTTTTCCTCAGTCCTCACAGAAAATTATCTCGTTTGACATTACAAGTGCGTTACAAACACAATCTTAGCTCAATGTACTGTTGCAAGATGCAAGAGAACTATGCAAAGAGCGTTAGTTGTTTAGGTGATACCTCAAGTCTAATATTCCATACTGCATAAGCAGATACCACACTTTAGTGTGATTTGTTTCGTTATAGAAGGAAATCTAGAGTTCTGCATGGTGGACACAATGGGCACCTTCAAAACCACAAAAGGAAAGGAAAAGAAAATCAGCAAAGGAAGTATCCACTTACTCGTTGGGTGTAATAAGACGAATGTTAAAGAGTCATTAAACGATTGCAACTTCCAATTCTATTCCATACCGATCAAACACAGGAAAAACAAAAAGAACATCATTCCTTTGGTTTTTGAGGAAAATTTGGAAACTTAAGTACAAGATCAGGGCATCACCTGTTGGCACCCCAAGAGTTTTACATGCGCATAAGTACAAAACAGGAAATAGTGAAAAACTCTAATGGAAACAGCTAACTTATTCATGCTCAGAAGCTAATGATTTTAACCTGCAAGGCTAAAACTTCAAACGAAAACTGGAGCAAGAGAGTTTGCTTGACAAACCATTCAGTATGTTACTTTCTTTGATGACATAATATGAGAAGCAAGTGCGTCTCTAGCTCTCTGCCCATTCTCATCTTCTCCATCAAAATTCGGAAAACTACTATCGAGCCGATCCTCAACCTCCTGAGGCATAGATTCACCGTATTTAAGCATAAAATTATGAAGAATGCAGGCTGTGCTGACAACAACCGGCCACGTCTCCAAAACCCCGACTTTTGGCCTCAGTTTCAGGAGTTGCCACACAGATTGCAGCCTCCCGAACGCCGTTTCCGCCACTTTCATCCCTCTTTGATGAACCAAGTTATAGGCCGTCCGCTTCTCATCATCGACGGAACCGAATTCTGTATACGGCGTCATGAGCCACGGCAAACTGGGGCAACAAGAATCCCCTAAAACATACACCGGCATCGAATACCCATTACCAAGCTCGAATGCGGACCCACGAATCGCCTCTTTGCCGTCGGAGAACAAATGGGTGTTCGGCAAAATCTCCGCCGGCGCCACGGAAACCGGCCATCCGACGGAAACGTCCATAAACCTCCCATCCGAATCGAACAACCCCATCATACTCAGACCATTTTCCGATCCATCCTCTGCGAAAAACTTCCGAAACCCCAAAACCCCACAGCAATTAGGGATTCCGATTGCGAAAAATCCACGAATCACTTCCGATAAAGTGGCGGACGGAGAGTCAAAATCGAGGCGATCTTGAAGAGCCTTGCAGACTTGGTAGAACGAAACACACGCGGTCTCAGCGTCGAAGCCGAAGAGCTTTCCGACGACGGGAAAGGGCACTGCATGGGCAAGGTGGAAGAGGGCGGCGCCCAGCTTGTAATTAGCGTTGTCGCCGCCGAGAGCAGTGGCGACGGCAGCGAGGAGGCGGTCGAAGCCGGGCTTCGAAAGGCGGAAGAAGTCGGACCAGCGCGCATCTGAATGAGAGGAAACGGAGGAGGAGAATCGATCGAACCAAGACGCATGTTTCTGGTTGGGTGGGGAAAGGCGAGTGACGGAGAGGCAGTCGGAGAGGGAGAAGAGGGAATGGAGACGGGCGACGAGGACGACGCAGTCGCGAAGTGAGGAACGGAGAGAGGAGGTCTGAGAAGGAAGGAGGTGGACGTCGTTTTCCGACGCGAAGCCGTGGACGGCAACGACGGAGTTCACGGCAGAGGAGAGGAGAGACGCTAATTCGTCCTTCTTTAGCTTCAACTTCGGCTTCCGCTTCTGCTTCACTTTCCGTTTATGGGGCGTCGTCGCCTTCTTCGGCACCATGGTTTCTCCAGGGATTTCGTACATAGGAGGAGAGAGAGGGAGGGAGCTACTGAAAAGAACAGCGTATCCCCGACTGTCGAACAGCCGGAACAAGTAACTAAGAACCGTTGTTAATCATTCACTCATTATATTTCTTTCTACTAGCTGAAGCCATCGAGCTCTCTCTCTGTAGTTTGCATATCAAACTAGAACGGCTGGTATTAAACAAGCTACAATCTCTGTCATGATTTCTCTCAGCTGTCTTTCTTTGTCGTTTTCAATGTCAAGGTACCACTCACTACTTGCTGTTGTTCTTCTTCCTATCGGTGTTCGTTGGTCTGTCACCCATCTATGAACATTCTTGAGAGTAAAAATTAGGTTTTAGTTTGATATTTTGTCTGTTACACGGTCATTCTTTCTGTTTTACATTTTGTTTTGACGATGAGTTTTAAGTCACATCATCAATATCAAATTAATGTGTTTGGGTGAGTGGTTATCAATCTTTATTTGTATGCCAAAGTTGCGAAATATATATTATGTATATTTTGAACTTCATTTTTTCTTTCTCCCAATGATATTACATTTATCATGGGATTTATTAGGTTGTTCATAATATATTGCATATTAATACTTTTTTTTTACCAATATATTAGTTATAGGATGTATTCTTATCAGGTGCTATTTGCGTAGGAACCATATGCTAACATGTACTTTACTGTATATGAATTGAATAGTTCTTTCAAGATTTAATCCTTAGGTTTATCATGTGGTTTGAGTGAAATTTGATGCTTGCATTTCATATGACATGAAATCAACTTTTTGGTTTACGTGGTGTGGACAGCAAGTTTATTATGGTTGTTTAAAAACTTTTTTAAGACTTGGTCAATGATCAATATTAATTTATACTTTTTATTATATATTTAATGGATAACTATAACTTGTGTTTGTCAATATATTAGGATCGTCATGAATGTCGATTATCTGATACATAGAAGTTGGATATATAAGCATACAAAGGTCAACGTATACGTGATTATGGTTATCAAACCGAGTAAATGTCTTTGTTCATTATGTCATGACAAATGTTCAAGATAGATATAGTAGGAGGATCTATTGCACATGTTCAAAATGTAATAATATATATTTTGTCATGTCAGAAATCTTATTTGTTATGGTTTTACTCTAAACTATGTTACATGGATCTTTCATAGTGTGTAACAAATACCTAATGTTGTGCTCAGAAATAATATTGGAAAAACACGTGGTGTATTCACTTTAATCTTTTTATATATATAAAAATTTTATAGCTTATTGAGTAACCTAATATTTTTCTTGAATAGAACAAAGCAGTGTTGTCTGACGCGTATCGTATCGTGTATCGCTGGGCTCCACGATACGGGCGTATTGTATCGTATCGTACTTTAATATTAAAATAATATAAAAATTAATTAAAAATCAATAAAATTTAGTAAAAAATTGAAAAAAATCAGGAAAAAATCAGGAAAAATCTGATAATTGCTTTAAATTCATATAATGTAAGTTTAGTACAGATTGAGCATTCAACATTAAACAATTGCATCCAAATTTACATATTTTGAATCCAAAAAATAAAATACAGACATAGTTTACACTTTACAGTACACTACAGTTACATATAATGTTACATTTTACAAATTGTAATCAGGATCATCAACTAAATAATCTTCATCTTCTCCTTGTTGCAGATCCTCATCATCATCAGCCATGCCCACACCTTCTTCTTCAAAATCAAATTCTTCATCTCCATAATGTTGTTGCGCTTCTTTCAAATTAATCCAGGCAACGTCTTCTTCTGTTAGGAGGGCATTTTCTTCAGTGTCTTTCATAACCCAATCTTCTAATATATCAAAATTATCTAAACTTATTGGATCGAACTGACTTTCTTCTCTATTTACTTTTTTTAATTGCCTACGACACAAACAAAGATAAACAATTAGTAAGTAATATTAAGTTATTAACAATTGAAAACTGAAGTTAAATAATATTGAATTGAAAATTTGAAAGTAATACAACATTATCTTTCATGAAGGCGCATGTTACAACGAATATAAACCAAATCATTAAGCCTTTTGTGTTCCAACCTGTTGCGCTTTTTTGTATGGATGTGTTCAAAAACACTCCAATTTCTTTTACAACCTGTTGCACTACAGGTTTGGCTTAAGACTCTGACTGCAAAATCTCGAAGGTTTGGACAATCACTTCCAAACCTGTTCCACCAAACATCTGTAAAAAAAATACAAACATTAGAGACATAATAATCCACAGTAATGTAAGATGCAACTTAAATATGAAAATAAACAATGTACCTGGACGCATCGTAGAGCGGTTGCGAATTGTAACAGGCAAACCCATCAAGTGAAGAGCATTATCATATATCTCCATCTCTCGATGTATCGCATCTGCTATGCTCTTATCAGGGACTAATCTGTCGATACAATCAATGATTCCTCGATTAACCTCACCGTCCCTTTTGAAGGTTTCTGAGTACCTGAATGATGGGTTTAGATAATATGTTGCTGCATGAATAGGCTGATGCAATTGTTTATTCCATCTCCTATCAATTATTTTCCACACGGGCACATAATCTCTCTTTTTTCTATTAAAATTATTTCTGATGGCTTCTTTTGCTCTGTCCATGGCTTCATAAAGGTAGCCCATAGATGGTTTCTCCTCGCTATCAGCCAATCTCAAAACTTTCACTAATGGACAAGTAATTTTCAATAATCTGACACATGCATTCCAAAATGAACTTCTAAAAACTGTTTCTGCAATCTCATTCAACTTTCTATTTCTTCTGTTTTGAGGCAACTCTGCAAATTGTTGCCACTCATCTGAGGAGAACATTCTCTTCAAAGCTTGCTTCTGTCTCACAATACTTTGTACAGATAAGAAGTTTGTTGCGAACCGAGTTACAGCTGTGCGAAAAAGCTCTGTACCTTCTGTATATCTCCTCATCATACACAAAACAAATGCATGGTTGTAAATGAATTTTGTAATATCTTGGCAACACTCAGTTGCTGCCTTTATTTTATCCATCTCACCAATGTCCTCGAGGATGAGATCTATACAATGGGCTGGACATGGTGTCCAGTAGAAAGTCCCATAAATATCAGCTAACTCCTTCCCAACTGCTTTGTAGTTAGTTGCATTATGTGTAATCAATTGGACCACATTCTGTAGCCCAACCTCCTGTATAATCTTATCAAATTCTTCTTGTAGGATCTCTGTAGTGTGTCTCTCCTCTGACATGTCTAGAGATCTCAAAAACATGAGTCCTTTAGGACAATATACAAGAAAGTTTAGCAATGTCCTTTCTCGCCTATCGGTCCATCCATCTGCCATAATAGTGCATCCTGTTTCCTTCCACGACTGTCTCAAAGTCGAACAGTATTGTTGCACTTCAATTACGGTCTGATCTAATATCTTTCCTCTCAACTTCTGATAAGAGGGCATCTTATATCCTAGACCAATGTTTGCAATTGCATCTGCCATTGCTTGAAAATGAAAACTATTTGCTGCATTAAATGGAATGCATGCATCATAAAACCATCTTCCCACTGCAAGGTCTGCTTGATCATACAGTTGTTCTGAAGCCATAGCAGCACGAATTCCTAGTTGAGCACCAGGTGTAGTGGAAGGAGGAAAGAACGAATGTATGCTAGAAGAAGAAGCTCTTCCTCTACTCCTTCCTGAACTTCCTCTTCTGCCACCTCCAAAGTCTTCAGCTGCAACCCTCTTTCCTCTAGTAGGTGCTCGTGAACTGCTACTACCAATCTCTGTTCGAGTATCTGAAGGCAAACTATCAGTGAATCCAAATCCAGTGGCAATAGCATCATCAGCTTCTTCATACATCTGAAAATCATCCTTTTGTTGTCTCCGTTCTTGTATGTTCTCAATCATCTGTAGGCATTGCGATTTAATACCTTCTGGTAAACTTCTAACTCTGCCTGTGCATGGAGCAACTTCTTTCCTGGTTCCTGCTAGGTAGTGTTTCAACCTTGAAATCCACCACTAACCACCTTTTCACAAAATAAGCATCTGATTTTTAACCTTGAACCCTCAACTGGTATACCCCACTGCCATGCTGGATCATCAGACTTTGAATGAGAGTCTCTACCACCCCTTCCTGTCATCTCAATGGAGTACTTTAATTCAAACAAAAACCTGAAAATAAAAGCACTTCGTAAATCCCCCAATCTTCAAATAACACTCAAATCGAGTGTCTCCCACTTCATGAATGCAATAAAAATCGTATACACACTTAATAACTTCATATTTTGTCATTCAAAAAAAAAACCTGAAATAACACAAAAAACAATAAATATAAAGGAAAATAATGAAAAAAACATTAAAAATATACCAAAATTCGAGTTTGGAGGCTTGCACGGGCATCGTAGGGTACAATTTTGGAGCTTTGAACACTAAGGAGGCGAAAATCGGCTCTTAGGAAGCTTGAGGAACCCAAGAAGAGAGAGGAAACCCGCGAAAAATCGCGGGTTTCAGTCGGCCCGGATACGCACCATATCGTGCGGTACGGCCCGTATCGCACGATACGGTGCGATACTGTGGGTTTCACGATACGGGCCCCGTATCGTATCGTGGTGGCCCACGATACGATACGTATCGTACGATGCGATACGGATAACACTGGAACAAAGTGTACGAAGAATATGAAAAAAATTGTTGTGAATCAAGTTCAACGTAAAATGCTCTCTCTTTTAAGAAAGCGATGAGATGTATACACTATAAGCCGCATGACGGCTGTAAGAGAGGTTTGAGTGTTGGTACATCTATAATAATAAGTAAAAGTACTTGACATCAATATATTTCACTCATAGTCAACTTGCTCATATTGAAGATCGGGTAAGTTTTACATTTATTGACTTTTGATAATGATCTTATTATTAAAACAATTAACTTTAAAATATAATTGTTTTAGATGTTGATGATAGAGAGTTGAGGATTTGATTAAGCTTGTAATGCAGGCATGTTGTTCAGCATCACAACAAATATAGGTATTGAAAGCTTTACTTATATTATTCATAACTTAGTTATTTACTTGCTTTTTTATTTTTAATTTTCAAGAACCTTATAATTGCAAGAGGTCTCAAGACCAATCACATCAAAGATAGGTTGAATCAATAGTTTTAAACAAATCAATATAATTTTTATTGTCTTTTATACTTTGGTAATTGTCGGACTCATTTTTTATTATCAAAGTTTTAATGTATTATGCTTATCCAGGAACAAATAATGCTTGTATTCGAAACATTACAATAAAAAGTTAAAATAGGTTGCAGTTAGACACTTATTTTGACTATTTAAAACAGTACGATTTTCGGATGTTTAACGGTCTAATTTCGTGTATTGAAACTGTTTTCTCATACTGTTGAGAAATAATTAAGTTTGTTTGAAATAGTCGGAATAAAGTTTATTCCAATTGTCCTCAATGGGCGGAATACGTTTTTTAGGGTTGTTGGCAGCAATTGGAATTAAACCTAGTCTGATTGTTTGTTGATCTGATTTATTCCAGCTGTTTTCAAATCTATCTTGACCATCTAGGTAGTCCGAAAGACTTGACTTCAAATATATTAATTCGGTCACACTGATCCTAAATGTTGATCGTATTCATGTTTTTTCGTGTTCGTGTCCTACTGCCTCCCGTACTCGCAAGGCCGGACAGGGGAAGGAAATTAAGAGTCCCTCTTTGCTTTCGTCGTTTCACGGTTCCATCATAAAACTTCAACTCTTTGTGTGTGTGTGTGTGGCGATGCGAGAGATCGACGGCGTCTGAAGGTAGTCTTCTTCTTTTTGTTTCTTTATTTTCCCTTCTCTTCTATTTTCTTCTGTGTGGGTATCTTCGGCAAGTTGTTTAGGCATGGATTCGGCCAAAGTTGGAGGACTCTCAAGGCTTTGGTAGGTGTAGGTTTGCATTGTGGAATCTTACCTTCTCTGAAGTGAAAATAGAGAAAACCATGACTAATAGAGAAAACCATGAAACAGTAGTCATGATTCTCATGAACCTAGCCATAGGAATCACCAATCATAATCTCGGGATCCTTGAATTCAAGCACCAAGTTTAGGAATTTGCGTTTGATGATTTCTTTTGAATTAGTTGTGTTAAGACATCCTTTCCCAGCTACGGTTGACATTTGAGATATGTCCTCACTTGAACCTAGTACAACACTTTCATGAACTTCAATGTGTAAATGAACTGCTTTTCCCACTTCAATGCAAATGAGAACAGTATCACTGAAATTTGATTGCATTCTGTTTGATAAAGTGTAATGGAATGATCTTACTAGGCCTACTTTCGGAAGTACCAATCAATTCTTCCAACGAAACAGTAGGTAGTCGTGCCCAAATTAAAGTCTCAACCAATGTTGTAAAAACCATATCACACTGGGTACTGATACACGATAATATTACCTTATCATACCTTATTGTAAGCTAAGCTATGGTAATAGTAGCCTGTTTAAATAGGTAAACATCATTAAAGAAACTCTAAAAAATAGAAAATTTTAAACATCACAAATTATTAGAAAGTACAAAGTTACAAACAACATTAATGATTAAATACAATCGAATCAACAAGCTTCATAGTTCAAAATCTTTAGCTTACAATACAAAATTGAAAATATATACAATACAGTGCATCATAAGCATTATAGTCAGGATCAATGGATCATTGTTATCGCCACCATCACCACTATCTCCCTCATCCTCCTTCATAATTGGGTCCTCCAATCCATCACCTTCCACATCTTCATTTCTAATCTCTACTTCTGTCTTTAATACCAAGTGGTGGTTGATGTGTATCGTATCGTATATCATTTTGGTATACGATACATATCGTATCGTATCTTATTGTACTGTATGATAATTTATTAATTTAATACTAAAAAATTGATAAAATTCCAAAAAAATATGTATATACTTGCTTAGCTCCAACGAGTAGATGAATATTATACAAGGTCAATTGCATTCAATATCCTCCTTTAACATTTTCATCCTCTACAAAGTTGGGAGACAATTTAATAGAGCGATAAACAAAATATGCAACCACATAGAAATCATGATGCATTTGTCGGTTCCAGTGCGTATAAGTTATCTTTCAAACCTTCTTTAGAAGTGACCATTTGCAGTCAAGGTTTGCTTGTATTTCTAATTTGGCCTTATCCATAGCAATATATATATATATATATATATATATATATATATATATATATATATATATATATATATATATATATCCATAGCATGCCTATCTTCACTGTCTATCATTCTTATTACCTTAACCAAAGGCACCATCATTCTAAAAAAATATATTGCACTCTCTCAAAAGTTAGCATTGAAAACAATATCTATTATAATAATCCTCTTCCTCTTTCTCGACCAACTTATAGAGCCCCATTCATCGGATGTAACATCTTTTTAAATGCATTTTTATATAAATCTTATCAATGAAGGCCTAGTCAACTCCCTTCCGCTAGTGTGGATTCTCATCAAATGTAATATAAAGAAGTAATTATATATAAACTTTGTAACATTTATGCATGCATCAATAGTCCCTTTGATTTTATCCATCAAATTCAAATTTTCAACCATTAAGTATATGTAAAGGGCAACACATGAGGTCCACACTAGGGATGGATGGTTCAACTTAAGTATCTTATCAACAACTCTAAAATTTGCAATATTGTCAATAATAAACGTTTGTGGGAGAGTGATGAGGTCAGGAGTTATGTCTGCTTTGTAACTCTGCCCTTTTCTCATCTCATTCTTGTTGTATCTTCTACAACATTCCTCCCCCACCCTCTCTCTTGCTCTGTTTCTCTCACAGCACACATTTATTTTGATATTTGGTAGGGTTGAGTTTTGCATAGATGGCTCAAGAAGATCACTATGCTGTGCTGGGTCTTCCCTCTGGAATCAAGGGAACAAAGATGTCAACGATGGAAATACGCAAGGCTTATAGAGCAAAAGCATTAGTATGCCACCCAGACAAAAGGCCTGATGACCCAAAGGCAGCATCATTATTCCAAGCAACACAGACCTCTTATGAGATACTGATGGATGAATCTGCTCATAAAGCTTATGATGAACTAATAAAGCTCAAACAACAGCAGAAAGAGAGGGAGAATCAAGTTTCAGCTAAGCGTCGCAAGATGATGGATCATCTTTCAGAGCAAGAGCGTGC
This sequence comes from Brasenia schreberi, assembly GCA_036023115.1. Taxonomy (NCBI): domain Eukaryota; kingdom Viridiplantae; phylum Streptophyta; class Magnoliopsida; order Nymphaeales; family Cabombaceae; genus Brasenia; species Brasenia schreberi. Next base: position 2,311,689 of record JAYKKT010000050.1, read on the forward strand.
GTTTGCTTCAAATGCTGAGAGTCAACATGACAAGGATAAGGAAGAGAAAGAAAGAGCTAGGAAGAAAATTGAATGAGAAATTGCAAGAATTGTAGCAATGCGAGAAAAGAAAAATTCATCAACTCCTTTGAAGAAAGAAGGCGTTGCCCGTGCATCACCATCATCAATGTTAGATAAGGAGAAGATTATTGAAGTTACATGGCGGCATTCAAAGGAAGTCTGTGATGTAAAGAAAATATGTGAGTTCTTTGCGAAGTTTGGTGTCGTTGAGGATGTTGTTGTCCAGCGAAAGAAGGCATTGGTTGTTATGGCTTCCAGGGAAGCTGTGGTAAGTTTTTCATTGCCTTTTTATTTGAGATCTTTCTTTCTTTCCCACTTTATGTACTTCAATTCTTTTCATTTCATTATGTGTATTTAGATGTTATTTTGATTCAAATATTCTCCCTTTAGTTTTCTTGTTGGCCTCTGCTAACAATTAGAAGTTGGTCTTCAGGTTGCTGCTTCAAAAAGTTTCTGCATCAACAATTTAAATGCTTTACGAGTTTGCGCCCTTTGCCCTGTTTCAACTGTATCATCTAGCCCTCTTGGAAAGAAGTCAGATGATGCTGACAGTCCTAATGTCTTCAATCTTGATGAAGATTATGTTCTACAGAAGCTTAAGATGGTAGAACTTACAGCCTGTCTTTGTTGTTTTTCATTTATTATGGTTCCTGGTATCTTCTTTTCTCCTTATCAAAGCTTTTGTTTGTTGCACATGTGATCATTGTTTAAGTCATATTAGAAACCTCTGCTACCTTCAATAGTTGGATTATTTCCTGGTTCTTTGAGCTGACTGTAGCGTCCCTTGTATGCCATATATAGTTATTTCTCTTCAACCCTTTCCCTCTATTTTTGATATGATTCCTGATGTTGGTCTAGTGTAGGCATGTAAGCCTCTGTTGATCAATTAGCAGCCGCTATTACTTCCTAATTTCTTGTATGACAAGCTCGCTAGACACTGAAATATTACATTGTTTTTACTTACACTTCAATTATGTCATTTTGCTTCACAGGCCGCTGAAAGACAGAAAGCAAATGCACTGCATCAAGATTCATCCACAAAGGAGGAACCCACTTCATAAGTAGTTCTTTATTTCATGTTCCATTCCATGGATCCAATTTGAGTAGATGTGATCTTGACTGCAGACAGAACAATGACAATTGCACCTGTGCGTCCAAAATCCGAGTTGGGGCTGCTTGTGATAGAAGCTTGTCTTGGCTGGTTGGGAGACTGATTGGTTGTAGCTCCAGTATGATTGTCATCTGCACATCAGATGTTTATTGCTTAATATCACGTGCAGGCAAGTAAACTGGTTAGCTCATTTTCTTAGTTAAGATCTGGTCTTTTAATGGCACCAGCAAGCATGGCAAGCTAGATGTCTGCGGCAATCTCCCATCAGTCATATAGGACATCAAGAAGATATGGTGAGCATGTCCTACCAGGAAACTCACTCAAACTGTGTGAAGATATTTGACTATTGATTTTATGTGCCCATCATATTGCAGTCAGATTTTAGTTTCTGCATCTCAAAGGAGGTGTTTTTTGTTGCTCGATGATTCAACTGAAGCTAACTGCAAAGCTGTGTTGCATGGATATTTATCGGTATAATAACGCTGCTGGGATATGTGCAGAGTTGCAAAGGGAAGTTTGACAAAATTTCCCCCCTTTTCTGTGTTTTACATCTCAAAGGAGATAATTTCTATGCGAAGGGAAAGAAGAATATGAATTACTTCAATCGTCCGTTGTGAAGAAGAACTGAATTTTTCTGTTTAGAACTAGGCAACTTATACTGCAGATAGTCTACCTAGGGTTTATATATAAGTGCCACAATTTGTGATGTATTGCATATTTTATCCTAGTATTCAAGCAGCCTCTAAACTCCGCTAAAGGAGGGTTGCGTTAGGCTTCCGACAACCAACATAAAACTTTGTCGGACTTATTTATCATGGATTCTACAAATTATGATAGGGCTTTATGGAAACAAAGAATCCATGTAGCCGAGCCCATCTAGTATGGAAAAAGGCTTAGTTGTTTATTCAAGCAGTCTCTAGTTCTTTTTGGTAACTGGACTAGAACACTCTTTAAATGCTGCTTTCTTGCTGTTTCTTTCATTCAATTATCAGTTTTCGTTACTTTTTATTTTCTAGAGTACATGAACCCTACAAGGATTTTATTTTGTGCGGAAATTTGTATCATACATCATCGTCCTTGGTTGTGTGAAACTTGAACCGTTTACACTATTAACCTACCACACGCAGTTTTCTCAATGCAAATATTCAAGTAATGCAAGTTTCTCATTCAAGCGACTTCATTTAGCTGCTGGATACCAAGCCCGCCCTTGCAAATTGATCGAGCTTATCCCTCTTGCCTCTCAGGTACTTAACATTTTATTTTCTGAACGAGGAATCAAGAACTCACAATGAGGATATCTTGGTCCATGTCCAAGTCTTCTCCGTAATCTGTTTTCCACCTATAATAAAGAGAGTGCTCTTATCTTTGAGTAACTTTAACAACGAAATTTTTAAGAGTTCATTGTTGCTTGCAGTGGTCCTTCCAGCTTTTGCTATATCTCTTCTTTTCTATAATAAAGCGAGTGCTTTTATCTTTGAGTAGCTGTTATTGACAACGGAGTTTGCAAGAGCCAATTGTTGTTTGCTGTGGTCCTTCCAGCTTTTGCTCTTTTCTTTCCTGATATATGTGCCCTTGGAAATCTTCCTTTTCATGAGGTGTGAGATATGCTGGTGGTAGTTTACATTTCCTTTTGAAATATGAACGTGAAATTATGCCAACGAAGTCTAAGAAATTCATGATTTAGTTGTTGGTACTCCTCTGTTCTATGTTCAAAGCAGGATATAAACCCTGGGAGGCCAATAAATTTCTTGTTGATCGACTGACTTGATTGTATTTTCATGCAGATTCTTGTTCATTGAAGCTTTTCCTGTTCTTGGTTGGGAAGAAAACTGCTACCTGTGTTGGATTTAGCTTTCGACATTGTTACTCTACCTCAGTTCCTGAAAGTTTTGCTTTTAATACCTAGTCTTCACACTTTTGCTGCTGCTCTTTCTAGTTCAGAGATGCTTCAGAATAAACCCATATTCATACTTCATTTCACCATATGACTTCTATTGGTTCTAGTCTTCAGGAAATAAGAACCAAAGAAAATATAACTGGAAATAGTGCCGTGAGTAATATTTAGGCACTAATTAGCATTTCACTCATTCATTGTCACCTTAAACTCACTCTTTTTTTTCTGAGTAGCATGCCCTTGGGTATGTAACTTGTGAGCTTCAAGTCAGCGGTTATGTCAATGCTATACATGTTTGCCGTAAAGAAGATGCTAGATAGCCGATGTATACTCACACTAAGAGATAGAAATGCAAATGGTGCATATGTTAGAATCAGTTGGGTGATGAAATGCATTGGAAGTGATCCATATTTGTAAGAGTTTGGGACCTAATCAGCACGGCCTGTGTATATCCCCAATCTCCTGGCTTTTGCTTGGCGAAAAGTATTCTTCATATTGGACATTGGTGGTCGTGATCTTCTTGTCCATCATCTTCTTCCTGCCTTCTATGTATATGCACTAGTTTGGACCCGTATAACCTATATGAAAGCCTAACGTTCTTGCAGGTTCATTACTAAGTATGGAGAATATTATTCTATTTGCAGATGCGCAAGACTGAAGCTTAGATATGTAGCAAGGTGATAGGAGGGATGACCCAATACAAACCCGATAACCATGGCTTTGAGGCCTTACATTGGATGGTATTCCTACACATTTTATGGAGTCGAGTCATTTTGTCGAAAGGGTTCCCTGGCCAATGGTGAATCCTCCTATCCAATAATGGAAGAAATGGCACATTCATCAGCAGCAAGAATTGGGCAGAGCTGCATAAAGAGTCCAAGCTCTCTCATAGGGGGTCGACTCAAAAGAATTTTCAATGGAAGGTCATGAGTTCCATACCCCAGAGTGTGCATGTTGGTAGGGGTCTGCCTCCCCTCAGGTTGCCTATAAAAGAAAGGAAAATAAGAATGGGCAGACCGTGTATGTGAACCAAGAGCGTGATAATTGTTCAGACTTCAAACCCAAGTGCTTAAACCCAACATGATCCTTAATTTGCTGGGTTAGGTTCAGGTTGGATCCAAAATTGCCGCCTACTCATTGCCAGTCAACTGTGTACTTAGACGTCTGGTTTCCAATTGGGTCGTCGGTTAGAAATGAAACTGAACCGTATTGAAAACCGGAATCATGCTCAGGTGGTGCCTGGTTCAGTAAGGCGAACGGTGAGGGGGAGTGGTCAGATCAGGATGGTGATGGGGCGGATTGGTCCTTAACCTGAATCACCGCTGGAGTAAACTAAAACCTATAAGATCTGGCCCAACCTGATCTGTGGATCTTAGGTTTCATGACCCGCACCTGAACTGCATCCAGTCCGTCCCAATCTGCGGTCGCTATTCAAAGTTGATTTGGTTTGGCACTCAACCCCAATCAACTTTGAATATTTTTCTGCACTATATCTGATTTCACAATTATGTCTTCAAGGAACATATTTTTAGAACCTTTGGGAAAAAGCTTTGTTGTAAATCTACGTGTGTGTGTGTGTGAGACTTCGGTTCCAGGATTGGACCCATACATGTGGTTGCAGAGGAGCAGGTTGAGAGCGAGACTCGAGCACCATGAATAGAGAGTGTTTTGCCTAGCAAAACTCACCCGGATGTTTTTCTCTCCCTTGAATTTTAAAAGTGAATTCTTTTTCTGTCATAGAATCAAATGGCAAATATGTCAGAGGTGCAGCTAAGTCGGTGCATTTTCCTTCGGCTCATCACCTCTACCTTGTACACATGAAACTTTCATATATGTAAATAAGGAAGGTTTCACTTTGCCCCAACTTATACAAATGTGTCACACAGAGCACCGAACCATCCTCATGAGAACCAGCATCACGAGGAGGAAAACCATAACAGGCACACAACACAACTTTTAATCTGCAAATGCAAAGCACTTCACGTTCGCAACCAATACACTCTATAACCACAACCATCCATCAGCCCAAGGAGCAAGATGAATGGTCTAATACATCAAAAGACAGAAGATGACACCCCAATCATTCTAACGGCACCTAAAGGCACCTCTCTGCTAAGCTACAGCGCTTAAGCTTATTCCCTTCTTAATCCTAACAACAATCGACAAACCAATAAGACCAAACGCAGATACAAGTATCACACACTCTAAATTTCTTGCTATTTCGCTCGTCTTTCTAGGCCAGGCAAGATACTGCTACCCTGGTAGCCTCTTCCATCTCCTCTGCAGCTTCATCTGCTCTATAGTAACCGCAATCATACATACCATCAACTTCATCTCCCACAACATTGATCACCTTTTTGGCAACAGGTTCAGTGTTGTAACCTCCTCTCTTTGCAGCAAAGCTCTGGTATATCAGGCACCCTCCACCCGCAAGCTCATGCTCGACTACCTTCCCGCACGAGTACCCAACCATTCCCTGCTTCGCCGAGAGTTTTGAGACGGGGCTCCTGGAGTCACAGTGGATGGCAACCGAGAATTCTGCAGGACCAAAGCAATCAAGCACACGACCAATCATGGCTTCTAGCTCTGCAGAATTCACTGCCTTGGCGTCAACCACATCCACAAACTCAAAGCTAGCATAGCTGAATCCATCCTCTGGAGTGACATGAATGGTGGACAGAGCATTCCCATTGATCGAATTCATGGAGTATCCACATGGCTCGAACTCGAAGTCATTGATTTCGAACTCAGGAAGGATGTTGGGGATGCCGGAAGCCTTAGTCATTGTCTTTTCGGAGCTCTCCGTGTTCTTGAAAAACACAGATGCCTTTTCCCTGTTGAGGTTGGTCATGCACATTTCCATTGTGAGGGGCACAACAGACATGGATTCAATGGAGGACCAGTAGATGTGCCAGTTGCGAGCCGGATTGCCGCCATCAATCACATAAGCATCCCCAGCCTTGTTGAACAGCTTGGCAAAGTGACTGTCGAGCACGGCTACTTCCTCAGAAAAGCTAGAGTGAGGAGAAGGCTGAGCTGCCGGGAAAATGAAGGTTCCGCGAGAGTACTTGACAGAGACAGGAGAGAGCGAGACGCTGGCGGCATGCTTCAATATGATGGGAATGGCATTCAGAAGCTTGGTGGTACCGCAGGTCTTAATGATGATCTTGTAAGGATGGATGAAAAGGCTGGATTCAGAAAGGACATAGGAGTCCAGGTCCTTGTTAGACAGACTGTCTACAATGGTGCACGCAGCCGCAGTCAGGAACTCATCAATCTGAGACCGAGCTAGGGCCCTGAGACCCTTGCCCTGAGGATCAGCAAAGATGGATGGCTCTCGGAAGATGATCTCGAGCCGCTTCTCGTAACCTTCGAAACCGGCCATTTTGAGCAGTGAAGGCGAGTAGTTGTCGCTGAGAATCAGATGAAAAAGGGGAAGGAGAGAAAAGAGAGGGTATCTTCTCTGGCCAAGGAAGAAAAGGCCTCTACTTCTTTAACTTAGTATGCTGAACTGAACAAAGAAACGAAACCTAATTGGCTCTACTCTACTGATGAAGATCGAGTTAGGCGATGTCAGGATGGTTTCCTCGCGCACTGCAGATGCAAAAAAGAGAAACGTTTAGACGGAAATCAGAATTCAATTGATAACTTCGCGAACAGAAACAGAATGATGAACTTCAAACATGAATAGCAGAGGAGTGAATTATGACATACGTTGGAGTAGGCAGCAGATTGGAACTTCTTGATTCCACCGTTTGGTCGGATGTCTTCAACGCTGTAGCCGAGAGGAGCTTCGTACATCAAGGAGCTATTACTGGACTTCTTTTTCAGGCCACCCTTACCCTCCATTACCACATTCGCAATCTGCAAGGGAAGAATTACAACACAGTTATTACATACAAATACTTGTAAGTACAATTTAACTTTGCATAAGCGAGATGAACAAGAGTTAACGCATCACAGTTCTCTTTAAAGTCGCTCAAAGATGCATCCTGTTTCAAAAATGTTGATAAAAAAACGGAACTGGTACATCTAATAAAGAAATGATCTCACAATCCAAGCTGGAGATGTGGTAGAAATCTTTGAAATTTCGATAAACAGATGAAGTTTCCACTAAGATCCGTTAAATAGACAGATATCTTGAGGCCTTACACGGGAGAAGACCCAAAAATACGCCCAAATAAGAAAACCAACAGTGGAGATTGACTCAAGAAGACGTGAGAAAACTTGCAAGAAAGAAGTCAAGGAAGGTACCAGGGAAACTAGGAACCACATATTCCTCCAACAAAACAATATATGTTGATATGCCCATTTACAGAATAGACACCGAATAGGGAATCGAAAACCAACACACCCGTTCGTACCCGGAAATGGTTGAGATCAGCTAAAATCGAGCTCTAAACGCAAGAATAAGGGCGACAAAAAGGAAAGACCGTTATCAAGCCCTAAGGAGAACAGATAGCAGAAGAGAAGAAAAGGAACGAAATAAATAATCTCTAAATACACAAAGGCAACACCATCAAATACGTTCTTCACCAAACCCCCGAAAGCTAAAACACCAACAAAATCTCTCAACGCCATTACAGCATCTAAAAGAGACAGTGAGAGAGACTCACGAATAGTTTAAGGTAACAGTGTCGATGCTGAGTAGTAATGCAAAGCCAAACTCCTGGTTCTTCTCAGAGTAATCTCAGGCAAGTCGAAAGGGAACGAGAGAAGAAAGAGAAGAGGGTTCTGAAGGCAGCTGTACGCACGGCGTTCTTGGTAAACAAAGGCTGGAGTTCGTAACTGTCGCCGTGTGCGTCTTCCTCGTGGGATTCAATCCCTATTTTATAAGTCCCCGTCAGGGAAGTTTATGTAATTTCGCTTCGTCTTCGGGATTTCGAGGACCAGAGAAGAAGGGAGCGCTGGTGACCTACCACAGAAGCCCTGGTGGGCCCCGCGCTTCACCCAGATATGTGAGACACGGCACGATGAAATCAGACACGACTCGAATAAAACTGGGTGAAGCGCGGGGCCCTAAAGCCCTGGAGGGGGTCCGGTTCGGTTTGGGTTTTAGGTTTTGATAGAACCGAAATCGCCAGTCTACCCGAAACCAGACAGGTCTGGCCTTAGAGTCTTCATGTATGGAAATAAGTTCCTCTCCGAACATCTTCCTAGATCGTTGGGTTGCAAATCAATAGTTGCTCGCATCTAGAGTGTTAGCTTAACGACAGGACGCTTTAGGGTTCATCATTACAAATTCAAGCACTATTTTCGATGTCCGAAATTCAAGCACTATTTTCGATGTCTGAAAGAAAAATGATTTTCTGTTTAATTCACGAGTAAAACTATTGTTTGCGTTTTTTCACAAGGTAGGATATCATCTGCCTAGATCGTTGGGTTGCAAATCATCAACTGCTCGCACCGAGAGTGTTAGCTTAACTGCAGGACGCTTTAGGGTTCATCTATACAAATCCAAGCACTTTTAGCACTATTTCCAGTAGTTTGAAAGAAACATGGTTCTTTGTTTAATTCGTGAGCGAAATTGTTGTTTGTGTTTTCTCACAAGGTAGGATAGCAACACAAGAGAAAAGGAGACGCTTGGGTTGATGCCCATGATTTCAGTTTCTATGATCCTCTCTTTTGATCTTGACATTTTTTAGTAAAATTAGACCTATGAAACTATAATTTCGTACCAACAACACATTTGATGCACAATATAACTTAAAAAAACTACAAACACAAAAAATCAAGGTCCAATTTTCTTACAACCACAAATCAAATACACTCAAAGGAAACATGTTCTAAACCACTTGAACCAACCTAACTATTAGGAAAGTCTCACCATCCAGGTGAGGTATTAGAGTCACCAACTACAGATAAGGACATTCATTAAAGAATACATTTAAATCGGTCAACCATTTCAGTGAAGCCTAGTTTGGTGTAATAGGCATGCCAACCATTAAAGCATATATTCCTAAAGCAGCCAATTAAAACAAAAGAAACCTACGGGAAAAGTTAGGGTTCACCAACCACTCCCTTTGAGCCAAGCGAGCACGCACGCACACACACACACACAATGACTTAAATATTACAAATTGACTTAAAGTTGGTGTATGGTAAATATGCTTAGTTTGAATAGAATTTTGGAGTTAAAAACTTTGTTTACCAAGACCAAGAGCATTAGCTCAATGGCAGGGTGCTCTAGCGCCATTGCTGTTGGTGGGGAGTTTGCCTCTCAGAGGGTGTATGTGTGGGTGTTTTTTGTTAGGCTTCCGCCTCCTCTGATAACAAAAAAAATCTGAATTCGGCAATGTAACAAATATCAATATTATTTACTAGCATATGCATACACACATGCACACACACACACACAATGGTTCAACTCAAAATATAAATGTTTAGTCTAGTACTAAACATTGTTTAATTGAGTATCAACCTTCCAATTTAACTCAGATGGCGGATGGGGCAGCATGCATGCACACACACACACATACACACAACGAAACCATCAGGAATGACACTAAATAGGGTTTAATTTGTCATGCAGGCTGAATACAAATTCGATTAGCTGGACTTGGTAAAAAAAGTTATGCCTGTACAAAATTCAGTTCAAATTAAGCATGAAATTATTTATCATATACTATGTCCAAACAATTCTTATTTAGTGAATTATGTGTGAATGTGTGCATGTATGCGTCTTTCGGGTACTGATCCATGAACCAGTTTTTCATGTGTACTAGTCAGTTTTACGTGGAACATACCTGCGTGTTCCACATATGTGTGCACGCATGCGCGCACACACACAAGGCTTTCTTTCAGTAATACATACTCTGCATTGACCATTGAGGTTATATCCAATACATGCACACGCACATGTATCGCACGTGTGTACACACACACAAGACTCATTTAGCATTCATTACATATTCTGCATTGGTTGGGGTTAGATCCAATATGATCAGTTTGGATCTATAGTGTTTATACTGGAGTTTTTTTCCAAGAAAAACCAAAATTAAGCCTTCTCGTAGAATAATTAGAGTTGTTCACATGCTCGCTCGATCATGATTTTGTTCGATCTCGTTTTATATTAGTATTTAACTTTAAGAACCAAAATAATGTTCTATGGAAAATAAGAATCAATAGCAGGGTAGGCCAAGGAAGGAAGGCTGTGGTAGGTTTCTTTCATTGTCTTCAAGCTCCAAAGTCAGCAATAAGTTAAATGAAATTCGGATCCTTATTTGGACCCATATCCAGAAACAGTGCTTTGTTTGAAAGTGGCACTTTGAGAGTCTCAACATCAACCTTGCATTACTTTCAGTTACTATTCAATCTTGGACGCTATTTACAAATTGTGTTGCTCAATATTCTTGAATGGAGTAGACATGGCCGGTTTTAGTTTTCCTCCTCAAACTAGGAACCAGAAAATCCGATTGAATTCTAATTCCAGTTTGAGTACGGTGCATTTTTTCATCACCTTCCACTATTTTTTCACTTTATAAAATCAATCTTCATGAGTTCCCAATTACCATAAACAACCACAAAATCACTTATATATAAAAACGTTTAAACTTTTTAAGTGGTCTTTTGGTTGTGATCGTGACAATCTTAATAGGTGGAGAGTGATTTTGAGGACAAAAGTAGCGAAAGGTGGTGGAAGGTGATAACCGGTGATTGAAATGATAGAACCAAGTAAAATGAGACCTTGAGTATTGTACTATTGCCTCTCTCTCTCTCTCTCTATATATATATATATACTTATAAAAAGAAAAGAAAAACAAAGTTCCGTAACCAGTGGGTTCTCACTGTGGCAGTTTCATGTTTCAGAGAGTTGATGTCGTGTCATTTTGTGGCATGAACAGGTCAATCTGAACACGACGTTAATTTTCTATGTTACCGTAGATGGACATGAATCAGCACTAAATATAAACTCCCTACACGGACATGATTTATCGGGTCGTATACATTTCGAGTTTCTGTGTTGTGTCATGTATGCGTTTCCGGCCTCTATAAAAATAAGTATTCCAAGGTTGTTGAGCCGACGATTCCAGGGCTGCCAACAACCCCACTTGGACTTTTTGGTTTTCATTTCAAACAAAGACCATACCAACCCAGTCAGCCCTCCACTCCCTTGTTTCTTTCCTTCCCTCACCAATAAACTAATTTAATGGAGAGAGAGAGAGAGAGAGAGAGAGAGAGAGAGAGAGAGAGAGAGAGAGAGAGAGAGAAAGACCCACCAAACTAAAATACTTTTCGAACAAATACTGTGAAAGGTGATGAAAGGTTGTATTTTGCATAGAGACTCCAAACTATTTATAATATACACCTAAAATACATAGTGAATAAAGTTCAAAACGAGAACTGACTTAAGAAAAGATGAAGTGGGGGTGTCAATGTCTGTGTTTCCAATTCACCCAGAGCTTGTTTTTGTATTTCAGCTAATGATTGTATGGTATGGTATCGTTTTGTGTTTGTGTTTATGCCGTAAACAGATCAGGCAAACACGATGAGGTTTTTTATTTTGTGATACTTCCAATAGATTCTACCACAATACTCAACACTCTTATCTTGAGACAGATATTGATACTAAATTTTTAGATCATGCTCATGTCAAGTTTTTACGTCATATACAGTTTTTGTAGGTGGTGGCGGACTCACTTTAGAGCGAGGTGAAGCATGCACCTCACACAAAATCTCAAAAATATAAAAGAAACCACTATTTGATGCTACATCAAGATGCTAAGTGTGTCTCACTCGACATACAAGTGCACCTCAACCTAAAAGAATTCTTGAGTCTATTAATGTCATGTTATTCTTTGTTTATGTCATAAATGTGTTCGACCATGCTGCATAACCTGATCTTTGTCCTCGTCCATTTTGGTGGACACAAAACACAACCTGTGCACGTCTCGTCCATCTAACCTTTACTCGAGAACAATTACAAAATGTAAAAAAATGGGAAAAAAGCATTGGGTGTAAACGGACTGCTTCCTGAAAATAGAGAGAATATTGAACTATTTCAAATTGTCGTTTGAGTTTAGATACTCAATCGTTATTGCCTAAACATTCAGGCCCCGTCGAAGAAAGAAAAAAGAGAGAAAGAGACTTCTTCGCGTCTGCCGGTGAGTTTCTCTCGAATTTCGGGGAATTCGTTTCCTCTTCTTCAAAGAAACCGGGAGAGACCTTTTCGGCCCCACTGGGATTTGACCAAGTGCCCATGACATCTACCGAGGGGAAACTCGACCTGAACATGCGTGAGAAACTAGTCACCGTAGTTTTCGTGTCCTATGGTAACAGGGTGGCAACTGCGTGTTTCAGGCTGTCATAACTAAGAAACATGATCCGATTCTTTTCGTGTTATTTGTATGAACACAGACACAACAGGAAGACACCTACTACTCCTAATGCAAAAAAGCAGTAGTCTTTACTTCAAGTTTTCATCAGACATAAGGAAAGACGGTTATTAGAAACAAATTAGGAATAGCACCAATAAAGGATAAAATGAAGAAAAATTGTTTAAGGTAGTTTGGACATATAGATAGACGACCAAAGAACGCTCATGTATAAAGATATGAAAAACTATATTGTAAAAATGTTAAAAGAAAAAGGAAACAATCATAAAAATATTAGAAAAAGATAATTAAAAATGATTTAATTTATATTGAGTTAACGTTAGCATGACACATGATAGAGTTATGTTGAAACAAAAAATTCATGTAGCCAATCCCATGTAGTATGAGAAAATGCTTAGTTGTTGTTGTATTTAAATCTCACCTAAGGCAAACTACCTATAATGGCGAGAGAGAGATTCAATCACTTCTTTCAACTTTTTTATTGTTTTTTTTTAATTTCTACCCCACCTCACCTTAGATCCGTCATTGAACTTCTTTGGGGAGTATTTGATTATAAGGTTAGAGCTACCAAATTAGAACTCTAATTCTTGTTTCGACAACCTATTCTTAGAAAAGAGTGTTGATTGACTTCATCATCAAGTAAAAAGTAGACTTCAACTTGAAGATCATGAGTTCAACATCTACGACGTTCATTTGGCTTCGGCCTTTCCATTTTATCAAGAAAGAAAAAACAACGGGACACGTATGTGACTGAAAGGGGCAGTTTCGGGTCGGGTCTTGTATAAAACAGTTCTAGTCCTTCGGTGAAGCGCGGGGCCCGCCAGGGTGTGACCAACGTGGCCGTAACGTTGTGCGGGGCCCTTTTGTCTTTTGTGGTAGGTCGGCAGCCCTTCGTCCCTGACCCTGGGAATTTAGAAAACGAAGCGAAATTACACGAAAGATCCTAATGGGGAGCTATAAAAGGAGGGTTGAGTGCCACGAGGAGAGCACACACGGCAACAACTGCGTATATTACGTACTCAAGCGTTTGTGTACGCAGCCAAAGCCGCGTGTCCGGCCTTCTTTCTTTCTCCTTTCCCTTCGATCTGATTATCGTGAGAGGTAGCAGGAGTTCGGATTAGCAATACAACCACTCGGCATCGACGCGGTTTCGTTGTACTACTACTCGTGAGTCTCTTTCTCTTTCCCTCTCTTTCTCGTTTGCATGAAGGTAGGTGTTGTGATGGCGGAGAGAGATTTTGTTGGTGTTTTAGTTTTTGGGTGTTGGGTGAAGAATATATGAGGGCGTTGCCTTTGTATGTTTGGAGATTATCTGCTTCTTATTCGTAAATGACCTTTCCTTCTCTTGCGCCATCTGTTTTCCTTCTTTTCTTCGTTCAAAGCCTTGATAACGTTGTTTCTTTATTGTCTCCCTTCTTATTACGTTTTCTGATACCTATCTTACTTCTCGCCCTCACCAAATGGGCGTTATTCTTATTTTTTTCTTGTTGGTGAATCTGATGTATGCGTCCGAACTCGATTTTTAGCCGGTTTCAGTCATTTCTGGATATCAACAGTTACGTTTGTGCCGGTTACCTTGTTGGGAATATTGTTAAATGGGCATGGTAATATATTTTGTTTTCTTCGAGGAACATACATCATCCCTAGAGTCCTCGGTTGTGTTCTTGAACTCTTGGTGTCTTTCTTGGAAGTTTTTGCACGTTCTCTTGAGTCAGTCCCATTGTTGTTGTTTTTTTTATTTGGGTTACGTTTGATTCCTCTCCTGTGAAAGGCCTCAAGATATCTACCTGTTATGGGATAATAGCGGAATTGTTCATCTGTTTTTTGGAGTTTCAATTCAAGGATTTCTATCTCATCTTCACGTTGGACAGTGAGATCATTCCCCTATTAATTAAACGAACCCCTTCTGAGTTTCTGTTTAAGGTTTTCGAGACAGAACGCATCTTTGAGCGACTTTGAAGAGATGCTTCAACTCTTCTTCATCTCGCTTGTGCAAAGTTAGGTTAAGCACTACAAGTAGTTTTTGTAACGATTGAATTGTAATTCTTCATTTACAGATTGCGAATGTGGTAATGGAGGGTAAGGGTGGCCTGAAAAAGAAGTCCAGTAATAGCGCCTTGATGTACGAAGCTCCTCTCGGCTACAGTATTGAAGACATTCGACCAAACGGTGGAATCAAGAAGTTCCAATCTGCTGCCTACTCCAACGTATATTATACTTCCCTCCGCTGCTATTCATGTTTGAAGTTCATCATTCTGTTTCTGTTCGCGAAGTTAACAAATGAAATTTCTTTCATATTTTGACTAAATCTTTCTCTTTTTACATTTGCAGTGCGCGAAGAAACCATCCTGATATCGCCTAACTCGATCTTCATCAGTAGAGTAGAGACAATTAGGTTTTGTTTCTTTGTTCACTTCAGCATACTAAATTAAAGAAGTAGGAGCCTTTTCTTCCTTGGCCAGAGAAGATACCTTCTCTTTGCACTCCTTCCCCTTTTCATCTGATTCTCAGAGACCGCTACTCGCCTTCACTGCTCAAAATGGCCGGTTTCGAAGGTTACGAGAAGCGGCTCGAGATCATCTTCCGAGAGCCATCCATCTTTGCTGATCCTCAGGGCAAGGGTCTCAGGGCCCTAGCTAGGTCTCAGATTAATGAATTCCTGACTGCGGCTGCGTGCACCATTGTAGACAGTCTGTCTAACAAGGACCTGGACTCCTATGTCCTTTCTGAATCCAGCCTTTTCATCCATCCTTACAAGATCATCATTAAGACCTGCGGTACCACCAAGCTTCTGAATGCCATTCCCATCATATTGAAGCATGCCGCCAGTATCTCGCTCTCTCCTGTCTCTGTCAAGTACTCTCGCGGAACCTTCATTTTCCCGGCAGCTCAGCCTTCTCCTCACTCTAGCTTCTCTGAGGAAGTAGCCGTGCTCGACAATCACTTTGCCAAGCTGTTCAACAAGGCTGGGGATGCTTATGTGATTGATGGCGGCAATCCGGCTCGCAACTGGCACATCTACTGGTCCTCCATTGAATCCATGTCTGTTGTGCCCCTCACAATGGAAATGTGCATGACCAACCTCGACAGGGAAAAGGCATCTGTGTTTTTCAAGAACACGGAGAGCTCCGAAAAGACAATGACTAAGGCTGCTGGCATCCCCAACATCCTTCCTGAGTTCGAAATCAATGACTTCGAGTTCGAGCCATGCGGATACTCCATGAATTCGATCAATGGGAACGCTCTGTCCACCATTCATGTCACTCCAGAGGATGGATTCAGCTATGCTAGCTTTGAGTTTGTTGATGTGGTTGACGCCAAGGCAGTGAATTCTGCAGAGCTGGAAGCCATGATTGGTCGTGTGCTTGATTGCTTTGGTCCTGCAGAATTCTCGGTTGCCATCCACTGTGATTCTAGGAGCCCCGTCTCGAAACTCTCGGCGAAGCAGGGAATGGTTGGGTACTCGTGCGGGAAGGTAGTCGAGCATGAGCTTGCGGGTGGAGGATGCTTGATATACCAGAGCTTTGCTGCAAAGAAAGGAGGTTACAACACTGAACCTGTTACCAAAAAGGTGATCAATGTTGTGGGAGATGAAGTTGATGGTATGTATGATTGCGGTTACTATGGAGCAGATGAAGCTGCAGAGGAGATGGAAGAGGCTACCAGGGTAGCAGTATCTTGCCTGGCCTAGAAAGACAAAAGCGAAATAGCAAGAAATTTATAGTGTATGATACTTGTATCTGCGTTTGGTCTTATTGGTTTGTCGACTGTTGTTAGGATTAAGAAGGGAATAAGCTTAAGCGCTGTAGCTTAGCAGAGAGGTGCCTTTAGGTGCCGCTAGAATGATTGGGGTGTCTTGTGTCTCATGATGTATTAGACGCATCCATCTTGCTCCTTGAGCTGATGGATTGTTGTGATTAGTGTATGTGTTGGTCGTGATGTTATGTACTTTGAATATATAAAATAAAACTTGTGTGCTTGTTCTCATGTGGATGCTTTGGTGCTCTCTCTCTTTCATAAGTTTGGGTGAGGCCGACTCCTACCAATTCGTTTATATGAAAGAAAAGGAAAGTTTCACAGATGAATTTAAGAGTTGGAGTTGATTAGGCTACCAAAAATGAACGGAGGTAGCTGCACCAGTAAACATGTTTGCCATGTTTCTTTGTTGCAACAGGAGGGTGAAGCTGGGTATGCACGCCCCCCAACAGAGTGAACTTGTGGTTAGAGATGTCAAAATGGACCTGGGGGTCGGGTCCTCTGGGCCATATTTGAAGCACGGTCAATGGCCCTGGCGTGCGAGGTAAGCTGCACCAGGACGGGCCATAGGTCCATTAGATATTTTTAACCCGATCTAAATAAAAAAACTAATATTATATATGTATATATATATATATATATATATATATATATATATATATATATATATATATATATATATATATATATATATATATATATATATGCACACATATATGTAATGTAAAACTATATGTATATATGTATATTTATATATGTATATGCAATGAAAAAACTATTTACCTATACATACATGTAATTAAAAAAACTATACATATATACAATATATAATACATATGTATATATATTTATATATGAAACATATATATTATATATACATGTACTAAAAAACCTATACACATACATGTAACGGAAAAAGCCATATACACATGTAATGGAAAAAACTCTCTCTCTCTCTATATATATGTATAGTATATATATGTGTGTGCATGGATGTGCGTGCCCATATTGACATCTCCACTTGTGGTCAGCCTTAGTGCCAGTGGAGAGCCCTGGCAGGTGCGCCATTGCCGCTGCCACATGTTTGCCATGTAGATATCTGCTTGCCAAATGTATTTCGACGACGCGTTCCTTCATATATTTGTGCTATATACATCTAGTTGGGAAAATAATTCCAAGAATTCCAAACCCTGAGAATGCTTCTTTTAAGAGATTGAAAGAGATTTCCTTAACCTTATTCTCTTTCTTTGTCTCTTCCTTTAGTTAAGAAGGCTGGATCCAGGCAGACCCTATGAGATGCACCCTGGGTATCAAAACAAATAGAATTTATATCTTTGGAAAAGGTAAGGCTGATTGGTTTGGAACCGCTTTTCCTTCACATCGGTTCCCCTATAGTTGAGATTGAATGCCTCCCACTTACGATATTTGATGAAGTATTTCATAATTGAAGTCTTGAAGTTAAGAATCTTATGAAGTTTTGATAAAAAAAGTTCAGTATGTGAGAAGATCATGAACACTCGGTTCATATTGAACACGAACTTATGACAACAGAATTGATGGGCTTCTATCTGTTACCTCCTTAATGAGCCCATGCTTATCTTTTATCTTGATTATATGAATCCACAATCCTACTGCAAACTTAAGTAGAAGAAGAAAAAAACAAGTAAAAAAATGGGTTAATTTGGTCCCATCAATCCCATGGTGATGGCTCCTATATCAGCGTTCTTCTGCAATTATTGGTATGAGAAGCATTCATTGAGGTGATATCTGCACCGAGATGATGAAATCCAGCTGTCACTTGGTGAAATCTTTTTTACCTATGTTGCAATTGGTTGGAACTTCGACAGAAATACTACCTCGTTATCCATTGTTTTTGGGTGACGGAAGAGTAGGAAAGATATTTTTATTATATTCATGTCATCCAAAAACAATGTGTCTATATCAGTTTGAACAGGATTTAGTTTCCTTATATATATATATATATATATATAGAGAGAGAGAGAGAGAGGAGGTTGTTTTGGGTCAGACTCAAGGCATCTTATCTCCACAACCGAACCTGATCGGGGTAGAGACGATGTTGCATGGAAAGGATAGAATGCAAATAGCGTGCTTCAAGGACATACATATTTCTTGTCATGTTCGTGTCCATTGAGGTAAAATGAGAAGATTCAAGCCGTGTACAGGTTGACTTGTTTACCATACAAACATTGACACAACACGAACACAACCGAAAACATGAAATCACCAAGGTTGCTAAAATAATGCACCATAGAAAAACCTGATATGGAGACGACCCAAAAAGCCTACGATCATGTCAGGGTAATGTATGTTTCCTATAGTGTTTGTGCCCACCGAAAGTAACATTAGAAAGAGTCGGGTTGTTGTCAGGTTCACTTGTTTATGAAACCAAGACCCATCCATTTATCACAAAACCCTTGGGTTGCCAATGCAACACACTACACGAAAACATGACATTTCAGGTTGGGTTGTGCATGTTTCCTTTCATGTTCATGTCTACCAAAAGCAACACAAAAGAGAATCGGGTCATACTCGTGTAGATCGGTTTATGACGTGAGAGATTCTTAGTTTCGAAAGAGCATCCAAGGCATCTTTAAATGAGCACCAAGTATTGGGAGATACCATGCGATTGAAGTGACAGAAGCGGAATCTCTCAGTTCCAGTGCGAGCTTTTACGCCATTATTGGACTGCCAAGCTGCAACTGATTGAAACGAAAAGATGCCTTCCATCAATGGGCTTCTCATCTTCAGCGAGCTAAAGAGAGAATACCTTTATAGGAGAATCCTTAGGCAGCCTTTTGAACAGATAAATATTGCCTGAATGTTGCATGCAATGCCGGAAATTTTCACTTGGCATCAATTAACCAAACTTGATCTCACACAAAATGAAGGAGACATGGAATTTAAGTGGGCATTACCCTTTATATTGTATTATATTAACATTTCTTTTTTTGTTACAATGCGAGGCCGAAGCCGGATATACACATGCATGCACTCTCCCGAGTCAAACTCGCCGTCTGTGAGCGGCCGCCGGAGAGCCCTAAAGGTGAGCTAATGCTCTGGGTGCTTATATTTGCATCTTTTCTTGGTGAAGTATACTACCAATATCCCGAAGCCCAAAGTAATGTAACTGAACCATTTGCAAGGCTCGAACTCGACACCTTGCTTAAGGAGAACCAAGTGCCAAACCGCTTGAACCAACAAGTGTTGGTGTAAGAATTAGCCTTTACTTTCAGAAACCAATATAATGTTTTATTATTTTCTTTTAAAAAAGATAATGTTTTATTATTTTCTTTCAATATTTTTGAGCACTTTCCTTTTGTCTTTAGTTCCAACCAAAACTGGACTTGAAAAAAGTAACGATATAGAATTGTGACTAGAATATGCTCTTTATTTATTATCTTGTTGTGAACTGCACTCAAGAGGCTTGCACTTGGACCTATCCCCACGAAAGCCCACCGTTATGACCCTCGTATTCAAGGCATAGACTGGGCTTTGACACACACACACACACACACACACACACACATATATATATATATATATATATATATATATATATATATATATAAGAAGAAGGGAAGGAGAGAGGGCTCATCGTTCTCACCGCCTTTGTCGGTACAATTTATTCATCTAATGGTCATAATCAAAACACTCATCTTGAATAGCATTTAATGTACCATATGTATTAAATGACCTCGAAGCAACTTGAGTTATGTTAGAGTATGGATGGTGTCTAGCCTCTCCTAGTTTCTCTCTCTATAGACCATAGTCATGCACACACTCATATATTCTCAAATCTACTTAAAATCTCAACCGTAGGTCTTTAAGCAAAAGCACAATAATCATCGTGAAAGTCACACTTTGAGATGTAACATGCATCTTGTCTTACTTGGCTCGTATTTGGTTTCAATCCAGCTCAACTCATAGGAGCGGAACAAGTTCTTAAGCTGACGAACAAGCCGTGAACAATTCCAGCTCAGGTTAATCATTGATCTGTGATGTCTTCAAGAAAGAACCACGAAGGAGCTGTTTGTAAATGTGGGACCTTATACAAAATGAATTCATCATCTTTGTGGCCGGACCCAGAGGTTCCAACATCATAATCTTATCGGACCCAGCGAGCACCTTTTGTTTTTCTTTTCATTTTTATAATTCTGTCTCATAATGACGATAAATATAGATAAGAGAAATTAAAGTTGTTTTTATTTTAAGACATTTTTGCGATAATATATATTGCATTAGGTACATAAATTTTGTGAAATTCATGTACTCCTACTATTATACAACTAGAGAATATCAGCATTACTGCCTAAACTTGGAAATTCTTATTCAGGAACTGGATGATGCCATGGAAATATTTATCTATATTTCCACCTTATATATATATATATATATATATATATATATATATATATATATATATATATATATATATATATATATATATATATATATATATATATATATATATATATATATATATATATAGGAGCAATAGCTCACCTGACAAGGAGAATGCTTCACAAGTTGAAGGTCATGAGCTCGATACCCGGGATGCACATCTTGATTTGCCCTCCCCGTTGTGCTCAATCTTGTGCTTTATGAGAATTTATTCCAAAAAAGAGAGATCATGTGTTACTATTTCCTACTAACGTTTCTCACATCTTATTCTTTGCATCTTTAAATTTGAAAGTGAATTAAATTTTTTTTTATGAAATATGTACTTGATGTAACATTTCTAAGGCTATGGGAATATTATTCTAATTTTATGGAAAAGACGATAAAATAGGAGAAAAAGGTAAAAAACCAAAAAACAAAAGTTCTTTGTTCTATACCAAGAATATTACTTTTTGGCTTTGAGAGGTGTCCGTGCATATGTGTGCATGCGTGTGTGAATTGGGGGTTGGGGTGATTGCTTTTGCTTTCCTTAAAAAAAGTTTCTTTTTTTCTTTTTCTTTAGTGTTATTTTTTTATTTTCCCCTTTAGGCACATGAGTGGATTGCATGGATCCACAAAAGCAAGTGAGGCCAAATAAAGATTTTATGTCCTCGATGAATCCTCAATTATCTTATGCTCATCAAGTGAATGCTAAAATGGGTCTGATTCAGATCCATTGGATTGGATCCAGGCCTGAGACCGGTAAATCAACAATGATATTTAGGGTGTGTTCTTGGTACAAGGTTTTAAGGGAACCAAACCTTAATCTTGATACTCCCAATTTTAAGTTTTGTTGTGCATAAAATGTGGAACCCATCGTTGGTGCAGAACTGTGGCTCAGTCCAATTTGAGTCAAAAACAGAGGTTTGCCACATGAACTACACCCAGGAACTTCACACGAAAACTCAAGCACCTTCTTCTCTCTCGTGTATTAGTTGTTGTAAGCAGACATAACCGATTTGAAATTGGCCTGGCAGTTTCAATTGGAACTGAACCGGATCAGAAGCTAGTTGGAACCAAAACCAGTCAAATCAAACACAAAACCGGAGGTCATCCAGTCTGGTTCTAGTTTTGTTCCAATTTCATCTTTCATGGATCCGAAACCGGAACTGGTTGTTATGAACCGCTGGTTTCATATTTTTTCTATATCTGTTTAATTTCAAACTATTTTGATGATTTTCCCGGTTTGAGCAGTGTAGGACTCAAATGGAAACAAATGGTTTCAAACTGAAATCGGTCTGATTCTAGGAAAACTGGAACTGGTGGTTTGAAAACCTTTAGTGTTTGATAAAAGTAACCAGGCCTCCAACCAGTCAGTTGTTAAGCATATGAATATGCAGCCTTATGCACCAAGTAGAACCGGTACTTGTAGTGACAGAACAACTCAGAACCCGTACTCCCAGAAAATAATTGATTCAAAAAGTCCCAAAAGTTCCAAATTAGATAACGGGGAACTAGTAACGTCATGCAACCATATGCATTGGTTCACAGGGTTTGGACACAAAGTTTCACCAAGTTCCATGACAAGAACCTCCATGACACAAACAGGCCCTCTAAGTCTAGATGGTGATGGCTCTCCCACTACAAGAAGAAAGTTAAAGCCTTATCATGCATAGCTTCCCAATCTAATACAAAGCATTACACTTTAATATTTTCTTGATAAAGAATCTAAGTGTCACCTATTTTTCAACTATATTGCACTTGAATGCCACATATTTAGCTAATAGTGGTCTACATAGAGAAAAAGCATCAATAAGGCCAACTCTAGATGAAATTGTTAGAACAACAACAACTAAGCCTTTTCTCATATACTAGATGGGGTCTTTTACATGGATTCTTTATTTTTTAGAATCCATAATAAGTTTGACAAAATTTAGGGTTGGCTATCGGAAGCTTAATGCAACCCTCCTCCTGGATCGGCCATGCAAGGGTGGTCCCTTACATGAGTGGAGTTTCTAGATGAAATTGCTAGAGTAAGAGAAATATAGCTCTTGTGCTTCAAATGTTTATCACCCGTACATACAAACATATTAAGATAATTGAAGCTCATGAGTTTGATACCTAAGGCATGCATCAACCTTGATTTTTGGTGCTCAACCTCCATTATGCATTAAAGTGAAAACTCATTGTTGGCATGAAATTATGGCCATGTAGGTTCAATCTTGGTTAAAAACTTCAAAACCAAAAAAAAGTGTGCCAAAGGAATTGGACCTAAGGGCTTGGAACACTAACTAAACACCTCATTTTCTCAAGTTGTTGCTCCATCTTGCACAAAAATCGAAATGTTAATACCTTGAAACCATCATTACAAGTCGATGTAGCTCTAGGCTTACAGTTGTAGTACTAGGGGTTGGCACCACTAATCATACACACCCTTAGGGGCATCAACCGATCAGTCATGGTCTGAATCCCGGCAACTCTAGGTCTGGATCCACTTTAGCATGTTAGTATCATATCCAAATACGAGTCCTATCGTGTCAACCATGAAACCTGGCCCTGGTTCTTTATAGAAATGTAAAGCATACGTAAAAAATTACATTTATATAATGTTATTTTCACTGAAAATTTGTGATTATGAACAAGAACTTGGGTTTGAAATGGGTTAGGTGTCATTTTTCGTAAACCATGCTAAGTACTTCATTTCTTGGATAGATTTTGCAGGTCTACTCTGGATTGATGATGGACCCGTTCTTCTGTTATCATACCCACACCTTAACAGTTTTTGTACGGGTTGGTTTTGAGACAACCGATCCACTCGAGACACCTAAGTTCTGTGCGCCACTCTCTTTTGGAAAGATGAAAATCGTGTGTGTGTGTGCGCTCGAGCACGCGCACATCCTGTCTGTGAAGTGGATGGAGCTCTCAATTTTTGTGCAGAAGAATTTGGGCGGGTGAGATTACGAATAAAAGTAGGTTTTGGTTAGAGAAGCGAACGTTCCTTTGTTTTCTCTCGGATGCTCCTTGTTCGCAGCTCATCATCTCAATTCTAAAGCTGCTCTCTCTCTCTCTCTCTCTCATGCTGAGTATAACCTTTCATTTATAACTCATCCTGTTCCATTCTTCGCTCCCATCTCTCTCTCGCTCGCTCGCTCATGCTGAGTAGCACCCTTCATTTATAACTCAATCCTGTTCCATTCTTCGCTCCCATCTCTCTCTCTCTCTCTCTCTCTCTCTCTCTCTCTCTCTCTCTCCAAAGCATCAACGGCACATGACTACTTCCTCTGCTTCAGCAACTCCTATGCTCTTCAAGTTCCTCCACTCTCTCTTCTTCTTCCTCTTCCTCCTCTCTTGTCCAACTCCTTCTCTCTCCTCGGAGCCCCTCAACCAAGAAGGTATATAGTTCTCTCCCTCACGTTTTCCATGGTTTTCATGAGAAAAACTGAAGTTGGTATCTTTCCATTCATGTGTTCATGTCATTTTAATCAGCTGTTCTGCCATACGATTATAGTGGTAGCGTTAACGGCCATACGTGAAGCACTGGTTGATCCGCACCAAGTTTTAGGTAATTGGGATGCAGACTCGGTCGATCCTTGCAGTTGGACATTCATTACTTGCTCCCCAGAGAATCGGGTTACCGGGTTGTAAGTTTTTCTTCCCTCCCTGCTTTCTTTTTCATTTCTAATGCATCATGATAAAAGAAATTAATCTTTCTTTTATTGTAATTCTTGTTTTCTGTTTCGTTGTTCTAGAGTAGCAGCGGAGCAGAGATTGTCTGGTATGCTATCTGCAGCAATTGGAAATCTCACCAATCTCGAGCAACTGTAAGAATGTGTGTTTGCCTCTTTAGGTTGATTCCCATTAACTGTTTGAGTCATTTGTTAGTGAAACATTTTGCATTGGATGCGAACAGTTCCCTTCAAAACAATGATATCTATGGAGAGGTACCTGCAGAGCTTGGGCAGCTTCCAAAGTTGAGAGCTCTTGATCTTTCTAATAATAAATTTTCTGGCCCTCTCCCTGATAGCCTTGGTCAGCTCACTAGTCTTCATTTTCTGTGAGTTCTTACCTTTTACCTTTTAGGTTCTCGCACTTCTCTTTTTCTCTCTCTAGCTTTCTCTCAATAACTTTTATTTTTCATAAAGTCCATAATGTGTTTATGCTGTGACATGACACAGGAAGCTAAACAATAACAGTTTTACTGGTGGTTTTCCTCTTTCTCTTGCTAAGATCCCACAACTCATTTTCTTGTAAGTGTCACCCTCTTTTCTGTTTCACTGAGGATCTGAAGTCTTAAAACATGAGTAGGCAGTTCTTAGTTATGGTGGTGAATTTGTTTTCTCTGTTATGATGGAACAGGGACTTGTCTTTCAACAATTTGAGTGGACCTGTACCGAAAGTTCCAGCTAGAACGTTCAAGTAAGGGTGCTGTGACATTTTTCTGTCATTGTTTGGAGATTGCTGGTGTTCTTTATGTGTTGTACTTTTCTTTTGCACGACAGTATTCAAGGTAATCTTTTGATATGTGGGAGCGGTTCGACACAAGCTTGTTCTGTAACCAGTCCATCAGCATCTGCGCTTTCTTCAAATGCATCACAGGGTAAATTTGTCTTTATTCAATTAACTCCAAGCCATCTTTTTCTTTCTAATGATTTTATTTGTTTATTTGCAATTCATGGACTTCCGATTTAGAGTTTGAGTATTCAAATGTTGGCTTTTTTGTCAACTTTTGATCTGCTTCTCATTTTAGGGAAATCAAAGAGCCATAGAGTAGCAGTTGCATTCGGAGTAGCCCTTGGCTGCACATTGGGCACCCTCCTCATTTTAGCTTTTGTAGCTTGGTGGAAAAAAAAGCAAAACAAGCAAATGATCCAAGATGATTATGGTTGGTCTTTTTCTTACATTACTAATTTGAATTCACATGAAAAGCAAGCTATTATGTGTTCATGTTTCGGTGGAATTTTGAACCAGAACATCATCATGATGAGGAAATGCTGTGCTTGGGGAATCTCAAGAGGTTTAGTTTCAGAGAGCTTCAGATAGCAACTGACAACTTCAACAGCAAGAGAATATTGGGGAAGGGTGGGTTTGGAAATGTCTACAAAGGGTATTTGCAGGATGGGACGGTGGTAGCGGTCAAGAGACTCAAGGACTGCAGCAACAGTGGGGAGACACAGTTCCAGACGGAGATTGAGATGATCAGTTTGGCTGTTCATAGAAATCTCTTGAGGCTGCTTGGATTCTGCATCACCTCTTCCGAAAGACTCCTGATCTACCCTTTTATGTCCAACGGCAGTGTTGCATCCAGGCTCAGGGGTCTCTCCCTCCCTCCCTCTGTGTGTGTGTGTGTGTGATTGATGCTTCTGCATTTCATTTTACTTGAAAGCTCATAAGTTTTTTCCAAGCAGAATGATATTAACAAGTCGTAATTCTACTAAGCATATAGAAGAAAAAGTTAAACATCTTGAAGTTATGTCCTCTTCAATCCTTCTGGACTTCATTAAAATCTACCTGCCATGGGTTGAGATATAGGTCTGATAATGGTTGAACTTTATATGCATTGCAAACAAGGTGTACAAGGTATAGGAAACAAATCAAAGAATCGAGCAAATACAGATGCATAAGTTTCAGAAGTCTAAATGCTATTTACAATTGCCTATGTTTTTTCACAAATCAAAAGATATCTGCAGAACTCACTGAATGGACGAAGAAACTATGAAGCTTTGAGTGCCTGAGGTTTCACTTGGATTCAGGCACTCTAACCCATCGAATTCTTTTGTACATGGTATTGATGTGGTTTCATTTCTGTGGACAGCAAAACCCACTCTTGATTGGAACATGAGGAAGAGAATTGCACTTGGAGCAGCTAGAGGGCTTGTGTATCTGCATGAGCAATGTGACCCAAAGATTATTCATCGGGACGTCAAGGCAGCCAACATCCTTCTTGATGATTACTGTGAAGCAATTGTTGGTGATTTTGGTCTAGCAAAGCTCATGGATCATACTGATTCACACGTCACAACGGCTGTTAGGGGAACAGTGGGTCATATTGCTCCAGAGTACCTTTCTACCGGGCAATCTTCTGAGAAAACTGATGTTTTTGGGTTTGGGATTCTGTTCTTGGAACTCATTACGGGTCAAACAGCTCTTGATTTTGGTAACAAAGCAGCCAATCAAAAGGGAGCAATGCTAGACTGGGTATGAATTTCAAATTTACTGTCTTTTCCTCATCGTTTTTGCTATCTGTGCTTTCCTTCAGTCTACTAGCAAATTAATGGACAAAATCTCTTCATTAAATGACAAGAATACCTTTCTCGGTCCAAATTCTTATCGTTGCTTACAAACAAAAGATACTGTTGTTGTGAGTGTCATTTATCATTGGTCTTCACTCCTCACTGGCTTCATTCGTTTTGGAACCATGCATCTCTTTACGTATGGACATAGAGAATACTTCCATTGAACATAATCAGTAAACGGCATATTGGTTTCAGTGATCAGATAGAAACGTGATTATAAAATCTTCCTGTTCCTTCCATCCCTCTTGTCCTCTACTCGGAGAACATGCCAAAAGTGTGAACCACACAGGGGTGGAACTGGGCTGAAGTTGGTTTAGTCATGGAAATGGGTCCAACTCGATGGTGCTGATCGGTTTGTTTAAAAATGTGTGGCAGGTCAGGAGAACGCACCAGGAAAAGAAGCTTGATTTATTAGTTGACAAGGATTTGAAGGGAAACTATGACAGTATTGAGGTTAGTGAGATGATTCAGGTAGCCCTGCTTTGCACGCAATACTTGCCAATCAATCGGCCTAAGATGTCCGAAGTTGTTAAGATGTTGGAAGGAGACGGGCTTGCTCATAAATGGGAAGCTTCCCACAACAACAGTGACACCAACGGCAACAATATCTACAATGGAAACAACCAAACGCTGGATTTCAATGCCAGGAAGAAGAGGGGTGGCAACAAGAAGTTAACGAGCTCAAATTCCAACGACGACAGAATGATGATGATGGCTGATGATCATGAAGGTGATGATCATGGAGATGCTCTTGATACTCAATCCATGGAGCTCTCTGGTCCCCGATGAGCCTATTCTTTCTTTCCTTAATGCATGTTGAGTTATGCATGTTCACCATTTGCAGTTCTTTTTCCTTTTAGTTGCTGATGAGTGTCATCTGTACAGTGAAAATGTATATTCTGCTGTGTGTGTGTGTGTGTGTGTGGTGGGGGGAGGGTTACTGGAGATGGAGGGTACACTTGTGTGCGCGCGCGCGTGTGTGTGGGCCTTACTGCAGATGGAGGGTACTCCTTTATGGCTTAAATAATTGAGATACTTTTGTTCGGTATCCAGCTTTTGGGGGAGAAGAAATGCCGAAGAGGGGGATACTATCTGGAAATTATGGAATAAAGAATGCATTTAAAACGTAGAAAAGAGAACCCACCCAGAAAAGATGAGAATTTCATCTTTCTTGGTGGAAGCGCCCACCCCATTTGTATCAAAAGACTAGCTGCATTGCAAGTATGCTTTGGCTGTGCCTCATTACCACCACAAAGCTGCCAATCATGTTTGTTATGGGGAACATTAAAAGAGACATTTCTGACTGTCGTCTCAAAGCAACTTCCGTCAAACAGTAACAGTAACAACTCGCAATAGTTACTCCAACTCTGCATCTATGAGGATTCACTCTTCCATGGACCCAGACAGTGTAGAACAAGGACGAAAATTATTTATACAGTGACAGTCAATGCCAAACTTTATTAAATTTTTGTAACGGGGTCTAATTTTTTTATCATTTAAGAACACTCGATCTTATCAAAACTATGAAGTAAAAAGGGCAAGAACTAGGAGCCATCTTATGCATCAGCAATTCAATATTACTACTTGCTCCCATCTTGCTTCTTAACAGAAGACTCTCACAGCAACTTCAATAATCAAAGTTTACAGGACAGTGGCCTTCATAGCCTTATCTCACCTGGTGAGGACTCAATTGAGAAGATTGATGTTGGATTCAATGTTAATTATGGTTGGGTTAATTAAACTTATGTGTATTAATAATATTTAATTCATGTTTAGTATCCCTAAATATTCAATTGATCCATTATCGATATATATGAAAGTTCTAAAGTATAAAAAGTAATGTCCGAAGGACTTGTGCATGTGATGACAAAGTTTAGTCTAATATTGAAGAATGAGACAAATCCACATGTCCTTTTATATAGTTGGTAGATTATGAACTGAAGTTAAAAGAGCTTGGAAAGAACATTCTAGACCACACGCTCATGTTGGGCCTGTTTGGGTTTGGGTTTGAGAACTAGGAATTGTCTTTGGTCTATCCTTTTTGTATGTAAAACTTTTGATCTAATGATCAAAAGTGTTTATGTGGGAACCGTTATGGGACGGAGAGATACATCATTTGAATCGGGTCCATGATCTGTGATTTATCACAACACCTTTATGCTCGTGGTGTTCTTTGTGGTTGTATGGTTGTTCCCTACCATCCTTTCCCTCAAGGCGATTGAGGGGTGGTCGAAGTCGACTCGAAGCGAGGTACATAGTTCTGAGTTGTGTGTGCATTTTATCCTGTGAGGAAAGCGTAGATACCCGTACATATTGTGTAGTGAGGTGCTAATTTGCGACTCACATAAAGAAGTTCCTTTTATGATTTTTGTTTATACTTATGTTTTTTTGTACGGTTTGTTTATGGCTTACTTTCGATTTGTGGTTGTTATTGATTGAGACATGTTTATAATTATTGCATATTGGTTTATCATGCATGTATTTTTATGGTGATTTTTAATAATCTTAGAGAAATCATTATTATACATAGTAAACATGTCTACGTTTGCTACCCTTCGACCAAAGGTCGACTTGACCTTAATGCTTAAAAAATATTCTAGTCCCTATTTAAAAAGTTGACAGCAGCGTATGAAAATTTGGTTAACTATGTTACAATTGTACTTGTATATCGAGTCGGATTGTTCCCAACCTGATGATACTGAACCTAAAAGCTCGGATAAAATCGTTGAGCAAAAGGAGACGGATACCATGTGTTGTTGTATATTATCAATATTGTCGAATATTTTATTTGATGTTTATATTTCTTTTTCTTTCATGACCGTAAAAGATAAATGGGTTGCCTTAAATCATAAATACAATACTTAATACCTTGGTATTGAAAAATATTTTGTTGCTAAGTTTCTTAAGTATTAAATGGTAGAGGGAAAATCTATGATCAAAGAGGCCCATAAGATGTTTTTATGCTATAATCTGAAGGAAACCGAGATGAAGTTTCCTAATAAGTTTATTGTTATATCTATTATGGAAAAATTTCTTAAGTCTTGGGAGGGGTTCAACCTAGATCTTAAGCATAAGAAGGGTAAGATGACCTTAATGACCTCATGATAGAATTAGCAATAGAGAAAGAGTATAGAAATCGAAAACCAGTTAAGTCTGTAGATAACACCCCTAAGGTTAACCTAACGGTCGTAAGGAAACATTTTAGTGATCCTCATGTGAAATAAGGAAAGTATAAACCAAATGCCAAGATCTAAAAGAAACCCAAGAACAAATCGTGTTGGATTTATGATAAGGTTGGACATTGGGCATATGATTGCCCATGAAAGAAAGCCAAGAAACATGTGGTTAATGAAAAAGTTATAGTCAACATGGTGACCACTGTGTGTATTAGTAACACGTATATATCTCTTAAACTTAAACTCCTTTCTATTTATGAGTCATAATATTAGATTATAGACAATGAGACTAATGTGTATGTCTGTACTCACCAATCTTTGTTTATGTCTTATCTAAGTCATATGTGACAGAGCTATTACTTTAAGGGATCATTCGACTGTTGAAGTCAATGGAGAAGGGCGTGTGAACTTGGGGTTTCTTTCAAGAAGGGTTTCAACTCTTTTAGGAGTTAGACACATCTTAACGATTTACTAGAATATATTCAATGAGCCTACTTTAGTTAATGAGGGATGAATGTTAGATTGCAAATATAATAAAATTGTAATTACATAACTTAGTAGAGGGTGTTTCTTTGGAAAATGTTATTTATATGATATAGAGAATCTATTTAAAATTCATGTACAACTAATTGTTGATTCTTATATGAATTTTAATCATAATAAAGGCTCTAATTTTGTTTCTACTTCTTTTGTGTACAATATTGAATTATCTTATTTATGACATGCTAGGTTGGGTCATGTAAACTTTGATTCTATGAAAAGAATGATTTTGAATCATCTGATGTATGACATGCTAGGTTGGGTCATGTAAACTTTGATTTCATTAAAAGAATGATAAATTTAAATAATATTCCTCAAACTATAATAAATAAAAATACAAATGTGTTATATGTGTGTAAGTGAAGCAACCTAAGAAACCATTTTCATATAATTAACAGAAAATCTTAAAATTTGGATTTGGTACACATTTATATTTGCGAATTCAATAGAATGACTATAAGTGATAACAAAAGATATTTTATCATATTTATAGATAATTATGATAGATATTATTATATTTACTTACTTAAAAGTAAAGATGAAGTTTTAAAAAAGTTTCAAATATTTAGAAACGAAGTACAAACTCAAACATACAATTATTAAAAGATTAAGATATGATAGGGGAGGAGAATATACCTCAAATCTTTTTCAAGAATATTGTTAAAATAATGGTATTATTTATTAGGTTATTGCTCTATATTCTCTGCAGTCTAATAGGATACCTGAAAGAAAGAATAAAATTCTATGTGATATAGTTAATATTTTATTTCAAAATTTTGGTTTACCTACCTACATGTAGAGAATCTTTGAATACGACTTGTCATATTTTTAATAGAGTTTTTCATAAGCATAAGAAAAGTAGTCTCTTTGAGCTTTGGAAAGGTTGAAAGACGAGTCTCAAATATTTCAAAGTGTAGGTGTGTCTTGAGAAAGTATTAATCCATGAACACAAGAGAAAGAAATTGGGACGTAAATTAATTGATGTTATATTTGGGGGTTACATGGATAAGAGCAATGCGTATAGATTCTTGGTCATTACATATGATGCATGTAGCATAAAAGTCAATAAATAGTTGAGCTCCATGATGTTACATTCTTTGAGAATATATTTTGCATAAAAACTAGAGTTTTTCAAAGTATATCTTCTAGAGATTCTAACCCTATTAATAGTTTTATTCCTGATCATTTAGAAAAGATGACAAATGTGGGGTGACCCTCATTGTGTTGTTTCCAAATCAGATGATGAAATAATTGAACTAAGGAAAAGTAAACAACCTAGGATATCAAAGAACTTTGGAAGTGAATTTATTTTTTTCAATGTCAAGGAAGATCCTATCACCTTCCAACAAGCTATGACCTCACTCGAGGTTAAGTTTTTTAAGGAAGTCATTAATGATAAAATCCAATCAATTCTCTCCAACGGTACTTGGAAATTGATGAATTTGCATCCCGATTGTTCCATTGTGGGTTGTAAGTGGATTTTTATGAATAAACTAAATGTAGACGGAACAATCAACAATTATAAGACGAAGTTAATTACCAATGGATACACATAAAAAGAAGGAATAAATTACTTCAATACATATTCCTCGGTTTCCCACATGACCATCATTCGAGCACTTATAGCATTAACATCCATATATGATCTCACAATCCATCATATGGATGTTAAGACGTTTTTCCTCTATGGTGACCTCTATGAAAAAATTTATATAGATCAATTAGAAGGATTTGTGGCTTGTGAAAATGAGTCTGAGGTGTATAAGCTTGTTAAATCATTATATAGTTTGAAATAAGTCCCTACATAATAACATAAAAAGTTTGATTGTGTGATATCGTCTTTTGACTTTATTTCTAATCATTATCATAAGTGTGTCTACTGTAAATCAATTAATAATGTTTTCATCATTTTTTGCCTGTATGTAAATGATATATTATTATTTGGTTTATATATGAGAATAATAAATGACAATAAGTCGTTCTTATGTAATAAGTTTGATATGAAGAATATGGGCGTGACTGACGTGATTTTAGGGCTTAAAATCATAACGTCTATTGATGGTATAGCAGTCTACTTTAGACCTGTTAAGACCTCATATGATTCATCTAAGGCTTTGTATAAGAATGAAAGTGATATTCTCATGTCTCGAATACAATATCTGCATATTATCAGTAGTTTGATGTATCTAACTAAGTATACATGACTAGATGTTGCATTTTATAGTGTTTAAGTTGAGTAGATATATCAATTGTCCATATAGAACTCACTATGTAAAGGGAAAATTTCTCTTGACCGCATTATGGTAAGTATCTTTCTGTTCTTAAAGAATTTAGTGATGCTAGCTAAATAACAAAAAACTCTATGATTAATGAGGTTACTAGATATGTGTTTCTTGTGGGTGGTGGCACTATTATTTGAAAAAGAAAAAACAGATTATTTTGGCTCGTTTTATCATTAAGGTAGAATTATATGCTTTGCATGATACTAGATTGGAAGCTAAATGCTTAAGGGACTTTTGTCTAGTTTAACTATAGTAAAGAAGTTGTTTTTTGTAATTTGAGTACATTATGATAGCATGACTACCCTTGTTAAGATCAATAGTTTGAAGTACAATTAAAAGTAAAAGATACGCATTAAAGTCAGACTAAAGTCAGTACATGCTCTTGTGTCTCATGGGGTCATAATTGTATATTTTGTTATATCCAAAGATAACACAATTGAACATTTTTAAGGGTCTATTAGTAGCATTAGTTGAGAAATTTAGGTTGTGGATAAGACTGAAACCCACGATTTATTCACAAGTAGTGACAACCCAATCTAACTCAGTGGAGATCCCATGAAATAGGTTCAATGTGATAGTAAGAAGTTGTTGGGTGAATAGGATGACACTTTATATTATGTTATACTTTTAGTATTTGTGTTTGTCCCTTATAAACCTAAAGTGTCACAATTATAAATTTAACAAGAGATTATTCTTTGAATATGATTGAGTCTTATGACAGGATGTTAGCAATATATCCTTGGAGATATCCAACTAAGTAATTGACATTGCATGACCGCAATAGGAGAATTGGGTTGTTCCCTGAAGTTAATCAAGATATAAGATATGGATGCATGACCATTAATGCATCACCGATAAAGATTATGCTATAGCCTTTTATTATGTTGTTACTAATAGAAACCTTTATACCCAATGTTTAGGTTCAAGACGTATGTCCACCTAGTTTCTGTAAGGGCAATATTGGATAATTAAGGTAACAATTAATACCGTAAGGTATCATTACTGAAAGCATAATATGATGGTTGGTTTGAGAGGACACTTTACATTTAAGGACTTTGTAGGGGATTATTAGATTTAATGTTAATTATGATTGAGTTAATTAAATATATTGCATTAATAACATTTAATAAGTGTTTAGTATCCCTAAATATTCAATTGATTCATTATTGATATATGTGAAAGTCCTAAAGTATAAAAAGTCATATGTGAGGGACTTGTGCATGTGAAGACCATATTGAAGAATGAGATAAACCCGCATGCCCTTTTATATAATTGATAGATCATGAACCTTAGTTCAAAGAGATTGTGGAGGACATAGCGCGTTGAGTCTATTGGGGTTTGAGTTTGGGAAATAGGAATTATCATCGGTCTATCTTTTTGGATGGAAAACTTTTTATCTAATGGTTAAAAGTGTTTACGCGGGAATGATTACTCAACAGAGAGGTGTGTTATTTGGATCGACTGTATGATCCGTGATCCATCACAATACCTATAAATAAACGATTATGGCTCCATAATCCGCACTTTTGCATGAAACAATATATCTCCTCTCCCTCTACTTGTGGTGTTCTTTGCAATTGTATGATTGCTCATTGCCGTCCTTTCCCTTCAGCCAAAGGCGACTCAGGCGTGATCGAAGTCGACTCGAGTTGTGTGTGTTTTATCGTACGAGGAAAGCGTAGGTGTACGTATTGTATAGTAGGGCACTGATTTCTCTAAGACAAGTTCACAAGGGCAACTCGTAAAGATAAGTTCTTTTTTTATTTATTTTTTTTGCTTATGTTTTTCATACGGTTTGTTTATAACTTACTTTGGACCTACTATTGTTATTGATTGAGACATGTTTATAATTGTTGCATACTCGTTTATTATATATGTATTTGTATGATTTTTCCATCAAATAAAGATCCTCATACGTGGGGTGTGCATACCTAGCCTCTGCCCATTGTAACTAAATATGATGCGTAGGTGGCAGTGGGACAACTTAATGGATGATTAAGCAAAGAACCATCTTTACGCATCAGCAATGCATGAGGATTGCCCTCTATATATGAGGTTGAGCCCATGATCAATAGTTGCTATGTTGGGAGAGCATCTCCCTCATGAATTCATCACTTATTCTGTTCGGAGGGCATCCCTATCGTTCAATTCTACTTCATATTATATGGCTTCAAAACAAAATACCATTTCAATGAAGAATCACCATTTCTTTTAAGTGCCTTATTCACCTTAAGCACCGCAATTTTTTTCAGTAATCACCTTTTTTCTAGTGGTATCTTGCGCTTTCGTATGGAAGAAGACCCACAATTAACAACTATTGTAGAAGCACGCTAATGCTGAGAGAGAGAGAGAGAGAGAGAGAGAGAGAGAGAGAGAGAGAGAGAGCAGGGGGCGTGATGGCCGTGGTCTGACAGGAATCTTTGTGCATTTTCCCCTTTTCAGAGCAGTGTTCACTGGTCAAAGCAAGGAAATTAGCTGGTCCTCTCTGTCTCATCATTTTCCTTTTAGCTGGCTTGGTCTGTGTCTCTGTGATTTAGGTTGTACCGCAGATGCCCACCGTGCTGTGTCAAATGCCTGTCCCCTTTTCTTTTAAGGGGGAAGAATAATGTTTTTGAGAGAATAAATAAATGCTTGTCTACTCGCTTCCCTTTGTTTGATTTTCTCTCCCCAACGGACGGAATTTCGAGGGTGGCTGTCCGGACGTCGCCCGGCTAAACGAACCATGTTGGGCAACGGCAGACATGCTGCTGGAGCTGCTTAAGTTTATACTTGGGTGACCCA
Source organism: Brasenia schreberi (assembly GCA_036023115.1). Taxonomy (NCBI): domain Eukaryota; kingdom Viridiplantae; phylum Streptophyta; class Magnoliopsida; order Nymphaeales; family Cabombaceae; genus Brasenia; species Brasenia schreberi. The sequence continues at coordinate 2,347,315 of JAYKKT010000050.1, forward strand.
GGATTTGTGGGTCTGCGGGTTCGTGTTTGAATTGAATTATGTGAGTAGCGGCCATGGTTTTGTGTTCTGGATCATGTTAGGGCCGTGTCCTTTCGATACAAGTTCGAGCTGCCGTGGGAGCGAGTCACCTGAATAGCACCCAAACTTTATCGTGTTGCTTTGTGTGGACATGAAATCTTTCAGAGCAGGTTCATATAAGTTTAGTATCATGTCTTGCATTGCCAGCAATTACATGTTTCAGGTTGTGTTGTGTTTGTGTCAAAAGAGATCAACCTGCATATGCCTCAGTTTCGTGTCATTTTGTGGGGAGGCCGACACGGGTTCTTGGGTGGGGCTTGTATAATGTTTCTGTGTTGTTTCTTTTGTTGTCATCCCTATCCTTCTGAATTGTATGTTGTATGTTGTGATTTTGGACCTAAATCCAATGGCAGTTGTGAAACTTAGCTCTTGCTTTTTCTGAGTTAAGTTCTGATTTTGGAACTTGATCCAAACGAAATTTGAGGTTAATTAACACCCTTGATTTTTTAAGAGTTTAACATAATTTATATATAAATATATATAAAGGCTTGACTAGGCTCACGAGCAACTCGAGAGGTGAGTAGTTGTGAGCTTGAGCTCGGCTCCCTCACAATGTGGAGCTAAGCTTGGGCTTCACAAGCCATATAGAGATAGCCGGTTTCTAACCTGCCCGGCGGTTTCAACTGGAACTGAACCGGGTTAGAAACCGGCTGAACCCAGAATCAGAGACCATCCAGTTTGGTTTTGGTTTTACTTTTACTTTTTATAAAACTGGCATGGATGGATCCGGTTGATTCCGGGTTCAAACTGGAATCATCATAAAACCAGCCCCGAACCAGTTTGGTTATGGCTCTCTGTGCCAAATTTGAATCACTGTTAAGTCAATCTCGAGTAGTTTATGAGCAACTTGACTCGCTTTCACCCTTATTACCAATGTAATAGATTCGGGGCGAGCAACCAATGTCAAAATGAAAGTAATCTTGCAACATCCCATTTTTTTTTACAAGATCAGAGGTAGGCTTTTTTTTCTTTGTAAAATAAAAAAGAAAAAGAAAAGAAAAGGAAGAACAAATTGGTTTCACATATTTAAGCATATGAGTGTAACATGATTAAACACTAAACAATGGATTATATCATTATATAGTAGTCAGTTGCTAATAACATTAATGTCTGAGTGGCTAGATGGACCACAGACAGTGCCAGTCTTTGCCTTGTGCCTGCGCTGGGTCTCCATGTCCCACCATCATTGAGGGACTGTTTGATTCAATGGCCCAGACCCTAGGAACTGTAGTCCCACCTCACGTGCACATCGGACATGGGTTACACATTTTGCTTCATAAATGGTGCCCTTGGCCTTCCTTTTTCATGCAAAAAGCAGCCCACCCCTAAGGGTGGGCCATTGTAATTGGGCCTGTAGTTCTAGTACTGCAATGTTAGGCTGTTGAACCAAACAATCCTAAGGGGGTCTTGATACAAAGTCCCAAGAGAAATAGACCTCAACTTTTGGTGCTTTTAGTTTTAAGTTCCGTTATGCATCAAATGCAAGCTCAGTACTGGTATATAATTGAGGTTTTACAAGTCCAATTTAAGTCAAAACTGTGGTAGCAAAGAGGAGGTGATCCACTGAAAATGAAACCCCGACTCAGCCCTGAAAAAATAAAAGTTGGATCAGAGAATTTTGACTCATATTTGAGACAGGGCCGAATGGTTCCAGGGGCCAACTAGGGCTGGGTCTTGCTGGCCTGCAGGATCAAATCAGGTTTATAACAACCAATCTAAATCTACTTGAAATTCGCCGTAGGTTATTTTAGGACAAATCCAACTACAACATTTCAAGCTTAAGCAAGCCATATACAAATGTTAAAAAACTATATATATATATATATACATGTAATATATATAAACTTTATATACTTATATGGTTATAAATCTTGACAAGTTTATATATATGAGTTTTATAACCTTAATGTAGATACCAGCTGTGGATGGTAGATCAAAACAATCTAATGACATAATACATTGTATTTAGTAAAACTATTAAATAAGTAAAACCATGGTTTAGAACAGAATCAAACTGAAACTGGCAGTTCGGTTTGGTTTGGTTCTTGCTATACTACGGTTGAGTTCGATTCTCTAAAAGTTAAGAACTGAGACTAGCGGTTTGGTTCGAGGTTGAGGCTAGAACCGAACCATGAACGCTCCTAACCAAACCACGTTTTTCTTACCATATTCGCTTACTAATTTAGGATTAGCGTAATAGGGTTAGTTGTTAACTTGTTGGATAACAATGAAGCTGATTTTATGTCTTTATTTAGAATATAGTTTTTCAAGATATAGATTGTTCAACATTGGTACTTTCAGTGTTAGCTGAGGTTAGCCCACAACATTGGTACTTTCAGTGTTAGCTGATTTACGGGCAGTTTTTTTAGTAGTTTCGGTTTAAGTTTAACAGCAATACTTTTATTAAAAAATAAATATTATAAGAAAATTTTAAGAAAATACCGGAACCGTTTCATAGTTTTGATTCCATTTTTACCGGTTCCGAGTTCAATCAATTTCTGGCCCAGTTCAATTCCTGCTAGGAACCAATCGCGTCTGTAAACAACTTCTCAAAAACCTACAAGCACACTCGAAACCGAGTCGGACCATTATGAACCGATCATGTCTATAAAGAACTACTCAAAAACCTTGACAAACATAATTAAATACCACCAGTATACTATTTTCACGACCCAAAGTTGCTCTATTGCTCATCGATCCTTACAGGGAGAGGGATGGAAAGAATACAGAGAATATAGAACCCACTGCGAGCCTTACTAGTGTCCAACCCCTAGAAACATATAGTTCACTCCGAGCTTTCATTAGTGTCTAGCCCCTATAATGGTGAAACTTTGTACTATGATCACCTACACATTCTGTCATTTATGCCTTAAAGCAAATGCAGCAAATCTAGTTTTGCAGTTCTTATGACAAAAAGGAGAAAAAATATCCTACAGCAGCAATCAACTGTTGAGTGTTTATCGGAACAACAAAGAAGATTAACGCACTTGCCTGAGGCTTTCATATGATGACATGGACTTTGAAGAATTGCAGCATCTGAGAAACGCATGAAATGGGCTGTCTCAAGCTTAACTTTAACTTTTGTTTAGTAGATCCAGTGGTCATGATGATCCTAAATTGGAACTGCACATAAATGTTCCATGAAGTAATCCAATCTGAACTTGTTTGGCATGCTGACCCTAGTAATCTATAGTAAACCCGAAAATGAAAAAACTGTGATTGCTGCAAAAACCTAGTTAAGAAATGGAATTATCATAGTCCCTTTAGAAATTCTAGCTTCAATTTGAAGGAGAGAGATTGCATAATACCCCTACGCCCAAGATGCCGATACTAAAGGCAGAATGTTGCCATTCTTTTTCTTCCTTCTTGGTTTGTTCCCCAAAGTACATACTTTTGGACATTGTGAGATCGCTGTCTAGAAACATCCGGGTATAAACCGACCCAACTGCTGAAAGAGTTAATATATAATTAAGGATTTGAGCATAATGGATAAAAATCCCAAATATGTTCATGCCACATTGCCATCCATGGATAATGCAACTACGAGCTTATTAACTCCAACGATCCTCTTTTCCATAAAATGCTACTAGCATCATGAATGATAAAAACTTATTTGAGAGTTCTGTTCTTTGCTGCTATCTTTTCTTCCTTTGTGCGGGTACCATAGAGCTAATACTTGCTCAAGAAATTCCTCAGTTCACCTTCTGTGGAGCTTATTTTACTGTCTATCTATGTTGCATGGATACGGGTACAGGTATGCAATTTTATAAAAAACTAAGGTACGGATACGTCACTATTAAAAAATATAAAAAAATTATATATATATATATATATACACACAATTATACAGAGCCTTCTATATTTTAAAGAGCATTCTAGTGTTTGAGAATAATTTTATTCTAACTATGAGAATGTCATTTATATTCTTCTTCAAAGGAAGAACAATTAAACAACAAACACATACCACAAGTCGTCAATTGAATTTGCAAGAAAAGATCTCAAACCAACATAAAAGGCAATCCCCATCATTGCCGTGCTTACCATAAGAGAATCAAGAGTCCCTGAAAAAGCATCATTTCAAGAATATCATAAATCAGAATAATGAAGTCACAACAACATATAAGCAAGACCAACATATGCAAAAAGAAGTAATGAAGAGATAGAGACCTTTGTTAATCACAACATCAAATGAACCAGATTCAAAGCTATGTATGTCTCGCACATCCATATTAATATCTGAACGATTTTCATGAAGTTAGCTCAAAATCAATGATGAAGGTGATTATGATATGCACATGCTTTAAACTCGTATTACATAGTTGACCAATAAATACTTCGTAGTACAGTCTTCCTACATATTATATAAACTCACAACAAACTCGTATTACATAGTTCACCAAACACAAACTCATATTACATAATCTCTTGATTAAGAACCAACAATTTACCATATTCACAAAAACTCAAGCTTTTATCAAAAGAATCTCTCACTTGTTTGTTTGTCTTGAAAAGAAATCGTAAAATCCACAGGAAAATAATGGCAAGTACCTCTCTTGGCAACGCTTCAGAATCTTGACCCCATAGCTGAACAAACCTCAACCAGTCAGGCTTCTCATCCTTGTCATTGCTTCCATAATCTTTATTATCTTCTTCCATCTGGTTCTGCTTTAGGGTGTTATCTGATTCCTTCTTTATGGGTATGAACTCTTCCAAGACAGGGCCTTCACTAAACGTTTCTTCATATTCAGATGGAGCGCCTGTGATTTCTGTTGCTAGCTGTTGCCTGCAAGCCTCAATGGCTAATCAACAACCAAAAACCCAAAAGTGAGATGCCATGCTTCCTTGATGAGCCAGAAAAATTCACCCCTAGAATAAGAACAAAGAGAAAACATAATATTCGTAATACCACCATAGGGCCAGAAATACATGATTATATCTATTTAAAATTAAAAAGAGAATTGTATTGTTATGTATTAAAGTTGAAGTAAAAAAAGCACATTGATACAATTCATTTTTTAAATTCAAAGTTTCATCACGACGACCGTACAAGTATTTGAATAGATTTAAAAATGGATGGGTTTGAGCACTAACCTCCCCTTTCTCTTCTCATACCACTAGACCAAATGCTCATGTCTTCCTCTCTCTCTCTCTCTCTCTCTCTCTATATATATATATATATATATATATATATATATATATATATATATAGAGAGAGAGAGAGAGAGATAAACTATTTTTTGTCTTTTATCATAATTGATACGCGTACACCATTTTACTATACACACTCCAAATTTAATTTTTTGCCTTTTTCAAAATACTCGTGCACATTTTCGATATTTATGAAAATGTCCTTCCAAAAGAAAATAGGATAATCTCTCTCCTCCCGTGTGATCCAACTTGTAGCTCCCGTTTCTCCGGTTGATCTTCGTTTTTCACTTCATTTTAGTCATGTAGTAGGAGACCTATGATAATTTCTACCAAAAAATGGATTGGAACCCATTTTTTTGATCAATTTTAGAAGAATCTAAAAAAAGAAGGGGTTTTGTGATTTTTAGAGCCAATTCGAAGTAGATTTGTTGATTTATCAAGGTATGTTATCGATTTTGTGATCTATCAATTTTTATTTGTTTTGAAGATTTATTTATGATTTTGGGTGCAAGAAAAACTTTAGTTTTTTTGACGTCGGGTATTTGGGAGACATGCTTGGGCCACATCTCTCATTTGAGGGAGAAACGTCTCCTACTTTGAGTGCAACCTTATTAATTATTTTTTTAATATGAAGATGTGACTGATAGGATACAAGTAAGAGGGCATAACATCATTGTTTCATCTAGGAGACGCAATGTGGTGATGTATGCAGGACATTCTTATAGACGACAATGAGGAGAAGATGAAGTCAACCCTTCACGTTACAAGGATAATACATTCTCCTTAGATATTGAAATCGATATTGGAGACAATGAGGATTAGGGATGTCCTTATCTATTGGGATTACTCTTGAGCTTTGAAGGTCATATTGGATATAAGATTTGGGATGAACAAATACTTTCAAAATTGACTGAAAGTTTATATAAATACTCAATATACACGTAATGATATCAATACTCTTTATTCTATTATATTATGTAAATGTATAATTGAAGGCAATATGAAAAGTAATAACAGCTCGTACAAGTTACATTGTGAGTAGAGTCGGACCAGTGAAGAGCACATATATGAGGCCCGAAAATTGGGTTGAGCTTGCGTACCGCAGGGAGCAAATTCAACAAGTATACTTACTATATAAGGTGATAGATCATGCATTGTTAATTGCTTTTATCGAGCGTTAGCAATGAGACAAATAACTTTCATAAACTATTTGAAATAGGACTATCATACTTCATGATGTCCACGAGTTACTTGGTCTTCTAATAGAGACAACTAGTTATCTTAACAAAAGAGATGATTGTTAGAAGTAAGGAAGAAATTCTAGGTGATATGTTGAGAATGAGCATTGTTGAAATTCTATGTGAGATTAAGTTCACGATTATTAAGTTTGAAGTACTCTTAATTAATTTTGCAAGGATAAGAAAGAGTAATGAAAATAAAACCCTATGTTATTTGTTATATCAGTTAGGATACACCTTATATCAAGATAAGTTTAGAGATAGGGTGCTCATAACACTTGTGAATCTGTTGACACATGATTGTAAAAGAGTTGACAATTATACGTTAAGTTTAGTTATATTATCGTATTTATACAAATAACTAAGGAAGACATCTTGGACAAAAGCACAACTTAGTGGACATACTTCTTTGCTTCAAGTAATGTTTTTACTATTATTGTTTTCATTATTTAAACTTTGTTTTTGTTCATAAATTAATAAGTTATATAACATATTTCTAGGCATTGATTTATGATTACTTCCCAGCTTTCAGAGTCACTATACAACCAGAATGGCATGATGGAGAACCACGAGTAGGCCGATGGTTGGATAATATGTGTCACATACATTCTCCTATTGATCGGCTAACTCAATATTGTAAGTAGTTGAACTTATGAGTGCAAATCAAGTATTTTGAATGTTATGTATTTTTATATAATATTCAAATGTTATGTATACTTGCATACTATTTTGTACAATATAGATTGAATAGATGTGGTGGAACCTTACATGATAAATCGTGTGATTCACTGCATAGTTGTAATACATACAAGTTATCGAGATATCACACATACGTTCACTGCATAGATGTGGTGGAACCTTACATGATAAATCATGTGATTCGTTAGTTTTGTTGACTTCAAGATATCCCAGTAGCATTGATAAGACCTTCTATTGCAGAGAGGTCTCTAAAGCTATACACATATAAGGTACAATACGAGCAACATGATAACACATGAAAGGTCAACACTCACATTATTTTGAGCTTGAGTATTTTGGAGTACAAACAATGTACTCGTATGAGTGTGATGAGTTAAATGGAGTGGTATATGTAAAGGACACATTGATTTATTTTATGATATTATAATACTTAGTTTGGAATGAAGTCAAAGAGGCTCTTAAACATATTAAGGGTAGTAAATCGGTAGGATCGCACAATATTCCTATAGATGTTTGGAAAATACTAGGAGAAATATGAATTACTTGGCTCACAAGACCATTTAATGAAATATGAAGAAACCAAAAGATGCCCGAGGAATGAAGAGTGAGTACACTTATACCCATATATAAGAACAAGGGAGACATTAAGAATTGTGTGAATTATCGACGTATCAAGTTAAAGAGTCATACTTTGAAATTGTGAGAAAGAATTATCGAACGTAGGTTAAGACAAGTATGAAGTATAACAGAGAACCAATTTGGATTCATGTTAGGCAAATCTATTGTTGAAGCGATTCACCTTTTGAGACGTCTTATGGAACATTTTAGAGCAAACAAGAAAGACCTTCACATGATATTTATTGATCTAGAAAAAGCTTATGATAGGGTACCGAGGGAGGTTCTTTGGAGAACTTTGGAAAAAAGAGGTATCCCATTGACATATATTAACCTTATAAGAAACATGTATGATGGTGCAAAAACATGTGTGAGGACTCATGAAGGAACAACAAACTTCTTTGAAGTTAATATTGGGTTACATCAAGGATCAACTTTAAGTCTATACTTACTTATAATGGTGATGGATGAGTTAACAAAACATATTCAAGATGAATTACCTTGGTGTATGTTATTTGCAGATGACATTGTATTAGTGGAGGAGTCTAAGGAAAAAGTTAATAGAAAATTGGAACTATGGAGAGAAACATTAGAAAGCAAAGGCCTCTGACTTAGTAGCATAAAGATAGAATATACAGAATGTAAGTTTGATCATTTGGTTACTTCAGAGGACATAAAAATTAAAATTGGTATACATTGTATCACCCAAAAGGAAAGTTTTAAATATCTAGGATCAATTTTTCAGAGTGATGGAAGAATTGATGAAGATGTTATGCATAGAATTAATATTGGTTGGTTAAAATTGAGAGGAGCATCAGGTATTCTTTGTTATAAGAAGATACCATTAAAGTTAAAAGGTAAATATTATAGAACAACAATTAGACTTGCCATGTTATATGGTTATGAGTGTTGGGCAATTAATCATCAATATGTATAAAAGATGTTGAGATGGATGAGTGGTCATAGAAGGAAAGATCGTATACATAATGAGGTTATTAGAAACAAATTAGGAGTGACACCAATAGAGGATAAAATAAGAGAATATCATTTAAGATGATTTGAACATATAGAAAGAAGATCAAAAGAAGAATCTATAAGAAGGTATGAAAAACTAAACTTGAAAAGTATTAAAAGAGGTAGAGGACAACTACAAAAGTGTTGGAAAGAAACAATAAAGAATGATCTAGCTTATTTGAGTTAACTGCTAACATGACACATGATAGGGTTTTGTGGAAACAAATAATCCATGTAGTCGACCCCGTCTAGTATGGGAAAAGGCTTAGTTGTTGTTATTATTGTTGTATTATAATACTTAGTTATATCGTCCTCAACCTATCCCAGTCATGCAACGTGATACATCATTATATGCACAGGTAAACGAATGATTGTAATTCTATTAGAGGTTTTTCTTTTTTGGTCTTTTAAAACTTCTTTATGCCTAATTTATGGTACGAGCATATGAGTGTGATACGGGAGACACTAGCAGTAGCTTCAATGCATTTGGAGCTTTTGCTGTGACCGTTGGGCGATGATATATTATTGCTAAGCCTTTTAGGGACGTATGAGCAATGCCATGAAAGAAAAAATTGGTTGATACTTTATGATGATGATTGTGATGATCATTGAATTTATTGGGTTGTATTTTGATGTTATTTTATAAAATTAAAACATTGTATATGACATACTTGATTGTAATGAAAGACAATTGGATTTTTTGTTACATACATAATTGCAAAACAGGAGACAAATATAAAGCATTATAATATCGTTTATAAAATTAATATCTTCCTCGATATCATGTATAATGTCGTTTCTTGATCCTCTCATTTGTATATATAAATTGATATTTTTTCAATCGTAGTAGGTCAACTTTTAATACTTTCATCATGTAACCCTACCATGATGTGAATATATGAAGCATCGGATATCCATAAGCCATGTTTATTTGTGAAAAAAGCAAACAATCTATAAACTGTCGAAATAACATAATATGTCATGAAAGATATTATGTTCACCCCTAGAAAATGTCGTACAACATGATGCTAACACATGTATCACACATCCACAAACCAGCCCTACCTTTCGAATTGAAACCGAATCGGTTTCAAAATCGATCAAATTGGACCGGGTACCCCCGGTTTGGTTATAGTTCATCCTTTTCATGAATCAACCAAAACCAATGATTTTAAACCATTTTTAAATTATATATATACTACAAAGATATTTGGAGAAGTTGAAGCCTGACTCAATGGTTAGTAACTATCTACCATTCAGTCAAGCTTGGGTTCGAGTCCCACAAGAGTTAGGTCTACAGTTTTTCAAGAAGAAAATGTTGGTTTCAGAGTGGTTCTAGATCCAAAACCAAAACCACTCTAGAACCGGTTGTTCAAAAACCAAATCTGAAACCGCCTAGGGCAGTTTGGTTTTGGTTATAAGTTTTAGGCAACCTTGAACCAGACATGTCTATCCCTAACAATAAACTGCCTAATGTCTAACACTAGTGACAGAAATGTCATCGACCATATCGTATAAAGTAGTACCAACATTACGTTCAATCGAGTAACGATAATTGAACCGCCATTTGAGATTGTCATCCAATATTGACTAAAGCATAACCCATCTCTAATGTAAGTAATACGTTTTATAGTAGCATCAACATTACCATCCTCAATAAAAATATGTAGATATATGTGATGCCTATGTACCACCTCCTTCAAGTATTATGTATGAGTTTCATGACACTATTCCTCTTCCTTTCCTACAAGTGCACAAATAACTCTATACCTCTAATTTCTATCTCAAATAACATTTATCTAAGCATTTATGAAGATTGCTCATAAATCGTGGTATTGTCGCCTCATAAGTAAGTTTGAAGTAAAGTTGTTTATAAATATTTTTCTTAATGGTAAAGAGAGAATCACAATTCTCCGAACGGGATCACCCCATCATAAGAGAAGCATTGTGTCCTCGACCACATGCACTCCCATGTCTTTCTTTATGAGAGGAGGCTTTGCCTACCGGCTCCCAAGCTGTTAAATCTTCCTTGTAGGTTGGTTAGATGGTCTCCATTTATGACGATAAATTGGTGATTTCTGTAAGTTATTGTACTTAGGCTTAATTATTCATCTAACATTTTAACCAATTTCTTGCGTTGTGGATGATATTATAACTTCTTTCAAATAGTTTTAATATATGCCCCTTCATCTTCTCATCAATTGACAGTAAATGTAGTATCCTATTCCATTTGTAACTTCTTCAAAAATATACCAATACTTGATAATTCTATCAAAGAAACATATTTAAGCATAAGGCTCAACTTGTGGGCCTAAGGTAGATCATATGAACATTTCAAATTACACGGACATGTTTTTATATTTGAATCTATTATCTCTCCATGATTGTATTATTTTAAAATAAGTTGAATAATGCGTCGTGATACTCTTCTTTAAAGGTTTATAACAAGCTTTTCTTTCACTTCAATGAAACGAATGGATAGAGTTCTTAATTCTTCGAATGACTTCTTTAATTTTATAATTTATAATTTTATCAATGAATATAATTGTCTTCAAATTGTGTCAAATCTGTCAAATGAGGTACCAATAAACTATATTAACCTTGCATGAGCATTTACATACCTATTAGTTGTATGAGTAATATAATCAATGATTCTTTATGTCTATGTCAAGATAATTTTCTCTTTGTATGGGTTCAACAACTATTTTTTTACCGTACGAGAGTAAAGCAAAAAAATTCTTCTGTTTTAATTTCATTACCTTTACTGTATTTTAATAACTACTCTTATCTAATGAGTTAACTACATTCCTCCAACTTATGCTAAATGCACCCCTATCTCTTTAATCAATGTTAATTTTATAATATAAAACTAAATATTTTTGCTATATGTCATTTAAACAATAAGTTCTTAGAAGTTTATGTGAACCCAATAACTTTAAGGAAGGCATCTTATACTTATAGAAAATATTAAAATATATAAACATTAGTTAAAGTAAAATAGGATAACCATTACGCTAAAACAATAAGACACTTGCATGTTTGTCTTATATATATTGTCAAATTTCAATGGCAATGGAAATACATGAAGTAGGTGTACGAAATGAGGATGAGCAAATATAATATTACTAATAATATGATGAACTTTACAATGTCATGAATGATAATGTTTAATGTATACATCATATAGTAATTGTTGTAAAACACTTCAAGAATTATGATATTCCTTCTTGATTATAATCCTAGCATTATAAATGTGTCTTGTCATACTCACATTGTCCATATCTACCTGCTTCAAATGCGTTAGAATATGTTTTGGTTTGCAATGGTTTTGTATGAGGTCTTTTGTTATTTTATACTAAGAACTACTCAATTTCTATGCAAAAGAATGTCCCTCGAGATATAATCGGAAAGAATGGTTATATGTCTCATCCACTCGACTCTTTCCTCTTAATAAGAAGGAGCAACCAACCTTGTGCCCGTTCATCTAGTACTTTTAATATCAATATTTTGATCTCTATTGTACTTGCCACTTATTTCACTGTCAAGTTATACCTTGCTTATTACACATTTGTTTTTAGAACGAATAATAACGTAACAATGTTATTTTTTCTCTCTATTAGTCTTAAATGTCAATAACTTCTTACGACTCCTAAACACATCATTAGTTACAAACACAAGTTGAATAGTATAAACTATCACACTTGCAATCAACAAGTTTATCCTCTACTTCTTTTGCCAATCAATCATCAAATATATCGTCCACTTTAATGAAATCACTATCATAATCCTCAGTCGTTACATGATAAGTACTGCACTTAGTCAACATCTTCTATAATTCGCTTTTATGGTAAAAAAATTTGTTCGAGTTGTTTGTCATTTTACCAAAAAATTAAAACGAGATTGTGCCATGCTTTTATCCGCGATTCTAACGAGAACTTTGATTTCACCCAAAATTAGAAATGTTCTTTAAACATTTTAAAATAAAAAATTTTAAGTAAAACAACAAAAATACAATGATCATATTAAAAACCAACCTTCTAAAATCAGGACAACTCGAGACAATGAGTAGATCAATGGTCTCTTCGATTTTCTTTTTCGTTTTGTCGTTTCATGATTCGTTTGATTCCAACAAGATTTGCAACTAATTAATCGATGATGATTGATTGCTAATAATCATATAACACTTAATAATAAAAAAATCAAATGAAAATCAATCTCTATAAGAGAAAAGAAGAGTTGTCATATTTTGGTGCAAGGAGGAAAGAGAAATTCATCGCTAGATTGCATTAATGCTTCACCGTCGTTTGGCAGCAAAAAGAATGTACGAAATGCCAACTGCCGGGAATGCAGTCCCCTCGAGCAATAATGGAGATGGGATTAAAAGTAGAAATTCCTGAGATTTCTTCATGACATTCTTCATCGTGTATCTTTTTTTTTTGGGTTACAATGAGGCTGAGCTCAGGTACGCCCGCCCCGGTATCGAGCTCACGACCTGCCAGGTGAACTATCGCTCTGAGTGCTATTCGTCACTACCCTTATCACATAAAGTTGAACTTTTTCCTTTTTTTTTTAAATCATGTTCCTTAGGAGAATAAATCATACATTAAAGGAAAAGCTGAAAACAACTAGTGAAGGATGAGATGTCAGTCGAGCTCAGTTACACCCAGGTCAGATCACAGCGTTGATAAAAAAATTGCCCTTGCTAGGGCTATTCTGGCCGGTGGATCGACTAAAAGAAGATCGAAGGTCACGAGTTCTATACTCGTGAAGTGCATATGGCAAGGCCTGACCTAACCCAGTTTGCCTCTAGAAAATTGTTCTGTTTTCATGGGGTTTCATATTTAGTTAGGCCAACTCTTACGTAGTTGATACTACTGGTTTGCGTGGAACTAGGAACCAGAACTGGAACCGGATCGGTATCGGATCAGTTGCCGGTCTAAAATTTGCTTGTTCTGGTTTAGGTCCTAAACTGTCTGGAATCAGAAAGACAATAAAAAAATTGAATTTTAGCAAAAATTATAAACAAATTAGGTTTCAGCTCCGCAAAAGCTAGAACCAAAACCGACCTGGGTCCTCCCCGTTTTTGGATCTGCTTTCAAGTCCGACTCCGGTGGTTCTGGATCTTGGCCTGATTCAGTTCCAGTTGAAACCGCCGCTCGGTTCCAAACCAGTCCAGTTGGTACTTCATATTGGTCATTTATCGGGTGTGACCAACTTTGAGTTTGCACCCAATTAAATGCGTTAACTTCTAGCCACAGAAGGGCGTTGGACATAAAATATCTTATGAAATATGTTTGATTCATTAATTAATGGCAGCCGGATGTGACATAATAATGTTATTGACTGTCAATCTACACCTGAACCAGTATTCATTGCTAACAAGATCTGACCATTTTAAATCCTAATATCGGTATACGACTTCATTGGGACAGGCACTGACCAATTTACTACTGAAGTTTTCTGTCGTAATCAAACACGAGTCTCGGTGTTCTGGATCTTGGCCTGATTCAGTTCCAGTTGAAACCGCCGCCCAGTTCCAAACCAGTCCGGTTGGTACTTCATATTGGTCATTTATCGAGTGCGACTAATTTTGAGTTTGCACCCACATAAATGCGTCAACTTCTAGCTATAGAAGTCATTAATTAATGGCAGCCGGATGTGATATAACAATGTTATGGACTGTCAATCTACGTTAGATGGGACACATACTAACCAATTTAACCAATTTACTATTAAGTTTCTTATCGTAATCAAACACGAGTCTCGGTGTACAATAAAACTTATTACAAGGCCTATCAACGGAGGAATGGGAACTAGAGTTTCAGTTTTCGCAATCCCAACCTTACAATCAAACACTCCCTGAAAGATATGTATGAGATGCCACCATAAGATATAGATTATGATTTGGATCTAGATCTGCATCAGATGCACAACGAATTATTTGATGGATGAGACGTCATTCAAAAATCTAAATAAGCATGTAATTCAGGTCGGGTTCATAGAAACATGAGCTTGTGATATTGCTAGACCTAGTTCCCGTAATGTGTGAACATTTTAAAAACCCGACCCATGACTTTGAGTGTGTGAGAGGCGCGATATTGTGCACGATGCGCACCTACTGTCAATATTGCACATCATTGCTTATTGTGCACAAACAACCTCCTCCCTCCCCTACTGTAGATAGGAAACCATATTCGAGGACGTTCTCATTTCCTACCCGAGTTTGTGGCAAGGACTTGGGTCACAGGTGGGAATTCTGTGTTCCATGTCATGCCATTTCATGTCTAAGCAGGTCGCACAACACGATACAAACACAACACGTATGATCCAGATATGAACACGGATTTTTCGGATCTCAGGTTTCCATGTAGTGAACCTAGACCATCCTCAATCGTAACCATTGTGTCGAAAAACGACCAACTAGCTGAGATACTAAAGCATTAGAGATGGAAATGGAACAGGTCGGGGACAGGGATATCGATACCTGAACTCGTATCAAAACCTCAATTATGTGCTCCATATCCGCTCCTTTTCCCGTAGAACCGTTATGGATTTGGGTCTTTTTCCTGTGATCAACGAGCAGACACAGGGCACAATGCAAAGAACAATATATATATATATATATATATATATGTGTGTGTGTGTGTGTGTGTGTGTGTGTGTATCGGATCGGGTACTTCTTATTCCATACCCGCCCCAAGCAATTTGGGTATTCTCCGTACCCGGACCCCATTCGGGGCACCACGGGTCGGGACCATATTGCTATCCCTATTTAAGCTTCAGCAAGTATGACCCACCGATCAAAAATACGCAGAGAACCGAATACATCGATCCGTTTGATGCCCCACCTCTCACTACCGTAGGAACTAGCACGGTCGCTGAGGAGGGAGCTCGGAGGCGATGAGGGCGCGCTCGGCGGCGGACGCGAAACACGGCGTCTCTCTGGTTGGGGAGGACGACTTCGGTGGAGCAGCGGCGGTGGGCGCGGGTGCGGCCGCAACGATGGAGGCATGGGCTCGGCCGAGGAAGAAGGGCGCAGGGGCGGTGAGGACGTGGATGCTGGTTGACTCGTCCGGCCAGGCTCAGGTGGTCGAGGCCGGAAAACACACCATCATGCGCAAGACGGGGTTGCCGACGCGAGATCTTCGCATCCTCGACCCACTTCTGTCGTACCCGTCGACGGTGCTCGGCCGAGAACGAGCCATCGTGATCAATCTGGAGCACATCAAAGCCATCATCACAGCCCAGGAGGTGCTGTTGCTGAATTCCCTGGATCCGTCCGTCGCCCCTTTTGTCGAGGAGCTTCGCAAGCGGATCCTCCGGTCGCATCACGCCCTCAAGCAGCAGCAATCGCAGATGCAGGGACAGGTTAGTTATTGTAACAATCATCACTCAGAATCGATCTTTCTTTGCCGCCCGCGTATGTTTGTTGGTAGGTAACTGCTCTTCGTGATTAGTTATTACAGTATTCTGCTAATTAAGCAATGCTTTGGCGATTATTTTCGTAGACGAGGAAGTTTTCATTCAGAAAGACTTGAGAAACTGGGGAATTCTATGGGAGAATTAATGGATGGAAAAACTGGCTGAATTATCATTACCATTACCATTACCAGTTCAATTTAGTTCAGGTCTGATTGGTTCAGATCTGTGTTTCTGATATGGATAAATAGATGAAGTTCCTTTCTTTACGAGGAATATTTGATTGAGAATCAAACTATAAAAAATTGTGGAATTGATGAATAAATAGAAAGATTGGTTAAAAAGGCATTTTCAATGAAATTTAATTTAAGGCAGCTAGTTGATATTTGCATGTCTAAAATGGAGAGACAAAATAAAATTTTTCCGTTATTTATATGACCACTCTTTCAGTCAGAATCAACGTACAAGAAAATCTGGAGTTCTTCTGTGAATGAATGACAGAACTGGTTATAGTTGAAACACAAGAAGCAGTGCAAATGAATAAAAAAACTGCTTAAAGATTCTTTACGTATATGATTTATCATGTCCAAAGGGTTCCATGTAGAACATTTTCTAGGTTATTGGAAAATAAAAGATTGTGAATGTGGTACTTTCTGTTGTAGCTGCCATGCTAGAAGGAGGTTCTCCCAATTTTGAGAGTCTGAATAGCTCATTACTGATATATATCTTAGGTATGCAACTGAATCACATGTATGCTACTGATAGTCATAAGAAGGTTGAGCATGTCTTTCCATTATGTGCATTCACAAAACATGTTGATGTTTACTATAACACAAATAAAGTTTCTGTTTCATGGTTTCTACCATTTGGCAATTGGTTAGTTTTTTGCTGCCAAGAAGTTGGAAACCCATGCTTTGGCCTTGATGATCATGATTGGTGTTCTCTCTCTCTCTCATGCGGCTGAACCATACCAATGATCACAGTAACAAAAATCAAGTTCCTCATATATGGTTTCTATCATTTGGCATTTGGTTGAATCTCCTTTGCCAAGAAGATAGTAATCTATGCTTTGAACTTGATGAATCATGATTGAGTGCTCAATGGTGTTTTTCTGCTGCTGCTCTGTCATTCATTTATGTTTTATTATACTATTAGTCTCCCTGGTTGAACTTTTATTATGAATTCGATGAATTATGCTTTGCACCTTTCAGTGATGAACAGGCTGATTGGTGTTTACCTTATTGTTTCTTTTTTAATTTTATTTGTGGTGCAAAAGGTAGGTGAAAATGGAACAGGTGATGCCACAGAGTGGCATAATGGGTATGATTCAACTGTGAGCCCCAGAAATGGGTGCAACAATACAAATGCAGGGGATGGAGGGGAATTTGGAAAGGGCGAGGGGAGGCTAATAGTGTTTGAAAATTCAGTGGGATCGAAGTTCCTTCCTTTTGAGTTTATTGCATTGGAGGCATGCCTTGAAGCAGCTTGTAGTTGCCTAGAGATTGAGGTAATTTGTTTTAGGTGGAAGTGGAACTGTTGCTTCTTGTGTTTTCCTGTATCTATTTTTCGTTTTCTATTCTTTATATAAGAATTGTTGTACATTCTTATTGCGGACTCTATTTCTTGACATGCACGTGACTTTGATATTGAAATTGTTGTTTTGTTGGATAATTTTGCAGATTGTCGTGCAACATCTATGCTTTTGTTAATGATTGCATTTGAAGATTTGTTTCTCTGATTAATTTTGCTTTTATATGCTTTGAAGTATCTACCATGATGTGTTTTGTGCAGGTTTATTGAAATAAGGACTCATATTCCTTTGAGCTGTCTCATTGAAATATTGCATGGTTAATTTCGTGTTTCATTCAACCCCGCTCATGTAAGGGATCACCCTTGCATTGCCGGTCCCAAGCCTAGACAAAGGAGGAGGGTTGTGTTAGGCTTCCGACAGCCAGTGTAAAACTTTGTCGGATTTTTATACCATAGATTACATAAATTATGAGCATTGCTTTGGGGCATCCCCGCCTAGCGACGCATTGTAAAGCCCGAATGCGGTGATAAGTACGCAATGGCCACTATATTTTCGCTCGAATGTAGTGAATCAATTGCAGAGAGGGTTCCCACATCATAGACGGGTGTGGGTAAAGAAGTTAGTCCCGCAACATTGTCGCCCAAATATAATGAATAATTTACACAGAGGGTCTCCGCATTTTCAATATGGATGGATGCGGGGGGTAAGGAAGCTAGTCCTAGATAATAAGATTCATATTAGTTCTTGAAATATCGGGACATTATTCGGTAAGCTATTGGAGGTGGTAGATACCATGATTCAGAGAAAGATTCATATTCTATGTTTACAAGAGATAAAGTGGGTTGGAGAAAAAGCATAGAGGATACAAGATTTAAATTATGGTACTCAGGTAAGGAAAAGACTCGAAACAGAGTTGTTATTATCATAAATAAAGATTTAAAGGATAGTTTATTAGACATACAACGATATGGTGACCGAATCATGACGTTTAAATTAGTGATAGGAGCAAAGGTTTTGAATATAGTTTGTGCTTACGCACCCTAAGTAGGACTAGAAGATAACATAAAGACAACTTTTTGGGAAGAGTTAGATAAGGTGATTCAAAGGATTCCACGAAGGGAGATGAGATGATTTGTTTAGGAGAAGACTTAAATGGATATGTCGGTAAGGAGGCATTAGGAT
Organism: Brasenia schreberi; assembly: GCA_036023115.1. NCBI lineage: Eukaryota > Viridiplantae > Streptophyta > Magnoliopsida > Nymphaeales > Cabombaceae > Brasenia > Brasenia schreberi. The sequence goes on from JAYKKT010000050.1 coordinate 2,366,239, forward strand.
ATCAAGGTATTCATGAAAACTTTGGTTTTGGAGATATAAATGAGGAAGGTAGGGAGATTTTAAATTTTGCTATGGCATTTGATATCTTTATAGTTAATATAATCTTCAAAAAACGAGATGAACATTTAATTACTTATAAGAGTGGCTTATCACAAACACAAATTGATTACTTTATTTATAGAAAAAACGTGTTGTAAAGATTGCAAGGTAATTCCAGGAGAAAGCTTAACCACCCAACATCAATTTTTAGTTATGGATTTACAAATAAAAAATGGACAAAGAAGAAAAGAGTGCATCGAGCTATTCAGACTAAATGGTGGAACCTTAAAAGCAAGAAAGAAGATATATTTAAATAGAAAGTCCTTAAAGGAGATGTTTGGAATTATGTTGGTACACCTTGTGATATATGGAACAATATGGCTATACATATTAGGAAAGTGGCAAAAGATGTGAGGTGTATCTAAGGGAGGTGTACCGGTACAAAAAGAAGCTTGGTGGTGGAGTGAAGTAGTGCAAAATAAAATCAAGGTAAAGAGGGCATGCTACAAATTACATTATGCTAAGAAAACTAGTGAAACTTTAGAGGCTTATAAGAAAGCAAAGAAGAAAGCGAAAAAGGCCGTCAGTGAAGCAAAAGCTAAAATTTGGGAGGATTTATATAAAAAAACTCAACTCAAAAGTGGGTGAAAGAGATATTTTTAGGATAGCGAGGGCTAGAGATAAGAAAACTAAAGATCTTAATTATGTTAGATGCATCAAAGATGAGGATGAAAAAATTCTAGTAGCAAATGATGATATAAAAAAAAGATGAAAAAACTATTTTTATAAGTTTTTTAATGAAAATAAAGATGTTAGTATTAGCTTAGGAGAGTTAGCCAAATAAAAAAAGTATATAAATCACAACTTCTATCGACATATTCAAAAGAACGAAGTCAAAGAGGCTCTTAAACATATTAAGGGTGGTAAATCGGTAGGATCATACAATATCCCTATAGAAGTTTGGAAAATCCTAGGAGAAATAGGAATCACTTGGCTCACAAGAAGAGTACACTTATACCCATATATAAGAACAAAGGAGACATTCAGAATTATGCGAATTATCGAGGTATCAAGTCAATGAGCCATACTATGAAATTGTGGGAAAGAATTATCGATCATAGGTTAAGACAAGTATCAAGTACAATAGAGAACCAATTTGGATTCATGCCAGACAGATCTATTGTTGAAGCGATTCACCTTTTAAGACGTCTTACGAAACATTTTAGAGCAAAAAAGAAAGACCTTCACATGATATTTATTGATCTAGAAAAAGCTTACGATAAGGTACCGAGGGAGGTTTTTTGGTGAACCTCGGAAAAAAGAGTTATCGCTTTGACATATATTAACCTTATAAGAGACATGTACGATGGTGCAAAAATATGTGTGAGGACTCATGAAGGAATGACAAACTTCTTTGAAGTTAATATTGGGTTACATTAAGGATAAACTTTAAGTCCATACTTATTTATAATGGTGATTGATGAGTTAACAAAACATATTCACGATGAAGTACCTTGGTATGTTATTTGCAGATGACATTGTGTTAGTGGAGGAGTCTAAGGAAAAAGTTAATAGAAAATTGGAACTATGGAGAGAAACATTAGAAAGCAAAGGCCTTCGACTTAGTAGAACAAAGACAGAATATATGGAATGTAAGTTTGATCATTTGGTTACTTCAGAGGACATAGAAATTAAAATTGGCACACATTGCATCCCCCCAAAAGAAAGTTTTAAATACCTAGGGTCAATTTTGAAGAGTGATGAAAGAATTGATGGAGATGTTACGCATAGAATTAATGTTGGTTGGTTGAAATGGAGAGGAGCATAAGGTATTCTTTGTGATAAGAAGATCCCATTAAAGTTAAAAGATAAATATTATAGAGCAATAATTAGACTTGCCATGTTTTATGGTTATGAGTGTTGGGCAGTTAATCATCAACATGTACAAAAGATGTCTGACAGAAATGAAGATGTTGAGATGGATGCGTGGTCATACAAGAAAAGACCGTATACATAATGAGGTTATTATAAACAAATTAGGAGTGGCACCAATAGAGGATAAAATGAGAGAATATCGTTTAAGATGGTTTGAACATATAGAACGAAGATCAAAAGAAGAACATGTAAGAAGGTATGAAAAACTAAATTTGGAAAGTATTAAAAGAGGTAGAGGATGACCACAAAATGTTGGAAAGAAACAATAAAGAATGATCTAGCTTATTGTGAGTTAACTGCTAACATGACACATGATAGGGCTATGTGGAAACAAAGAATCGATGTAGCCGACCCCGTCTAGTATGGGAAAAGGCTTAGTTGTTGTTGTTGTAATTTTGTGTTTCATTCATATACTGAATCATTGATTTATGTGCTGTGCCACGTTGCAGAAGTTGGTGTAGAGTGTGAGGCATGGTTCGAGGTTTGCTAGTATTTGTGGTTATATGCAGATTCTGAGTGCATCATTTACAGGTTTCTTTATCTAAATTTCACTTCGTTTCATGTTGATGCAACTTTTTCATTTTTTTGCCTATGGACATCTGTGCGTTGTGGCTTCTGATGTATTTGATGATATGAGCTGTTTCTACGAAGTGATTGCAAGTTTCTTAGCATGTACTATTCAGATTTGTACGTGAAATGTGAGGCCTAATGCTTGTGTTTGTGGAAATACATCTAGGTTGGGCTCTCAAGGATATACATTTGGAAAATGGGAACTCAGTAGTCCTTTCGTGATGAACTTATTTTTTGGTTTTCTATGTGCTACTTTCATCTTAAGTAAGTACATGTAAGTAAGTCCACCAACATCCGTTATTATCTACTTCCTGAACTTGCTTCTGTGTGGAAATATTCTGGGGTTAGGAGCGTTTTCAAGTCTTTTCCTCATTGTCATGGAGACAAAAAAGGTTCGATTGGGAAATGTGGGTCTGTTTTCCAGTGCTTCCGAATGATCAACTACTAGCTACTCTACTAGTACGAACACTATCTGTAGGAGATACTACCTACTTGCAAGTGAGGAAGCACCCCCAAGAAAGGTGCTTTCGAGCGATGCTACTAGGCAAAGGAAAGGTTCCATTCTGGATTCTTATGCATGACTTCTCTCCATTTTGTATTACTATCCCTTTTATGGTGTCCTATATTATCCTTGAAATAATTTTGCAAACTACTTGTTTATGATAACTATTTAGTTGAACAGTCACAGTTTTCCCACACAAATTCTCAATTGATAGGAATTCTCTTGTTGACTGATATTTTTGGTTATTTGCTTGTTGGTCTCCTTGAGTCCTAACTTATAGCTTCATTATCATGCATCGCGATGCAAGTCAAGAACATTGGGAGGCCAAAAGTTTTTCAGTACATTCTTGTAAACTCTCGATTGGTAAACTTGATTAGTGGTACCGATATGGTTGTGACAAAAATATGGTATGAAGGCGTAGCATTTGTTGTTATATTATGGACTTTGTTTGTTTAAAAGCTTCATGTTAAGTTTGGATAAGCACCAGTTTTTAAAGGCAACATACTCAAGCTATCAGTTTAACTTTCTAAATTTTCATTGTGTGTGTCCTCACTGCCTCTCTTCAGCATTTGATGACACGGCCATGCTTGTAGTTGGTAGGCAGATAGGTTGGTTAGCTGGTAAGGTGTAAGCTAGTTAGTGAGTGGAGGAAGATATTCATGAACTCCACGGAAACAAGTGATTGCTAAAGTCGCTGGAACATCTACTTTCTCGTTGGTGAGTGGACATCCAAGTCAGCTCTTCTCCTAATAGGGTCCCAATGGTCATGCATGCTGGCACAGACAGAATCCTGGGGATCCAGGTGAAACTAGAGGGTTCAGAGAAGAACCCTTTCCCCTCTACTTAAAGCAGCTTGGCAAACGAGAAAAGCCCAACGCATTATCATCTTGATACTGCCAGGAGCTGGACAGTACAAATTGAGGAAGAACAATCAAAAGCATAACTCAAGCGGCAACTAGTAATAGTATTGCGTCTTGATGGTTCCAGCTACTGATTTTTACCATCTGTTCTGAGAAAGGTCTCGGATGATTCATTATTATGTATGTAAAAGCATTTGCATAGTTGGTGCAGCCATCTGTAGAATAACTTCTCACTCCATGTGTTATCATTGAACTTTGCCAGCGGTTGAATGGTCCAGTCATCTGTATTGTTAAAAAAATAAACTAAATGTTGGAGGTTGTGGTCAACAATAATTGTTATTACAACAATAACAACAACTAAGCCTTTTCCCATACTAGATGGGGTCGGCTACTTGGATTCTTTGTTTCCACATAGCCCTATCATGTGTCATGCTAGCAGTTAACTCAATATAAACTAGATCATTTTTTATAATTTCTTTCCAACACTTTTGTGGTCGTCCTCTTCCTCTATTAACATTTTCACAATGTAATTTTTAATATCTTCTTATAGGAGCGTCCTTTGGTTGTCTTTCTACATGTCTAAACCATCTTAAACGATTTCCCCTCATTTTATCCTCTATTGATGCCACTCCCAATTGGTTTTTAATAACCTCATTATGTATATGGTTTTCTCTTGTGTGACCACTTATCCATCTCAACATCTTCATTTCTTCTACAAACATCTTTTGGAAATGATCAACTGCCCAACACTCACTACCATAAAACATAGCATGTCTAATAATATTTACCTTTTAACTTTAATGATATCTTCTTATCACAGAGAATACCTTATGTCCCTCTCCATTTTAACCGACTGACATTAATTATATGCGTAACATCTCCATCAATTTTTCCATCACTTTGAAAAATTGATCCTAGGTATTTAAAACTTTCCTTGTGAGGAATGCAATGTGTGCCAATCTTAATTTCTATGTCCTCTGAAGTACCCAAATCATTAAACTTTTGTTCTCCTAAGTCAAAAGCCTCTATTTTCTAATGTTTCTCTCCATAGTTCCAATTTCGTATTAACTTTAACTTAAACTCATCCACTAACACAATATTATCTGCAAATAACATACACTAAGGTACTTCATAAATATGTTTTGTTAATTCATGAATGACCAATATAAATAAATATGGACTTAAAGTTGATTCAACCCAATATTAACTTTGAAGGAGTTTGTCATTCCTTCGTGAGTCCTCACACAAGTTTATCATCGTACATGTCTCTTATAAGATTTATGTATGTTCATAGGATACCTTTCTTTTCCAAAGTTTTCAAAGAACATCTCTTGACACCTTATTATAAGTTTTTTTCTATCTTCTTTTTCGCTCTAAAATATTTCATAAAACGTCTCAATAGGTGAATAGTAGATATGACTTGAATAGTAGATATTTCGGGCAAGAATCTGAATTGGTTCTTTGTTGTACTCAATAATTCTTTCTCATAATTTCATAGTATCACTCAATAACTTATATCTCAATAATTTGAACAATTTTGTTGTCTCCCTTGTTCTTATATATGGGTATAAGTGTACTCGCCCTCCATTTCTTGGACATCTTTTGAGTTCTTCATATTTCATTAAATAGTCTTGTGAGCAAGTGTAACTCCGCCCATGTAAGGGATCGCCCTTACATGGCCAGTCCTAAACTTGGATAAAGGAGGGTTGTGTTAGGCTTTCGACAGTCAATGTAAAACTTTGTCGGATTTTTATACCATGGATTACATAAATTATGAGCATTGCTTTGGGGCATCCCCGCCTAGCGACGCATTGTAAAGCCCGAATGCAGTGATAAGTATGCAAGGGCCACTATATTTTCGCTTGAATGTAGTGAATCAATTGTAGAGAGGGTTCCCACATCATAGACGGGTGTGGGTAAAGAAGTTAGTCCCGCAATATGGCCGCCCAAATATAATGAATAATTTACACAGAGGGTCTCCGCATTTTCAATATGGACGGATGCGGGGGGGTAAGGAAGCTAGTCCTAGATAATAAGATTCATATTAGTTCTTAAAATATCGGAACATTATTCGGTAAGCTATTGGAGGTGGTAGATACCATGATTCAGAGAAAGATTCATATTCTATGTTTACAAGAGATAAAGTGGGTTGGAGAAAAAGCGTAGAGGATACAGGATTTAAATTATGGTACTCAGGTAAGGAAAAGGCTCGAAACAGAGTTGTTATTATCATAAATAAAGATTTAAAGGATAGTTTATTAGACATACAACGATATGGTGACCGAATCATGACGTTTAAATTAGTGATAGGAGCAAAGGTTTTGAATATAGTTTGTGCTTACGCACCCCTGGTAGGACTAGAAGATAATATAAAGACAACTTTTTGGGAAGAGTTAGATAAGGTAATTCAAAGGATTCCACGAAGGGAGATGAGATGATTTGTTTAGGAGGAGACTTAAATGGATATGTCGGTAAGGAGGCATTAGGATATCAAGGTATTCATGAAAACTTTGGTTTTGGAGATATAAATGAGGAAGGTAGGGAGATTTTAAATTTTGCTATAGCATTTGATCTCTTTATAGTCAATATAATCTTCAAAAAACAAGATGAACATTTAATTACTTATAAGAGTGGCTTATCACAAACACAAATTGATTACTTTATTTATAGAAAAAACGTGTTGTAAAGATTGCAAGGTAATTCCAGGAGAAAGCTTAACCAGCCAACATGGACTTTTAGTTATGGATTTATAAATAAAAAAATGGACAAAGAAGAAAAGAGTGCATCGATGGAGTACCTTGGTATGGACTTTTATAATGGTGATTGATGGGTTAACAAAACATATTCACGATGAGGTACCTTGGTATGTTATTTGCAGATGACATTGTGTTAGTGGAGGAGTCTAAGGAAAAAGTTAATAAAAAAATGGAACTATGGAGAGAAACATTAGAAAGCAAAGGCCTTTGACTTAGTAGAACAAAGACAGAATATATGGAATGTAAGTTTGATCATTTGGTTACTTCAGAGGACATAGAAATTAAAATTGGCACACATTGCATCCTTCCAAAAGAAAGTTTTAAATACCTAGGGTCAATTTTGAAGAGTGATGAAAGAATTGATGGAGATGTTATGCATAGAATTAATGTTGGTTGGTTGAAATGGAGAGGAGCATAAGGTATTCTTTGTGATAAGAAGATACCATTAAAGTTAAAAGATAAATATTATAGAGCAATAATTAGACTTGCCATGTTTTATGGTTATGAGTGTTGGGCAGTTAATCATCAACATGTACAAAAGATGTCTGTGACAGAAATGAAGATGTTGAGATGAATGCGTGGTCATACAAGAAAATACCGTATACATAATGAGGTTATTATAAACAAATTAGGAGTGGCACCAATAGAGGATAAAATGAGAGAATATCATTTAAGATGGTTTGGACATACAGAAAGAAGATCAAAAGAAGAACTTATAAGAAGGTATGAAAAACTAAATTTGGAAAGTATTAAAAGAGGTAGGGGACGACCACAAAAGTGTTGGAAAGAAACAATGAAGATTGATCTATCTTATTGTTCTCGTTGACTTCATTGTTTTGAATACACCGATAGAAATTGTGGTTTATATACTTTTTGATTTGGTTAGCTCTCCTAAGCTAATACTAACATCTGTATTTTTATTAAAAAATGTATAGAAATATTTTTTCTATCATCATTCGCCACTAGAGTCTTATCATCCTCATCTTTGATGCATGTAACAAAAGTAAGATCCTTAGTTTTCTTATTTCCAACCTTAGCTATCCTAAAAATATCTCTTTCACCTTCTTTTGATTTAAGCTTTTTATATAAATCCTCACAAATTTAGGCTTTTGCTTCACTCATGACCTTTTTCGCTTCTTTCTTTGCATTCTTATAAGCCTCCTTAAGTTTCACTAGTCTTCTTAGCATAATGCAATTTGTAACATGCCTTCTTTGCCTTGATTTTATCTTGCACCACTTCAATCCACTACCAAGCTTCTTTTTGTGCCGGCACGCCTCCCGTAGATTCTTCTAACACATATTTTGCCACTTTCCTAATATCTATAGCCATATTCTTTCACATATCAGAAATGTACCTACATAATTTCAAGCATCTTCTTGAAGAATTTTATGTTTAAATATATCTTCTTTCACATTTGAGGTTCCACCATCTAGTCCGAATAGCTGTATACACTCTATTCTTCTTTGTCAACTTTTTTACGTGAAAATCCATTACTAAAAGTTGATGTTGAGTAGCGTTACAATCTTTACATCACGATCTATTTTTTACTTTAAAAAAATAATCAATTTATGTTTGTGATAAGCAACTCTTATAAGTAATTAAATGTTCACATCGTTTTTTTAAAATTGTATTGGCTATAAAGAGATAAAAAGCCATAGCAAAATTTAAAATCTCCCTATCCTCCTCATTTATATCCCCAAAACCACAGTTTTCATGAATACCTTCATTATCCTAATCCATCTTTACCGTCATGTCCATTTAAGTCTCCTCCTAAACAAATCATCTCCCCTTTTTGAATTCTTTGAATTACCATATCTAACTCCTCCTAAAAAGCCTTCTTTATACTAGCTTGTAATCATATTTGAGGTGCATAAGCACAAACTATATTCAAAACCTTTACTCCTAACACTAATTTTACCATCATAATTCAATCACCGTATCATTATATGTCTACTACACTATCATTTAAATCTTTATTTATAATAATACCAACTTTGTTTCAAGCCTTTTCCTTTCCTGAGTACCATAATTTAAAACCTTTATTCTCAATGTCCTTTGCTTTTTCTCTAACCCATTTTTGTCTCTCGTAACCATAAAATGTGAATCTTTCTCCGAATCATAGTATCTACCACCTCCCTTAACTTACCGATCATTTTTTCAATATTACAAGTACCAATACGAATTTTATTATCTAGGACTAAGCTTCCTTACCCTACACATCCGTCCATTCTGAAAATATGGAGACCCTCGCTGTAATTTGTTCACTACATTCAGACGACAATATAGTGGGACTAACTTCTTTACTCACACCCGTCCATGATGTGATTTTATTCCTACATTCAGGCAAAGATGTAGAGGCCTTGCTTACTTTTCACTGCATTCGGGTTCAACATCGCTAAGAGGAAACACCCCAATGCAATGCTCATAATTTGTAGAATCCATGGTAGATAAGTCCTACGAAGTTTTACTCTGGTTGTCGGAAGCCTAACGCAACCCTGCTCCTTTATCTGGGCTTTTGGGACTGGCCATAAAAGGGTAATCCCTTATTGTTTCTGAAAAATAAGGACCAATTTATCAACATATTATTGACCTCTTTAAAATGTGTTAAAGCTTTCTTTATGCTTTTATGTGCTATAGCTGTTGGTTAGCAACTCAACATACTATTCTTTGTTGGTCACGTTGTTCTGTATTTCAGATCTAGCTTTACTTTTTTTATGTATGCTTTCCTCATAAAATTATATTTGTCCATCAGGCAAGAACATTGGAGCAAGAAGCACACCCAGCACTGGACAAGTTGACATCCAAGATTAGCACTCTAAATTTGGAACGAGTTCGTCAAATCAAGAGCCGCTTAGTTGCAATAACTGGTCAAGTGCAGAAGGTAAGCTCTTTTTGTGTCTTTCGGTAATACAGTCACAAATCCTCTGTTATGCCTTTAGTCAAGGGGTCTGCCAACATATCTTGAGTTGGTATGTATGAGAACAATATTTCATTTCTCATAACTATATCATGAACATAGTAGTATTTAACCGTTATATCCTTGTTTTTGGAGTTGTTAGTTCCACTTTTGATTAGAGTAATTGTTGTATTGTTATCACAATCAATGACAATTGACTCATCGACTATGTCATCCTTCAAATCTCGTATGAAGCGGTTTATTCAAATGGTACTTGTTGCAGTCATATAACAAGCCACATACTTAGCTTCTTCTGTATGCAATGTTACATAACTCTGTTTCTTACAAGCCCAAGAAACAACTCCACCTCCAAATACAAATATTTGTCATGAGGTTGATTTGTTGTCATCTTTGCTCTCAGCAAAGTCAGCATCTAAGTATCCTATCACTTTTAGTTCATATGCTTGAAAACATAATTTCAACTCCTTTGTTCTTTTAAGATATCTTAGAATCTTTTTCACAGCTATCCAATGTTGCTATTTAGGATTACTTTGATATCTACTCATAAGACCAACAACGAAGCTAATATCATGTTTTGTACATAATATAATATAAATCAAGCTACTCACAACTTGTGCATAAGGAACATTAGGCTTATTGTCTCCTTCATTGACACAATCAACCTTGCTAAGTTTTACCTCTTCTGTAACAGGTGTAGATGCAGACTTGCATTCACCCATTTTAAACTTTTTGAGGATATAATCAATATATCTCTCTTGACTTAAGTATAGAAGTTTAGATTCTCTATCTCGAGAAATCTTTATACCCAGGATATAGGATGCTTTCCCCATATCCTTCATTTTAAGCCTTGAGTTTAACAAGGAAAGATGTCAAAACTTTCATCTAGTATGGTAGCTTATTTTAGTCATTATCAGCCTTTGTGGATCAAGCTACTCTGCTTTGATGGTTTTCGTTCCTCAAATGTCAAACCGAGCAACCTTGCTGCCCATGCTTTTGACTTAGGCCATAGTGTTTGTTCAAATTAGGTCGACCATGTATATCTAACCATTTTTGGCTCTGCAGCAATGTTATTTCACGGGTGTGCAATCATGGAAACACTATGCTTCTCGACTTCCATTTTGATACATGTAACCTGTTCTCGTTCTGCTTATTAAGCTTTTTATCTTTGTCTATGTTGTCTCATGGATATAGTTTCTATTCCCAAATAGCTTGTGCATAAATCAAGATAACAGGAGCTTTTAATAGATATGCGATCAATTACCATGCTTTTTTCACAGGATATCTAAATAAAATTTACTAATTCCTGTCACCTGCTTTTATTTTGCAATTTATTCATAAAGAAATATCTTGATGTGGCTAGGTCCTACTATTCTCGTCCTTTTCTCCTCCATTCTTGTTTTGTAAGTGCTTTCTGGTCTCTATTAGAATGTCCGACCAGTTTTGGGCAGTCAACAAACACCGTAACATGTACAAGTCTCAGTGACAGAAATGAATATGATGATAATGGATGTATGGCCACAGAAGGAAAGTCTCAATGAAGATGTGTTAACATTTGGAGAGGCGGTTGGATGGAGGTTCAATCAGGAGGTGTGAAAAATTAGGTGGTGATTGTTCTAAAAGAGGCTGAGGAACACCTCAAAAATATTGTAAGGAAATAATGAAATATGTCTTACTATTTTAGAGTTGAATGTGAATGTGAATGTGAATGTGATAAAAGACTGAACACGATGGCAACTAAGGATCCATGTAGCTGTAACCACTTGATTTGGGAGAAGGTTTGGTGTTGGTTTTAGTTTGAAGGCGGTGCTAATGTCTTGATTTGGATCTTGTGAAGATAGGTCTGTCTTTTGCCAGAAACCTTCATGGTATAAGCATATTCTCTTGGAAGAACTTTTTGGTTTTCTTTCTCAATTAAACCCTTAAATGATTGATTATTTTCATTCATTTGATAGATGATAACCTTGTATATTTCCCCAGTAACTGAACAGAAAATAATCATTTCCAGGTAAGGGATGAGCTTGAACATCTGTTGGATGATGATGAAGATATGGCAGAGATGTACTTGACGGACAAATTGATGCAGCAATTGGATGGATCTGCTTCCTTTTCTTCAAATGACAGGCGAGATAGCATGGATGAGAGAGTTCCTTCAGAGATGGAGGATAGAAGGTATTTGATGGTTGTCATTGTGGCGTTGTGTTTTTGTAAAATGTGACCTTTCAGAGGTGATTAGAAGGAACTCCTCTTTTACCTCCAGCAGATGACACCCCTACTGAAGCTCATTGTGTATTTCAGGACCCCTGCTGAAACACCTCAAGAAGAAAATGAACTTGTGGGAAGTGATCAAGTTGATATTCAGAATCTGGATAACCAGGAGAGTGCACTTAATGAGTCTGGCATACTTAGAATAGACAGCCATGGAGCTCGCATGGTTAGCACTGAGCGTAGCAGCAAACATCTTGATGTGGGGTAACTCGAAATGCTCCTTGAAGCGTATTTTGTGCAGATCGATGGTACTCTTAACAAATTATCCACGGTATTCAGTTCAAAACATCCAGCCAGCATATAATTTATCTACTCTTTGTTTCTTGTTTTCTTTTCTCCAATAGCTGCTTGTTGCTAATATTTGTAGCTTGGGGAACTTAGGGCCTGAAAGAGTTCCAGCTATATCGTTATTGGAAAGTACTCTCGACATAGGTTGCGGTTCCTACTATTCCTTCATCTCTGTTTTTGGTCACACCATCTGTCCGATATCAATGATATATAGCATCACACTCTAAATTATGAAAGATAGGTATCCTTTAGAGATCAATCAATTCCATTTAATTGAGACACCTTCTGTAATAGCATACTCGTAGAAAATTTTTACGATGGAGAAGACCTTGTCTGAACCTTTCTGCATTCCATGGTGTGTAAGAGGTCTTTGGTTAAAGATGTTTTGTCTTTGCATTTCTTTGTTTTCTGTACCTTCTGTACATTTATTTAACTGCCTATCAAATGGATTGGCCTAATTGGACCACTACTTTCAGCTGCTGGCTGATAGACTTGACCACAAAGTTTTTGTTTGTAACATGTAAAGGTTCCTCCTCCACAATGCTTTGATGTTGCCTTTCTGGTTTCAAATCGATTAATGATTTGCTGATTAGCTCAAGACTTCCTTTTTTCTTGTTATAATTTTCCAACGCTGCTCACAAAAGAAGGAAAGGATCACGGAAACAAGGTTCAATTATTATGGTTGTTTCACATTTATAGACGAGTACCATTGGCCCAAGAGATCTTTTTGACACCTTATCTACCAATTTAGCTTGTGGTAATGACTTGAGAAAGCTTCCTCTTTGTTTTAGTTCCTGACATTAACCCTGACAATTCTCCTCCACTCAATTCTGATGTATGATAGCTGCGGGAGTATGTGGACGACACTGAGGATTACATCAACATAATGTTGGATGACAAACAGAACCACCTTTTACAGATGGGAGTGATGCTGACCACAGCAACTCTTGTTGTCAGTGCATTCGTCATTGTTGCAGGAGTTCTTGGCATGAACATACACATCGAGTTATTTGAATACAGTAACGCTAGTATGTCACAGTTCTTGTGGACGGTCGGAGGCGGCACTGCCGGAACTATCATTATCTACATTGTTGCCATTGCTTGGTACAAGCATAAACGCTTATTAGGGTGACGTTGGTTCTTATGGAACAATATCTCAGTGGCACTAGCAGTTTCTAGTGTCATTACTGTGCCTTCTCCTTTGAGTTCTGGATACCTTAAATGGGGTAGTCCAGGGTATGTGCCCTTTGCTCTTTGGCAGAAATTACCCCCAAGTGAAGTAATTCTAAAGTTCTCTTGTTGATTCTGCAAGAATGTACAATTGATACCTCAAGTATCTGTGCTACGAGCAGAATAAGTTACTTCTAGGCAGTGTAACGTTGTTCTACTGTTGAAACGGTCTCATATACAAAAAATAAGGGTGTGGCTGCTGGAATCATTTAACCTCTGAACCTTCTAGTTTGTAAAGGAACCACTGATATAGGCTCTGGCTCTTATGATACTTGATTTTTGCCTACTTGGATACTGTCAGGTTCGTCGGTCTCTCTCTCTCTCTACACACGCGCACACAGAATTGTGTGTATGTGTGTGATTGTAACTGGATTAAGGATCTAAAACTGCATGTCTTCAATTATTTAATATTTGCTAGTAGTTTGTCAAGCTTAGTTTACCACAAGGCACAAAGTATGCTTCTTAAGATGAATCAACAGCTCACTATTTTGAGGAGATAAATGAATGCAACAAATAAGAATGCCAAACAAATCAATCATTAGATTTTGTATTTTATCGTTTGATTGATGTAAATCAAGACTATTCCTGTATGTCATATCTATGTATCTATCTATCTGGAGAGAGAGAGAGAGAGAGTGGCCGATGGAAGGGGGCCATGCAAGAGACGATTCATTCTTGTCTGAATCTGTTCGACAAGCCACCTGAAAGGATATCGTTTCCAGAGAATTCGTTTGTCCCAAGTAGACTTCTCCGGTTCAGACCATTGGCACAGGTTGAACCAGAACCGATGTCCTCTTGCAGTTCAGTTTTGGTTCTACCTTCCGGAGAACCGAGACTGGCGGTTCAGAGCGACCGGTTATAAGTACTTTTTTGCTTTGCCAAATTATTTTAAAGCGAAGCTGGAATCTGTTTGAAGTTGGAACCAGAACTGGTGGTGGGCGAGTTTTGGTGCTGGTTTCAAGTTTTGGTGGAACTGGAACCACCTGTTTGGAACCAGTTAACCGACAGGTCTATTCTTGAGGGTTATTGAACAACACTAAATTTCTGATACGGTTCAGTTATATTAAAAACCATTTAAGTTTCGGTTTACAATTTCATGAGAATTCGGTTTATTGGTATTGTTTTGTTTCCAAGGATCCAAAACCGAATAGATCAAACAATTGAATGTAATGGTTACAAGGCGGCCTCCTCCTCATAACATGTTATTGCAATTCAAGGTTGTTATCTTTGACATCATCTACATATATTCAGGGACTCCAAAATGAATTAAGAGATGACGATTCATAAAGTGGGTTATTGAAGATGTCTACTTTAATTATGTGAATCCTTATTACTTGATGGGCATCGATGACTTTGTGGAGTATAAAATTATAGATGTAATTTTGATACTCGATGGGATGATAGAGTATGGTGGAAATTGATTCCTTTGCTTAGTGATTTTCTCCCCAAGTTATACATAGAATTAAGCCATTACGCATGAACAGAATTAAGCAAAATAATTCATTTATGTTTGGTTTTCATATTTAGAGATAGTTCGGTTTTTGGTTAGTTTGGTTTGGTTTAGTTATTGAACTGAACCAACGGAAGGGCACCCATGAAAGCTTCTTAGAAGCAATTGAATCGTGGATTCCCGTAGTTGTCCAAACAAAGTCATGAATTCTCACCAGGCACAAACTTTTCCCTACCCAGCCCTGGCTCAAACTTGGAAGTCTTTGGCGACTTTGAATTAACCCTGATTTGATCCACAAGGCTAGAACAGTCATGACAACGTTTTATCATAGACATGCAAAGGAATGCAGCTCACTTAAATTGAATGGAGACTATTGACTTTCGGAAAAGCCAACCAACTGCTCCATTAAACCTTTTTACTCAAAGGGATTTATGAAGAATAAGAAAGATATCTTAATGCAAAGGGATCTGTAAACAATTAAAAGGTGCATTGATATCATCAAAAGGATTGTGCGTGTGCATATCTGCGTGTCAAAGTTTGCCCCCCATTACACATACATGCGTAGACACAGCCGGTTCCAAACAGGCCTGATGGTTCTAACCGGAATTGAACTGGGGGCAGAAACCGGTCAGAACCAGAACCGGGGAGCAGCCTGTTTGTAGGACTGGAATCAAACCGTAGGTTCCAGAAATTTTCTATTTTTTTCTTTAAAATTTTGAATTTATTAATGTTGTTTTGGTTCCACACGGTTTAAGACACCAGAATTGTCCCGAAACTGGCTCCAGGTCGGTTTGGTTTCGATTCCAGGTTCTATAGTAACCGAAACTGACCATGTCTATACACGTGCACCTTCAGGGAATCAAACTCCCCACCTGCAAGTGGGCGTGCAAGAGCCCTACGAGTGAGCTAGCGCTTTGAGTGTTGTCTCTCAAAGTTAAATGTTAACATGATAGAATCTATGCCGCCCGACCCCACTTAATGTGGAACAAGTTTTGGGTTTCGATTTGGATTTGGGCATTAAAAATTTGTGGTTTTTAATGAAAACTCGAGTTAGAACAAGGTTTGGCACACACTATTACAAACCATACCTGGTTTTGTATATAAATTGGATTTATAGGTCTGACACCGAAAACTAATGAATCCATCAACCCTCTTTGACTCTGGGTTTGGATCAAACCCAATCCGTTTGACGACGTCAATAATTACTGTTAACAGTCAATGGATGAAAACCCTAGTGCTATTGTTGCTGGTGGGGAGTTCAACTCTGAGAAGGTGCATGTGTGGGGGGTGTTAGGCTTCGACCTCCTCTTGTAACAAAAAAAAAGAGATAAGTTCCGAGTTTCTGAATGCCATCTCAAAAATGATGATACTCGATGGATGTTAGGAGTGGCAACTACTTTCACAACCCGATCTTTTCAATGTTAGAACAGGTAAACCCCAACACGACCCGATTTTTTCAATGTCATATATACCAGCAAAACCTGTTCGGTTCCTGTTCCTGTTTACCGTTATTATCATGTTAGAAGCAAGTCAATATAAAGCGATCCTATTTTCATCTGATTTGAATAGATATTGTTGACTTTCTTTTATAATATTTGTGTTGCGTGTCGTATTGGAAACTGCCGTGTGGTAACTCTCAAAGGAGTCATTTTCTCTCTGCCGGCCCATTGAATTCTACACAGTCAGTTGTTTAATTTGTCATAATTAAACATTGGGCTGATTCCAGTTTTGGTTTAGAATGGTAAGTTTGGATTTAAGTTGAAAATCGTTTGAAACTAGAAAACTTATTAAGTAATTATAAATAAAAAAATGTTGCCAACAGTTTGAAACTCCCGGCTCTATTTCCATCCTAATTCTAGTTATATAAAAAGTGAAACCGCAATCGAATTAAGTGGTCCTCGGTTTGCGTCTGGTTTCAAGTCTAAGTTGACCAGTTCCAGTTTCAACCGGTTTTTAACTTGGATCAGTTTTAGTTGAAACTGTCGAATTGGTTTCAAATCGGCCATGTATAATTATAATTGCATAGAACCTACCATTTAAATGAGAAATCCTTTGCACTTCTTAAAATCTTTCTGATAGAAATGAGGCCCCATCTTAAGGCTTTTAACTCACATACATGAAGTCCACATGTTTGTGGGAGTCCGAGAACCTTGCAAGATGAAGCAACACTCTGTTGCTTTTATACGATAAGAATAATATATTGTACGATAAAAAGAATATAATGATTGCCTTTTCAAACTTGATCTAAGTTTCAAAAATCTTATCACATAATCAAAGAGTATAAACTTGCACTCAAAGCGGTGAAATGGTAGGACTCTTTAACTCTCATGCCATGACAGCAAGTTCGATTCCTAGGAGGTGCATGCTGGGCTTTGGCCTCCCTTTATCAATAAAAAAAACGAAAGAGAGCAGCAATTTGCGGTGGAAGAGCCCTGTCTTTTATGGACAGAAAGACGTCAATCATCAATGCATTACTCATAATATAATCAATATGACCACTTACATTAAAGAGAGAGAGATAATAGAAAAATTATAAAAAACACCCCAAAAATAAAAGAAATGCACAATCATCTTTGATGCGATGCAAACATAAAACTTCTTTTGTGGATTTACTATTTCTTTTAATTTGACGGTTCGATTTATCGTGTTGTGGGCACCTCAAAGCTGCTCACACTCCAACCCACTTTCTAGGCTGTGCATAACTTCTGCTCCTAGAAAACAACTCCGCCTTAGATGGCTTGAGACCATCTTCTTCAAATGGCTTATCTTCATCAATCCTCCTCATGTGAACACTGTAACTCCTAACTGGAATCATCTGTTCATCCTTCGTCGACGAGACCTTTAACAATTCTCTCATATCTTGCTCGTAGTCATCGTCGCGCAATGATGAGCTCCCGCTGAAGCTCCTTGGCAACTCACCCATGGTGCTTCCCATATTGGAGCATCCCGCAGCAACATAGCTGCTAACCTGTAGTTTTGTCACATCGACACGACAAAAAGGATGCGAAATACGTCAAACGTTGTGCATGAAAAACTATTTAAAGTATCATCTCGCTTAAAAAAAGTTCTTCCATAAGAAATTGAAGCAGCAAATCATTCGATATATAATTGATCAAATTGGAGTGAAAAATCATTCTGTATATACTTCTCCTGACAGTTTTTCTCTGATTCAATATGTATGAAGAAGAAGAAGAAGAAGAAGAAGAAGAAGAAGAAGATACTTCATGTCATTTCGTTGCCCTAAATGGCAGAGCTACCAAATGAGATGACAGGCGCCAAAGGTTTCTTGACTGGATCTAGCTGCTGGCCCTCTGATTATTGTCCTTCACCTAATGCATTTCAAAAGTGTTGCTTGAATTTATTCAATGTTCTTAAACTTATATTATGAAAAAAAGAAAAACTCGCTCAAAAGATTTTTCATGTTCTGTTTTCGGGTCAAAAAGGAAGCATTCGGGTATATCAGCATCCTCACTAATTTGATTCCCCTGTTATACCTTATTATCTCATCACCCACATCAATTAAAATTAGTGTTCAAAGTTCCTTCTTTTCCTATAGTTTTCTATTCTCGGTTTGTGATTTAGTATGTCAAAGATTTATGGGGTGTCCCCTGTGGAGAAATGAACATGGTGTCTTTCCAAGTTAAAGAGTTTGTGCATTCGACGCTAGGGAGACTCATCAATTCTCTCATATCTTGGTCAGTTAGAGCTCCTCGGAGTTCGGCCGTCGTGCTCTTTTTATTGAGCATCACGGCCGGATAACTGCTATTATAAGCTATGTCACACAGACACGATAAAGAAGGACAAGATGCATCAATTTTATGCATGATGATGTAAGAACCATCAAAAGCAATACCCAAAAGCAGCAACATCTCATGTAGCTACAGAATTCATCACCAAATTTGATAAAAGTTAGGAATTTGACACCTAGGTTTGCATCTGTTAGAAACCCCATTTAAAAGGATGGCTTTTAAGAGTTTAAAGTTGAAGAGGCTGTGAGTTCAATTCTCATGACATTGTTTTCTCCTCAAGACCAAAGCACAAGCCAGCCGGCTCGGCCGGCCGACGAGGTCTCCGGCATGGTTTCTTCTTGCTTGTCATACCTAAACATCAAGTATGCCAAGGGACACTACGCTAATTCGATATTGAAGTACGGTCGAGGAATAGACACTGACCCTTCCGGAGCAATCCAGCATGTTCCTCACGTAGAGGTCCCTGGCCTTGCGAAGGACTCTGATGGGAGAGATGGCTTTGATACACCGAGCAAAACCACTCTTGTTCCTCGCCGCAGCACCACCCATGATGGACGACGGTGGTAACTTTTTGCAGAAGATTGATGGTGGAGATTTGCTGGGTGAAATGTATAGGAATCAGAAAGAAGCTGTATCGGGGGTTGAAGAGAAGAGAGACACAGGGAAGATTTTAAAGTACTGTAAACAATGGAAGGGACACTATTCGTCATAAGTATATACGCGCATTCTTTAAGAGAAGTAGGGTCTTCTGGTACCTTGTAAAAGCAAGGTGGCACCGAGAAAGCAGAGAGCAAATCGAATCCCAAGTGGAGAACGGGTGTGATCCCGTTGATTTCTGGTGGGGACTTCAAGTTTCACTGCTTACTTTATTTCTCAGTGGGTCCTTAATGATTTCAGTGCCACGCAAGAGGCCTCATCTTTACCCTTTTCTTTCTCTGTCTCTCTCTCCCTTTATATATATATATATATATATATATATATATATAAAGAGAAACAAACACGAAAAAAGAACGTAGTAAATACACATACTCATTCATCCTCAACCGATCGACCAATCAAATTCAAATTAAAAAAAAAAAAAATTTATAAATACATTAAATACACTTGCTATTTACTTTTAAAATTTCAATTGTGATTTTTAGGAAGATTAGAACATGAATGAGTGTATACAATGATTATGGTTTCTTAATTTTGTATAGTATGCAGTAATTCATAGTCCATCATGATTTCATTATTTTAATCATCTATCATCATGCTCCACCACCTTCTATTACTTCTTCTCTACTTTTCAACATCACTTTTTACTCATCAAAACGATTATTGTCACTATATAATATATATATATATATATATATTACCAGTAACTTTTTTTATTTTTTATATAGTTTTAATGAGTTTTGAGGGATGGTGTTTTTAGAAAGTCTAGAAGCCATCGATGGTAGAGGGTGAATCAGTGTGAAATGGGGAATGATGCACTACGTATATATATATTTATATATAAAGAGAGATTAATGTGTTGCCGGTGGTTGTTTGTAGTCAGTTCGTGTTCACGGCAAAATCATGTTTGATTTCTATATTGTGTTTCCGTGCTGTATATTTGTGAAACTACTAGCAATTTTGTCTTTCATATCTTATTTATGTCTTTTGTGTAGGAGACGGGTAGCGCAAACACGACCTCATGCAGAATTTCTTTTCTTTTTTTCGGGTACAACGGAGAGGCTAAAGCTAGATGCACGCTCTTATATCGAAACTCATGACCTTCCAGCTTGTGAGTCGACCCCCTAGCCAGGTAAGCCACTGCTCGTTAATCGGCATGTGTTATTACTTGAGAGTGAACCCAACACCCCTCGCTGCCGTATTCGTTTCAGGTTTTCATGTCGCCTCTGAAATTGCCTCAGGATACCATCAAGGACAAAATGTGTCAATGTTCACCTTCTTTGTTTACTTATTGTGTTTATGACAGTGGCAAGACATGAGGATTTTTTTGGTGAGAAGCACTTGTATTTCGTATTCATAAAAGTATCTATCTATCTATCTATATAATATGACAAACTTAATAATTTCTCATATTTAAAGTCACCTTGCCTAAAGTGAGCCAGCCACTGCTTATATAAGTGCGATCATTATCATAAACGAAATGCTCGGGATTTGAAAGGTAGAGTATTGACAGAAAATTAATAGATGATGTCAAAGGATTAGATATAACATAACCGAATGCATAAGTGTTTAATGCAATTGCATACGTCAAAGCAATATCCGATAAATGCACTTCGAGTGTTAGCTCACCTGGCAGGGTTTCGGACTCATGAGATAAAGGTTGTGAGCTCGATTTCGGGGTCGTTGTGAAAAAACAAAGAAGCAATATCCAGTGATCACCAACTCTTTGTTGGTTCTGGTTCAACACTTGTTCTCCTTAAGCAAGTGTCGAGTTCAAGTCGTGTGAGTGGAGAAAACCAGCTTAGAGAGCATTACCCCATAGTGGGCAGACCTAGCTCAAAATGGATTAGTCAGGGTCCTTGTCGGCTTTCGGAAGGGTGGTTTAACCAAAAAAGTGAGGCAATATCCGGTGAACGATCGGATCCATTTCAAAAGTATGTAATGCATATCTAAATTCACAAAGTTTCGGCACCAAACTACAGTGAGAAGTAGCAGATTTAGCGACACAAGAACTAGCAGCTGACCTTGTATTGGAAGGGGATTTTCTACAGGGATCAAAACGAAGCTGCGTCTCGGGAAAGAGGAAGGAAAGAGATGGAAAGATTTTAAGTTAGCACAAGCAACCTATATATATATATATGAAAACTAGATCCTCACATGTCAGTGTGAGCATGATGCAATCACTCTCTCTCTCTCTCTCTATCTATCCAAGCAACCTATATATATATATATATATGAAAACTAGATCCTCACATGTCAGTGTGAGCATGATCCAATCACTCACTCTCTCTCTCTCTCTATCTATATATCTATATATGTATATATATGTATATGTATATATATATATATATATATATATATATATATATATATATATATATATACATATATATATATATATATATATAGAGAGAGAGAGAGAGAGAGAGAGAGAGAGAGAGTTCCTGTTGCTTCTTCGTTTTCTAAGGTAGGAGTATAATGTCGAAATTTAAAAGTGTTTATAAGAATAAAAAGTGCAACTATATTACTCTCTTATCTTATAAAAACAATCGAGAGATACACACGTGTATGTATATGGTCATCTCATCATCTCTTAACCTTCATAATTTCAGTGCCACGAAGCATCGTCATCTCTTAACCATCTTACTTATTATGGATCGTGCTTGTCTTTTGTCATTTCGTGTTCATGAGTAAAAATCATGTCAACCCCACACAACCCAGTTTTTTTCCGTGTCAGCTTTGGGTGGACAAGGATGCCGACTTTTGGTGCTGTGTTCCTGTTGGGTTGTCGTGTCATCCGAAATTGCCACCCTTGATTGTTAAAGGAGGAAACGATGAACTAAGAATCATCTAATCGTTATTAAAGTCTATCTGCTTTTCTTTTGCTTACTCAAAGTTAACCATAAGACGATCATTTTGACTGACACATACACTTGCATGTATTTCCTATATGTTCTCTCTCTGACACACACGCACACACACATGCATCATGCACACATACACACACATTCTTGCCCTCATTTTCTTAATAGAAAAAGATTCTTGTGGTGCTGGTTAAGTGATAATTGTTCGATTGGGTGTTGCATTCTTGCAGTTCCGACTTTTCAATAGTTTACTAAAATCAAATTAAGTCATTTGGTAAGCCATTTGCTGTACTAAGCCTGACCCAAACAGATCCAGGCCATTTTATATGTATTATCTCGACCATTCTGTCGTTGAGAAGCATTCCCAAAGGACCGAATGCAATTGGAGGATTAGAATATGACCTATTTGTTAGTTATATTTAATCCTCTCCATGCTTCTTCATGGATTCATTTAGACATACTTGGGATCTACTCTTAGGTATCCATATCACATGCATAACTATGTTATTATCTCTTTCAATTTAAAAATATTTCACATTTGTTTTTTTGGTGAAAATATTTACATTATTTTCAGAGAAAAAGAAAATTGCAGTCGTAAATTGTATGCAACACATAATTAGAAAATTATCTTTTCCAACCAACTTTCTGTAACACACACACACATATTACATATACACATATAAACATTAAGATAAACATTCCAAGTCTCACGAGAATTTCACTGATTTTGATTTGGAGAGGAGAAATCAAGACCTCTTAAAAACCTTGAGCATTAGTATGGAACTACACACTGGCACATTAAATCATCAAGAATATAATCATAGATGGACAGCTTTCAACTTCTGTGTGCAAGTGGTTGAGACTTATGAGTTGTAACAGACAATCCATGGTCCAAAATAGTTTCTTTCTGTTTCTTTTTCCCAATTTAAACAATTATTGTTGGTGGAACTTTGCGGAATGTTCCTATTTAAGAAACTTTATTGTCTTCATTACTATATTTCGATTGGACAGCTACTTCCCAACTGTCTCTGTCTTCCATACGCTGTCACTAATAAGTGCTATTAGCAATGCAGTTCTGAGAGAGAGAGAGAGAGAGATCATCTTCAATGGCAAAGGGCTTCACCCGGTTAGCAAGCAACTTGGTAATCAATTTATGAGCACTACCAAGCAGTGATATTGGCCTAAAATATCATCAACAAACAACTGTTGACTTGTAAAATACTAAACTCTTGTGGAGTGACAAACTCTGCACCTGTAAGGGGGAGTGTGCCTTTTCCAGCATGAATGCACGGGATGTCATCCGAACTCCAAAGTTACACGTGCTTGGGCGAGAATAATAGTAGGATCAGCAAGGTAACTCTTGTGGAGTGACAACAATAACAGATCCAACACTCTACTGTAAGATACCTTCCTCATAAGGCAATAGTTCTTGTAAAAGTACCACATGCCATCAACACCGACAAATATGAAGTGCACACAATCACTTGCACTGTAATCAAAGTTAACATAATCTATTGACATATTTACAGCCACAGATGGGGAGAACAAGACGCCCATAGAACACATGAAGGTTTCCATACAGAGAAAGTGAGAGTGATGGATGGACATGGCTACATCATTCCCCTCAAGATGACACTAACTGAAACACCATCTTACCATAGAACACATGAAGATGTCAATACAGAGAAACTGAGAGTGATGGATGGACCCCTCAAGACGACACCAACTGAAACACCATCTTACCATAGAACACATGAAGATTTCAATACAGAGAAACTGAGAGTGATGGATGGACATTGCTACATCATTCCCCTCAAGACGACACCAACTGAAACACTATCTAACACAGAGAAATTGAGTGTGATGAATCATTAGAAATTCAGAATCAAGCTACATCACTCTCATCAAGATGAACAACACACAAGATTTGCTGCTATTTTCCTCACTTGAAGTCTTACAATCTCGGGCCAACTGCTGGTGGCAGACCAACCAATTTCAGCTGCATAAATGCCGCGGGGGTTTCACCAAGTTGGGTTCAAACCTTTGATACATTAATGGAGGAAACAGAAGCACCTTTAGCTTTGGAACTTGTCTACTGCACAAAATTATCATCTTCTTCCAGATCACTAAATGATACATCCTCATTGTCCAACAGAGCAGTTGCCACATTCGCTACACCACTAATTTCCGCGCTTTCCTCAATCCACTCATCATTATCGTCTTCATCAAAGGTCTGGCTTGAAACTTGCACGGTCCGTGTCAATACATCCTTATTTTGTATGAAGGGTTCTTCACCTACGACTGATTTATCAACATACCTCGAGTCATCGGCTGTGGATAGTTTTTCACTTTCAATGTCCACTTCTACACTTTTAGTTTGCTCCATGGATACATTCCTAAATGAAGATTCAATTTCGGACACTGGGTTTTGCTCATTGGAAGGCCATTTAGCACTAGGCTCGTGAGCATAGGTTGAAATCTCGGCCCTGCCACTATCTGCCTTTTTGTGGTTCTGCAATTCCTGCAACATACTTCTAGCCTGGACAATCTGCATACAAATGGATGAAGCAATGAACCATAAGTGACTGCTTCCACAATTTAAAATTAGAAGGCGATACTAATCATGACAAGAGGCAAGGCAACAACAATTCACGAAGTTATAGCAATCAGCCAATGAAAAAATACACGAGTCCTGGAAATTATATATTATACTCAACAGTGGTCCTACCCAAACATGGGCTACAATATTAATGGCTCAATTTGGAACTCACCAAACTTACTTCCATGTAAAAATTGCCATGCACAAAACTTGCTTCAAGAGGAAAAGGGCGATGAACTCAGGAAATTCAACCAGAGGTATGGCATCCCAATTGTGGCCTAGTCAACTTGATAACTACATGTTACTTTTTGTTACTTCAATAAACTGACAGTTTCAAATGCATAAATTACAAAGTTATGACAATCTCAGAGTGGCACGAATCCAACTCAGATATGAGTATGCAACATGTCACAATACCTGTGCCGAAGGACTAGAAGGTATTGATATGTTAATGTGGTTTTGAATGCTCACTTGAGGATCATTCACAACTTCAAAAACATAGTTCCTTGGCATGTGTACCTAGAAACATAGTCGCTAGGGTCAAAGAATATAGTGGAATCTTGAAAACTATTAGGGAGAGGAGCATCACTTGTCTTACAAAATAGTTTGGAATAATGTCAGTGTACAACAAGATGCCCCAGTGTAATACAAGAAACTATATTAACGACCATATGATAGAAATAAGGTAGGAGGCATATAGGAGAAGAGATGTACATCAATCTTGTTAAGGATATCTATGATGGTGGAACAGTTTCTGACAGGACCTAGTGAGGGGGTAACTCAGTACCTTGGTATCAACAATGAAGTGCATCAAGGATTAGTATTTAGCTTATACTTCTTTTCCTTGGTTACAAATGAATTAATAAATGAAATCCATGATAAGGTTTTGGTTATATGAAATAATAAAGCACAATCAAGATGAGTACCTCGATGTGTGCTATTTGCAAATAATAATGTCGGTGGATAGATTGAGGAAATAAGTCAATAAGAAACTTGCACAAAAAAGTTCAACTGAACCAACCTCAACAGGTATGTAGAATCATTCTACTTACTCGCACCCAGATTCCCTCTCACATACTAAAACTCAACCCTCTTCTTAAATGTCCAATTTTTGAGAGAGGAAAAGGAGAGAGGAACATCTTCGTTGCGGGAGTGCTTACAACTTCTTTGTCAGAGCTGGCTTTTGACAACGATAACCAGTCGACTCTACAAGAAAAAGAGGAGCAGAAACATCCATAGAATTGGAGGTTCTCTCTCTCTCCCTCCCTCTTTTCAATATTTGCTCTTTGTTTTCCCCCCCTCTCCCTTCTTATCTATCCCCCAACATTTCCCCAACAAGATGAGCTGCCAGTGGCACTAAAATTAGTAATGAAAAGACAAAGAAAAAAAGCTTATTAGCAGTGTTTGAGTCTTTCAGGTCAAGCTACAACATCAATCAGGTTGGTGTTTTGCCCCTTCAACAGAAACCAACAAAATTTTGAAGATAACTCTTAAAAAGAAAAAAACACCTCAAGTCAGTGGAAGAAATAAGCACTCCACTGATATACCAACCGAAACCATCATGGTTTGAGTTCCCCTAGATAAGCTGTTGCAAGGTTTTGAGCTAAGAAAGCCTCCTTGATTGGGAGAATTGGCACAATGCTGCGGCTCAAGTTGCACCATTGCAGTTACAGAAAGGTTCCACTAAACACATACTTTCCTATAGAAACTATGCATCAGATTATTGACGAAATTTGAAGGATCCTTAGGGGGTGTTTGATTTTGAAGTCGGGACTGCGGAACTAGAACTACAGTTCCAGTCCAAGCGAATCACCCCCATGGGTGGGCCATTGATCGGTCTTGTAATAGAGTTGAAAGTGAGGTCGTAAGACCCTGCTTTTCACTGTGCACCGAGGCCCGCATTTGATTACGACCAGTTCCGTAGTCCTAAGCTTCATAATCAAACATCCCCTAGGGGCCAGGGCAACTGGGCAAGAACCAAGACACCATAGATGACACCAATGGACTCACAACTGAACTATTTTGACTAAATGTTGCCGTCTAATTCACTTGGCTTGCATTTGTCATCTCCTGATCTTTCATTACTCAAACAGTACTACCGCACTACATTTTCGTCACTACAGCACTATTACTGAAAGAAGAAATTCCTACAGGAATCACATTGTCTCTTCAAGTATGTAGAGATATCCAATATTTACATCTTGAATCACGAGTCGAGAGGATCCTGGTTAAGCGAAAAGCATCAAATCATGCTCCAAGTCCCACACTCTTGAATTTGGGCTCACCAATGCATCACATGCTCGCACATGGAAGTAGCTGAACACGTTTTGAGTGGGCTCACACACACTTATTGGATGTGACTCACCAACACACACTCACCCACGAGTTGGATATGACTCACCAACTCTCACCCACCACACACGGTCGGCTACACAATGGATATGACTCACCAAGGTGATAAAAACCGACTCACCACCGGATAAGGATAAGAGAGATTTGAAATACAGAAACTCTATAGGAAATCACCACATCCCTTTTCATTTATATGGATAAGTTTATATAGCTTAGAACAACCCTCTATGCTGAGTACTAAAACTAAATGCTGTAATTTTTAAAACATTAAAAATATGTCATAATTAATTTAAAATTGCTAACTAACTATTGTTGCCTAGGAGCTGCCTAAAGCACTTAATGACTACCTAGAAAATGAAAAGAGTATTTAACTCTTAAAAACGGTCACACAGGCACCTCTAGGAGGTGGGGGTGTCGGCGTCGACACAGGTGCGACACCGACACTGACACCGACACGGTGTCGTGAAAGGTCGACATGGTCAACGGGTGCGGTCAACGTGTCTGAGGTCATGTTTGTCCTGTTTTTAGGTCAGATGTTTAAAAGGCTCGGTTGTCTTATGAACCTCATTTCTCACAACTTTTTCTCTCCCCTCTCACGCTGCTCTGCTGCGGCTGCCCCTCGACCCTCAATCGTTAAACGATGTGCTACTGTTGTCCAACCTTGGAGGTATCTGTGCTGCGGCTCAAGGTTCTCTCACGTTGCTGTGTTACGGTTGCCCCTCGACTCGACCTTCAATCCTTAAACGTTGTGCTGCTGCTGTCCAACCTCGGAGGTGTTTGTGACTCTGTGTTGCGGCTCAAGGTTCTCTCATGCTGCTGTGTTGTGGCTGCCCCTCGACCTTCAATCGTTAAACGTTGTGAAGCTGCTGTCCAACCTCGGAGGTGTCTGTAACTCTGTTTGATCTCATACTGCAATTCAAAAGCCTCACTCAAAGACTGGACAAAGATATCCATGATTTCCAAGCCAGGTATACTTGTTTCCCTTCCTCCCACTTCTTCTTTTGTGTACGTTTCTTTACGTCATTTTTTTCCTGAAGTTTATTTAATCCAATCTCTTAATTTGATGGTCTTTAGGGAAAAAACCAAATCAAAGCCAAAATAAAAAAATTAACGTATCTAAAGCAGGCGCATACATTGGTGGGGGTAGGAAGGCTTTCTCTTAGTTCATGGGAGAGTTTTTAAAGTGAACGGGAGAAGGTTTAGGCAAACTTGTCAAAGAATATTCCTTGGTGCGAAGGTTTCATCTCATAATTGCCTTTACAAAGCATGTCGATCTCAAGTTTTTATTTTTTCGGTTAGACTTCATAGAATTTTACAGTCGTTGAGAGTAAATGCTTATTTGAAATCCATTTGAGAAGACAACGTTTTTTGGTGGTGTGGTGAATCACAAAAGAAAGTGGTAAGAAATTGTGCTTATCTGTTTTAACTTTTCTATTGAATAATAAGTTTCTTGGAATATGGCATATTCTACCATTATAAGGATTTGTCTTCAACGCTTGTTTTCTGATGATTGCTTCTGAAGACTTTCATATTTCTCTGACTTATTGAACATTCATCTGATTGCAGGTCCTATTCCTTGTTTATGTCAGATAACGTGGTATTGGAAGACGCGAGTTGGTGACACATTGGTTTCTGTGAATCAATTTGCCGAAAGGTTTAAGCGACGAGTTTGCTAAAGATAGCCATGCATTATTCAAGTGAAGCCCTTTGAAATTTTGTAAGAGCCACGTCCATTGGTAACAGAAAACAATTGCTCGTTTAGTTTGTACATAAGTACCGTAATATTTTTTGCAAATTTTAATTAAATGGTAAATTGTTTGGACACAATTGGCCTTTTACATTTTTCAATCAGAGTGTGAAATTGTGAATTGAGTTGATCCTAAAAATGGCCGACAGTAGAAAAGGAAAAGGAGTATCAATTGGTATTGGCCCTACTCGGAGTTCTGGTGGAAGTGTTCCTTCAAGTTCAGGATCAACAACAAAAGTTACAAAACCTTAAATTTCAATACCTCGTGAAAATGCACTATTGTGGATGTACGTGAGAATCATACGAAGGTGGTGAAGGTAATACACATTTTATGTGTAAATTTTGCAACCTTAGTTTTATAGGATCGTATACGAGAGTGAAGGCACATATTTTAAAATTATCAAAACATGGTATAAGAGCATGTCTGAATGTGGATGAGGATTTACGAAGACAACTAATGAAAAAGCAAGATGAGTATGAAAAGAAGAACGAAAGGAGTGAGAAAGGAACAAATATTCTATTATTTGGTGGATACAAAGAAAATGTAGAAAAGAAAAGAAAGTTAATGTAAAGTGAATTTAAAGGTTTTAGAGGAGGAGCAATTGAAAAATCATTTAATGTAGTTGGAAGGGAGGAGATGGATAGAAAGGTTGGAAGATTTTTCTTTTCAAGTTCACTTCCTTTTAATGTAGCAAAAAATCCATATCGGAAAGATCTTGTCACTTCTTTGGCTAATTGTAATTTACATGATTATGTTCCTCCAAGTTTTGAAAAAATGTGAACTATTATTCTTAACGAAGAAAAAACCAATATTGAAAGACTTTTAGAACATAATAAGTTCTCATGGAAAACTAATGGTGTTTCTATTGTTTCTGATGAATGGAGTGATATTCAAAGGCGTCCACTCATTAATTTCATTGCTTATTCAATTAGTGGGACAATATTTTTAAAGTATGTTGATGCATATGGAGAAATCAAAACTGCAGGCTACTTGAAAAATTTATTTGTAAAAGTTATTAAGCGTGTTGTACTAGATAATGTTGTACAAATAATCACTGATAATGCAACTAATTATAAAAGTGCAGGGTTAAGTTTGGAAGGTGATTATCCACACATTTTTTGGACACATTGTGTAGCTCACAGTTTAAATTTGGCTCTTTCTCGTATATGTAAGCCATTAGAAGATAAAGATAATCTTCGTGCATATGAATTGTGTTCATGGATTGAAGATATAGCAATAGATTGTATAAAGATAAGGAATTTTATAATGAATCACCATTTAATTTCAGCCATATTCAATAGACATTCTCATTTAAAGTTATTGAAGGTTGCAAAATTTATGGTGGGATAAGGTATCATATTTTCTTGAATTCACATAGCCTATTTGGGATATGTTGAGAGAAGTTGATAAAGATGAACCAGTGTTTCATAAAGTTTATGAAATGTGGGATACCATGATTGAAAAAGTTGAGTAAATAATTTTGAAGCACGAGGGAAAAGAACTTCATGAGACATCATCATTTTATGATCATATTCATTCTATATTAGTTTCAAGATGGGACAAAAGCAACACTCCCTTATATTGTTTAGCACATTCTTTAAATCCAAGATATTATGGGAAGAAATTGTTGCATGAGAGCACTGGGCGTAATCCTACTAATCAATATCATTAAATAGCAGAGAATAGGCAAATGTGTTTGGGAAGGATTTATCGTGACTCATACTTAGGTAAGTAAATTCTGAATATGGGAAGTTTTCTTGTGACAGACTTGATTCACTAGAAGCACTAAAAGCAAGGGATTATTAAGATCCACTAGATTGGTGGGCATGTTATGGATTTGAGATGCCTCTTCTTCAAAAGCTTGCATCAAAATTGTTTGAGATGCCTCTTATTCAAAAGCTTGCATCAAAATTATTATCTCAACATGCTACTTCATCTTGTTGTGAAAGAAATTAGAGTACATATTCCCAAATTCACAATATCAAAAGAAACAATCTATCAAGTAGTCGTGCTTAAGACTTGGTTTATGTCCATTCAAATCTAAGATTGGTTTCACGATCTAATGTTGAGTACTGGTAAAAATTACTAATCTTTTAAAATTGTTTTCTTTTCTATTAATCATGATGATTATATTTGATCTTTTCTTGTTATTTATTTGAATATATTGCAGTGAAGAAGCATCAAAATATTGGGATGCAAACCCGAAGGAATATCACTTAGATGATAGCCAAGATTTGCATACTCTTAAAATGGAACTCAATGATACAATAGTCCCTTCAGTTGATAATATTATTGATAGTGAAGATCTATAATTTATCAAGTACATGTTCATTTCATTTATCAAACATTAATATTATTCATAGTTGATAATACTGTTGATATGCAAATTCTGATTTTCTTATGATTGATTTGTGTATTATGATGAAATTAGTAGTTGTTTACTTGTTTTGCTTTAATATAAAGTTGTGTATTTACTATTGTCGTCATATACTTATGTTAATTGATGTCTCACTTATTCTAGCTTGAATATATAATATATATAATATTATATACCTTAGTCGTGTCGCCACACCCAAATTTTTTGAAATTTGTCGTATCCCGCGCCCGCACCCGTGTGACAGCCTAGAAAATCTAATGTTTCTTAGAAGGTGAAAAATTAACTGTTGTTTTTAATTCAATAGGTTGGCTAATAATAAGTGATGCTTAGTTCTCCTGGAATCCTATTCTTCACTGCTTGAGTTGGTTATGAGTTGGGGTGAACGGATCGATCCAAAGTATTGAGTTGGATTGATTGATTGCAAATTCCTGATTGGCTTCACCCAGCTTGTCTTAGCGTGCTCTTAGATTCCTATCAAACTCTCGGGGTCGGTAAGGATTTGTCCTCAAATCCAACGGTTGGTGATCTTCAATTTTCATGCCAAGGTGATCTCCGATCCGCTGCTTGCGACCACTATTTGTTATAAAGTTTTCCTACCAAGACACTTATATTACTCGAGACTTACTACACCTAACAACCAAAAGAAACAACATAAGCAAATACCTACTATGGCGAAACTAGAGGAAACTATGACGTAAACATATTCTACCCTAGGTACTATATACAGAAAATGGTGGGGCTGCTATTGGAGCTTCAATCTCCATTACGATGATAAAACTTCCACACATTCACCTTGAGTGAATTCATTAGGCCTGCAACAATATCAAGTGCAGAGATACAAAATAGTATGATTGAGTATATCGTATCCTACAAAACAACGATGATATCTTTTGTGGCCAACTCTGTCGTGTCCCTTCCTTCTTGGTTAAGGTCTGGAATAAACAAGCTCATCTCCAATTGCGGACAAAGAGTTGCAACATGTACTTCAAATATATCATTTACCACATACAACAAGCAAAACTCCATAACAATACTTGTTCTTGTCGCAAAATCATTTAGTGTGATGTAGTATTCTTGATTAGTGAGCTTTAATTACAAAAAACCTACTTGGATTGCTTGCTTGGCATCATGGTCTTTGCTTAGATGAACCTCATCATTGAACTCAAACTCAAACGCCTTACTTAGAAACAAGAGGCCGAATTCTGCATTATTTTGCTCACCTTCATTTTTTAGGGTGAGGCAGTAATCCAACTCCTTAAAGAGAGCCTCACTAGTTTAAGGATTAGTCACAATCTCTAGTTTCTCGTTTGCCGGATTCAATGCAACAATTTTGTCACTTAGATTGATCCAAGAAGATCGAGTCTCTTATGGTGTGCAACTCTCTTTCCTAGAATTTTGTTCCAAACTTAGGGAAACAAGATCGTCTTTTTTCTTTTCTTGATCTAGAACACCAGGATTTGGCATAGAATTCTGATTAGTGTTCTCGGGCTTCTTTTTGTTCTGCTCTCGACTGAGTGATATGAAAGTGATTTTCTTTCCATCTTTCACGAAAGAATAAGTATTGTGAAACCCATCATAGGTGGTCCTTCAGTCAAATTGTTAAGGCTGCCCGAGTAATAAGTGACCCGCTTCCACGGGAACTACATCACATAGTACTTCATCTTGATAGTTCTTCCCAATGGATAAATGAATGCTAACCTATTTGGTGATGTCAAATCCTTCTTCATTGTTTAACCAATGAATCTTGTAGGGATGAGGATGATCTCGCACAATCAATCCAAGTTTCTGCACGAGCTCAGTTGAAGCCACATTCGTGTAGCTCCCACTGTTTATAATGACATTACATACCTTATTCTTGATAGTGCAATGGGTGCAAAACATGTTCTCTCGCTATTCGTGATAAGGTTGGGCTTGCAACTCCAGAGTTTCATTGACCAACATTTCGTGCTTGTTGACCATGACATGACTGCCTTTCACTTAAGCCCTTTTACTAAGTTAAATGTCCATCTACCGATGTCACAAGTACTAGAGTGGTTTGGATCTTGTCCCACAATGGTGAGGAGTCTGAGGAAAGTATGACGCCAAGCTAGGTGTGGTGTTAGTAATGAAAGGAAGAATGCGAGCTACAACTTGGTGCATGCACGGGTGATAAGGAGGAAGGACTCAACTTAGAAGGAAATAAAAGAAAAAAGAACAATGAATAAAAACTTAGCAAGGGTTCAGTGCACGTGAAAGAGGCAAGAGAATGGTAATGAGTGGCAAGGGACGTGGATAAAGTGATAATGGTAATGAGAGAGAAATAAGAGAAGGATGAGACAAGTTAGAGAAGGTATAATGAAAATTGGTTACCAAGTATTGTGAATCCCCTCTATCTCAATGAAAGCACCAAATGATGTGAATCGAGAGGATGCTAGTTAAGCAAAAAGCATCAAATGATGCTCCAAAATTTACACACTCTTGAATTTGGGTTCACCAATGCATCACACACTCACACGTGGAAGTAGCTGAACACGTTTTGAGTAGGTTCACACACACTTGTTGGATGTGACTCACCAACACACACTCTCACCCACGAGTTGGATATGACTCACCAACTCTCACCTACACACATGGTCTGCCACACAATGCATATGACTCACCAAGGTTATAAAAATCGACTCACTCACCACCGATTAAGGATAAAAGAGATTTGAAATACAGAAACTCTATAGGAAATCACCTCATCCATTTTCATTCATATGGATGGGTTTATATAGCTTAGAACAACCCTCTAAGCAGAGCACTAAAACTAAATGATGCAATTTTCAAAACATTAAAAAAATATATCCTAATTAATTTAAAATTGTTAACTAACTATTGCTGCCTAGGAGCTGCCTAAAGCACTTAATGACTACCTGGAAAATGAAACGAGCATTTAACTCCTAGGAAATCTAATGTTTCTTGGAAAGGTGGGAAATTAACTCTTGTTTTTAATTTAGATCTCCTAGAATCCTATTCTTGGCTGCTTGAGCTGGTTCCGAGTAGGGGTGAACGGATCTATCCAAAGTACTCAGTTGGTACCCGATCAATCCATGTCCTATAGATTGACTGCACATCCTCATTGTCTTTGCCCAGCTTGTCTCAGTGTGCTCTTGGATTTCTATCATTGTCTCTTCAAGTATGTAGAGATATCCAACCACTCAATGACTACAGGCCTGTTCCACCTATATTTGAGGAAGCCTACACTGCAAGGATACATTCCTTCAGCTCATCCAGCAGTTAGGAGAGCTCTCACCAAAACTCAGTGGTGACTCAGAGAGATTATGTTCCCAAGATTCTGAAGTAGTTGTGAGAATGACTATTTAAATTGGCAAAGTAATAAATAAAGATGTTAAGGTGGACAGCAGTCTTACAAGGAAGGATCGAGTCTCTAATAGAACTGTAATTAGAGCTGGTTAAGCATCAATCAAATACAAAATAAAAGAAGCACGCTTAAGGAGGTTTACACTAATATGACAGAATCGAGCAAAAGAGCAACAAAGATACATGTAGTGAAGCCCATATAGTCTGGGAAGGGGCTTTATTTTGGTTTTGGTTTTGTTTACAGTTAAGGAGATCTGGTCACATAGAGAGAGGACCAATGGAACTAAAGAGTGAAGGTATGAAAATTTAGATGCAAACACTAAAAGAGGGTAAGGAAGACCTTAAAAGTATTGGAAGCTGCAAATATGGCCTTGCTTTTTTACAGTTCTAGGGGTATGACCCAAGTAGAACATTGAAAATCCACATGGCCACCCCCACATGACATGGGGAAAAGGCTTGGTTTGAGTTTCACACATATATTGCAGATTCGCTTATTGGAAGAGGACATATGGGGCATCTAAAAGAGTACTGCTAGAGCACTAGCGATACATTGATATCGAAATACAAAACACTTAACAACATCACAACTGGATTAATAAACAAGATGATATGTCTATAGCGTATCTCTTACAGACGCAAGAAGATAAAACACATACCTGGGGTGTTGACAAGAGTTCAGCGTCATGCTTATTAAGTCGTGAGTGCAGAAGAACAAAGTATATTTTCCAGAAGCATCCCTCACTCATATAGCCAGGACAAAGTTCAATTCTCAGTGCTGCTAATCTTGGAGCCAGACTTTCAACAGCCAAAGCATGGTCTTGCTGGGCATCAGACATCTCAAAGTCTGCCAAATAAATATGAATCATAGTGCAAGAAAAGTAGCATCAGATAAAAAAAATCACATGGAAACATCGATAGTATTGAATGAAATTAATGACCGTAAAACAACATGCAAATTAAACTGTGAACTGAATTATGGCTATGAAGGATTTAAACACTAAAAGTTTCTACGTTCGCTACAATAAAGAAAGCAACCATGAAATTTAATAATATAAAGCAATAATAATCTCATAGCTGTTGATAATGAATGGGAAACATAGTTCGCAGGAATAATCAAATAAGAGTTCTGCAGATATGCAAAAATGCATTATGTAATGTACATACAAACAAAGGCTGTTATTCAACTGTTGCTTGTTTTCTTTGATCAACATTAAAAACCAAGATTTGTGCTTCCTCGTGTACTTCTAGGCCCTAAGATAACCTGGAGATTCTCAAAACGAGCAGGTATATCTATACAACAACAGTAACTACACATTTTCCCATACTAGATAGGGTCTGCTACATTGATTCTTTGTTTCCATGAAACCCTATCATGTGCCATGCTGGTAGTTAACTCAACAAGAGCTAGATCATTTTTTATTGTTTCTTTCCAACACTTTTGTGGTCCTTTTCTTCTTTTTTAATATTTTCATAATATAATTTTTCATACTTTCTTATTGGAGCTTCGAGAGCTTCCTTTGGTCGTCTTTCTATGTATCCAAACCATCTTAAATGATTTTCCTTCATTTTATCCTCTATTGGTGCTACTCTTAATTTGTTTCTAATAACCTCATTATGTATAAGGTCTTTTCTTGTGTTACCACTCATCCATCTCAACATCAATATTTCTACTACTGTACATTTTGATGATTAACTGCCCAACACTTGGAACTATAAGATATAGCTGCTCTATAATATTTACCTTTCAACTTTAATGGAATATTCTTGTCACATAAAATACCTCATACCCCTCTCCATTTTAACCAACTTACACTAATTCTGTGTATAACATTTTCATTAATTTTTTCATCACTCTAAAAACTAACCATAGGTATTTAAAACTTTCCTTGTGAGGGATGCAATATATGCCAATCTTAATTTTTATATCCTCTGAAGTAACCAAACAATCAAACTTTTATTCCATGTATTTTGTCTTTGTTCTACTAAGTCGGAAGCCTTTACTTTCTATTATTTCTCTCCATAGTTCCAATTTCCTATATGTTTTGTTATCTCATCAAACATCAATATAAATAATATAAACTTAACACAAATCCCTGATATAACCTAATATTAACTTCAAAGAAGTCTATCATTCGCCCTCACACATGTTTTTGCATCATCGTACATATCTCTTATAAGATTTATATAAGTCAATGAGATATCTCTCTTTTCCAAGGTTCGCCAAAGACCATCTCTTGATGCCCTATTGTAAACTTTTTCTAGATCAATAAATACCATGTAAATATTTTTCTTTTTTGCTCTAAAATATTAGATAAAACGTTTGAATAGGTGAATCATTTCAATAATAGATTTGCCTGACATGAATCTAAATTGGTTCTATGTTGTACTCGATGTTTGTCTTAACGTACGTTCAATAATTCTTTCTCATATTTTCATAATATGACATTAACTTAATACTCAAATAATTCATATAATTATGCATGTCTCCTTTGTTCTTGTACATGGGTATGTGTACTCACTCTCCATTCCTCACACATCTTTTGGTTTCTCCATATTTCATTAAATAGTCTTGTGAACTAAGTGATCCCGATCTCTCCTAGGATTTTTCATACTTCTATAGGGATATTGTGAGGTCCTATAGATTTACCAACCTTCCTATGTTTAAAAGCCTTTTTAACTTCATTCTTTTGAATACATTGATAGAAATTACAGTTTATATACTTTTTTATTTGGTTAACTCTCCTAAACTAATATTAACATTATAACATCTATATTTTTGTTAAAAAGCATATAGAAATAAAATTTTCATCTATTTTTTATATCATCATTTGTCACTAGAATCTTCTCGTCGTCATCTTTGATGCGATCTAACGAAAGTAAGATCCTTAATTTTCTTATCTCTAGCCTTAGTTATCCTAAAAAGATCTCTTTCACCTTCTTTCGAGTTAAGCTTTTTATATAAAATCCTCGAGCTTTTGCTTCTTCTTTTTGCTTTCTTATAAGCCTCACAAGTTTCACTAATCTTATTAGCATAATGCAATTTATAACGTGCCCTCTTTGTCTTAATTTTATCTTCCATCACTTCACTCCACCACCAAGCTTCCTTTTATACTGTACCTCCCTTAGATTCACCTAACACATATTTTACCACTTTCCTCATATGCATATCTATATTGTTCCACGTATTATAAGGGATCATGTATATCTATATGTGTTCTTAATCATCCAACGCATAAGTCATTTCTTCCGTTTCCCTATAGAAAATATGTGTAAAGGACATTACCAAACATAAGCAAAGTTTGGTAGAACCAATTACCACTGCCCATAAGATGACAACCATAAATCTTCCCCAGGAATATTCATATAATCCGTTGTGCTAGCCTAGGTTTTCCCCCTTGAACCATCTGTATGAGAAAGCAGTATCGCCAGGAACAGTATAAAAAAGATTATCAGGTATGCCTTCAACATGGAAGTTCTAATTCTCCTTGCAGAAAGTGAAACACTTACCAGGATGAATCACACATTTTTAAAACCTTCACTTTCCTTAAAAAACTACTGGTTTGGACAAATCTTTCCTTAGAGGATTTTCTATGTTTTAGACCATTACTGCATCATGAAGGCCTTGGACTCCAAGACCAAGAGAGATCTATCAAGTATTAACAACTTCACAGCATTTTTATGAAATTTCTTTATTTCCTGTCACAAGTAACATTCCGAGGTTACTCTAGAAAGTCTTCAAGAACTGCATCAGCCAACATCACACCACATACTTTACCCCATCTTCTAAAAGGGAAGTCTTCAACATTGCGTTCTTTGACAGTGCGGAAACTTCATAAAATAGCAAGATTAGAAAGAAAACCAGTTTGATGTTTCATCGGAAAATTCCCCTATGCATCACTTGAAAGATCACCTCTCCTGATACTAAGTTATCATTGATTGCAACGTGCTGAAGTTAAATGACTTCAATCTCCCGCTGGCATATTATCAATTCCAGGATCTCACCTTCAATTACAATTTTATCGGCCATCTTTCTCGCTTGTTAGATACTGAATTTCAATCTTTGTGGAATTTCTCAAGGAGAACATAAAACCATTAAAACTTTAGCAACGAAACCAACATTGATCAATCTGGGCCCTCACGTACAGAAAAGGAATCATCAAAAGAAATGGAGAAGTGGGCTCAATTAAGAAGATGGCTCAATTCCATACCATCAGAATCCTCATCATCGGCAAAGAGAGGAAAATCCAACCACGTCTCAGGATGCATCGATATGTTCCTCGCGAAAGTAAGCACCTCGTCGGTGACACCAACGGCTCCGAACGCATCCGACTCGTTTCCGGTCTCCTCCGACCCTCCTTCCTTGATGGGACCAAACGGAAGAAAGCTCGAAGCAAGCCTCGAGATCTCGCTCACAGCCTTATTGCCGGACGCCATGAATCGACCGCCGATCTCCGACAGATCGCTCCGCATCCCAGCTACGACATCGTCGCCAGAATCTTTGGCTGGGGAAGGGGAATTGGAAGACGAAGAATCGCGGGGAGAGGGAGAATCGACGTTGGTGGTCGATTGAGGGGGAGGAACCAGAAAAGATGCAACGCCCCAGAGTTGGCGGGTGAAGGATTTCGTGATCTCAGAGAGGTCTTCTTTGACTCCCCTGCTTCTGGGTGAGTCAGAATCGGCCGGAGGATGCTCTTCGCCAGCGGGATGATCGTCGGAGTTGAAGGTGTTAGAGAGAGACCGAGCCAACCAAGCCATTATCGTCCTTTCCTTGCAATGCCTTCACTTTCCTTCTCCCTCTCTTTCTTTCTATTCTTGGTCTCAGTCCCCGACAAAACATCACAAAGAGAGAGAGAGAGAGAGAGAGAGGGAGAGAGAGAGGAAGAAGGGAGGACTCATGACTCTGTAGATTCAGTTCATTATTTCGGTTTGCCTTAAACGATCGTCACTGACACGAAAACCCGAATTAATGACTCGTACAACCTTCTTTCTTTTTGCAAATTGGGGCAAGAGATTAAATCTTTTGAGATATTTTGATGATTTATTTGGGTCGTATCTCTGTTAGGATTTGTTTAAATACACACTGAAAACGTACGCCATATATTTACCCAAGTTATACGAACGATTTGCATGTTAGGATAATTAACTTTCGGCTAATTTAGGTTAATCGGGCCTTAATGTGTTTTATATTAACCATCTTATTTAAACAAGTTGGTAAACAGCACATATATCAAAGGGTTATTATAGGCGGCACCCATAGTATTAGCTCCTGGTAGGGCTCGCTCACGTCCACTCACAGGTGGCGAGTTCGACTCCTGTGAGGGGAGCATGCATGTGTTTGGTGGGCTTAGGCTTCTATATTCAGCGCGGCAGCTCACCTGACAGGGGACTCGACTCACAAGTTAGCTTACTTGCTAGAGGGTTCGACCCACAAGTTGAAGGTTGTGAGTTTGATACCCAGGGCATGAATACTTGGTTTTGGCCTCCCCATTGTATCAGAAAAAGAAAGGCATTATAGACAAAGATAATTTGTTATAAAAAGAAATAGTTAATTTATTGCCCTTTGAAATATAAATGAAATCTTAATTTGACAATGTTAGGTTATTTATGCCCCTTAGATCGAACAAGCTGCTGAAATCAACCAGCTGTTGAGTTTATTATTTATCTTTAGGAAACCATTACATGGTCTATTTGTTGTTATAGACAAACCTGAGTATCATTTCGTGTTTGTGTTAGATACAGGCCAACGCAACCCAACTTTTGGTGTTACCATGAACGAACACAAATACAGGCTTTCAGGGTGTCCCCTCCCCCCCAACACCACTCTCGTCGTTGGGTTTTTGTCACATGCTCTGCTCAATGGGTTCATGATTTGGGTCATGTTCTTCATAGATTTTATGTCTGTTACTAAGGATGGCGATTTACTTCTCTCGATATGAATTTAGTAACATTGTCCTTCGTTTTTTTTTAAACTCTTAAATTTTAAAAAAATAATAAGTAAACGTATAAAAGTGGGTGAAATCCAGCTTTTGTGAGTCATTGGATCTTGTCCATCATTTACGCTTTTCAAAGGAAGTGTAATAACATTATTTTTTCTTTTTTTTAAAGATTCTGTAAATTAAACTTGTACCCCAAAAACAAAAAAGTAAGTAACACGAACTTTCCTGACAGTGTTCATCTATCGTTTTTTGTCTCTTATAAAATTAACAATGTAGATTAGCAACTGAGTATGATGGACTGCAAAGAAACTTGGGAAAGAAGGGAGCTTATTAGTGTCTTGTGCAAGGGCTCCGGTTTGAGTTTGAGTCTTGTGAATGAAAAAAACCAGCATTGAGGACCCAAAAGGGAAAAAAGAGGACAAATATACACGCATGAAAACCCTTACCATATAGTGGACTCTTAATCACATGAGCATTTTCAGATGAAAAGCCATAAAGAAATCATGGATAAATATAAAGTATAGCAACACCATTTTTTTTCTTTTTTTCTTGTTCGTTACAAGAGGAGACCGAAGCCTAACACGCATGCATGCACGCACCCTCAGGGAATCGAACTCTCACCAGCAGCAATGGCGCTATAGCAACAACAAACAGAATTTGTTCATAATGAGAACTGCAACTGTTCATATACAGCCCAAAAGCGAAGAGAGCACGTTATGGTGCTGCCACTGCAAGAGGCAATCATGGAATTAACAGGAAATGAAACTGGGGTGATTTTGGCAAGTTTCTGCCGTGCCTGCTACACGTGATAGCAGAGAACTGTGGGACCATTCTCTCCTAAATTATCATTCGGGTTGAAATTTTCTGAAACAACGGAGAACCCCAGAGAGATGCACGCCCCGTGTGGGTGTCCAACTTATGACCATGAACTTGAAGGTCGATCCTCTAGCCTAACCAGGTGAGGATCCTAATTGAAATTTATTTTATATATATATGAAGTGATGATGTGATAATATAACTAACCAGCTGATAATAGTTAAAATGTTACATGGTTTGAAGAAAAGTAAAGGCTTCTCAGTTAGTAGAAAGATAAAATATATAAA
This sequence comes from Brasenia schreberi, assembly GCA_036023115.1. NCBI lineage: Eukaryota > Viridiplantae > Streptophyta > Magnoliopsida > Nymphaeales > Cabombaceae > Brasenia > Brasenia schreberi. The sequence continues at coordinate 2,407,779 of JAYKKT010000050.1, forward strand.
ATACAAGTTTGATAATAACAACAACAACAACAACTAAGCCTTTTCCCATACTAGACGGGGTCGGCTACATGGATTCTTTGTTTCCACAGATCTCTATCGTGTGCCATGTTAGCAGTTAACTCCCAATAAGCTAGATCATTCTTTATTGTTTCTTTCCAATACTTTTGTGGTCGTCCTCTACCTCTTTTAATACTTTCCAAATTTAGTTTTTCTAACCTTCTTACAGGTTCTTCTTTTGATCTTCTTTCTATATGTCCAAACCATCTTAAACGATGTTCTCTCATTTTATCCTCTATTGATGCCAATCCTAATTTGTTTCTAATAACCTCATTATGTATACGGTCTTTTCTTGTATGACCACTCATCCATCTCAACATCTTTATTTATGTCACAGACATCTTTTGTACATGTTGATGATTAACTACCCAACACTCAGAACCATAAAACATGGCAGGCCTAACTGCTGCTCTATAATATTTACCTTTTAATTTTAATGGTATCTTCTTATCACAAAGAATACCTGATGCTCCTCTCCATTTTAACCAACCAGCATTAATTCTATGTGTAACATCTCCATCAACTCTTCCATCACTTTAAAAAATTGACCCTAGGTATTTAAAACTTTCCTTTTGGGGAATGCAATGTGTGCCAATTTTAATTTCTATGTCCTCTGAAGTAGCCAAATGATCAAACTTACATTCCATACATTCTGTCTTTGTTCTACTAAGTCGGAGGCCTTTGTTTTCTAATGTTTCTCTCCATAGTTCTAATTTTCTATTAACTTTTTTCTTAGACTCCTCCACTAATACAATGTCATCTGCAAATAACATACACCAAGGTACTTCATCTTGAATATGTTTTGTTAACTCATCCATCACCATTATAAATAAGTATGGACTTAAAGTTGATCCTTGATGTAACCCAATATTAACTTCAAAGAAGTCTGTCGTTCCTTCATGAGTCCTCACACATGTTTTTGCACCATCATACATGTCTCTTATAAGGTTAATATATGTCAACGGGATACCTCTTTTTTCCAAAGTTCTCCAAAGAACCTCCCTCGGTACCCTATAATAAGCTTTTTCTAGATCAATAAATATCATGTGAAAGTCTTTCTTTTTTGCTCTAAAATGTTCCATAAGACGTCTCAAAAGGTGGATCGCTTCAATAGTAGATCTACTTGGCATAAATCCAAATTGGTTCTCTGTTGTACTTGATACTTGTCTTAACCTACGTTCGATAATTCTTTCCCATAATTTCATAGTATGACTCATTAACTTGATACCTCGATAATTTGAATAATTTTGAATGTCTCCCTTGTTCTTATATACAGGTATAAGTGTACTTGCTCTTCATTCCTCGGGCATCTTTTGGTTTTTCCATATTTCATTAAATAGTCTTGTGAGCCAAGTGATTCCTATTTCTCCTAGTATTTTCCAAACTTCTATAGGAATATTATCTGGTCCTACCGATTTACCACTCTTCATATGTTTAAGAGCCTCTTTGACTTCATTCTTTTGAATACGTCGGTAGAAATTGTGGTTTATATACTTTTCTGACTTGGCTAAATCTCCTAAACTAATACTAACATCCTTATTTTCATTAAAAAGATTATAAAAATAGTTTTTCCATCTATTTCTTATATCATCATTTGCCACTAGAATTTTTTCATCCTCGTCTTTTATGCATCTAACATAATTAAGATCTTTAGTTTTCTTATCTCTAGCCCTAACTATCCTAAAAATATCTCTTTCACCCTCTTTTGAGTTGAGTTTTTTATATAAGTCCTCCCAAATCTTAGCTTTTGCTTCACTAACGGCCTTTTTTGCTTCCTTCTTTGCTTTCTTATAAGCTTCTAAAGTTTCACTAGTTTTCTTAGCATAATGTAATTTGTAACATGCCCTCTTTGCCTTGATTTTATTTTGTACTACTTCACTCCACCACCAAGCTTCTTTTTGTGCCGGTACACCTCCCTTAGATACCCCTAATACATCTTTCGCCACTTTCCTAATATGTATAGCCATATTGTTCCACATATCAGAGGGTGTGCCAACATAATTCCAAACATCTCCTTGAAGGACTTTCTGTTTAAATATATCTTCTTTCTCGCTTTTGAGGTTCCACCATTTAGTCCGAATAGCTCGATGCACTCTTTTCTTCTTTGTCCATTTTTTTATTTGTAAATCCATAACTAAAAGTCGATGTTGGGTGGTTAAGCTTTCTCCTGGAATTACCTTACAATCTTTACAACACACTCTATCTTTTTTTCTACAAATAAAGTAATCAATTTGTGTTTGTGATAAGCCACTCTTATAAGTAATTAAATGTTCATCTCGTTTTTTGAAGATTGTATTGACTATAAAGAGATCAAATGACATAGCAAAATTTAAAATCTCCCTACCTTCCTCGTTTATATCCCCATAACCAAAGTTTCCATGAATCCCTTGATATCCTAATGCCTCTTTACCGACATGTCCATTTAAATCTCCTCCTAAACAAATCATCTCCCTTTGTGGAATCTTTTGAAACACCTTATCTAACTCTTCCCAAAAAACTGTCTTTATACTATCTTCTAGTCCTACTTGGGGTGCGTAAGCACAAACTATATTCAAAACCTCTACTCTTAACACTAATTTCAATGTCATGATTCGGTCACCATATCGTTGTATGTTTACTACACTCTCCTTTAAATCTTTATTTATGATAATACCAACTCCGTTTCGGGCCTTTTCTTTACCTGAGTACCATAATTTAAAACATGTATCTTCTATCTCCTTTGCTTTTTCTCCAACCCATTTTGTATCTTGTAAACATAGAATATGAATCTTTCTCCGAATCATAGTATCTACCACCTTCATTAGCTTACCCGATAATGTTCCAATATTCCAAGAACCAATACGAATCTTATTATCTAGGACTAGCTTTCTTACCCCCCCGCATCCGTCCATAATCAAAATGCGGAGACCCTCTCTGAAAATTTTTCACTACATTCGGGCGGTAATGTAGCGGGACTAACTTCTTTACCCACACCCGTCCATGATGTGGGAACCCTCTCTGCAATTGATTCACTACATTCGGGCGAAAATGTAGTAGCCCTTGCTTACTTCTTACTGCATTTAGGCTCTGCAGCACGTCGCTAGGCGAGGACGCCCCAAAGCAATGCTCATAATTTTTGTAATCCATGTTGTAGAAATCCGACGAAGTTTTACGCTGGCTGTCGGAAGCCTAACACAACCCTCCTCCTTTATCCGGGCTTGGGACCGGCAATGCAAGGGTGATCCCTTACATGGGCGGAGTTTTAAAATTGGCACATTGTATCTCTTATAGCGAAAGTTTTAAATACCCAAGGTTGTTTTTTTTCAAACCAATGAAAAAATAGCTGAAGATATTATACATAGGTTTGTTAAAATAGAGAGGTATAACACGATACCATTCAACTTAAAAGGTAAACATTATAAAGAGATAATGAGACCCGCTATGTTTTATTGTTATGAGTGTTAGTGAATCATTAACATGTACAAAAGATATTTATACTGAGTGATATGGATGTGTGGTATAATAAAATACTGCATAAAGAATGAGATTGCTAGAAACAAATTAAGAGTGGCTAGAAAATATGAGAAACACGAAGAAGAAGACTACAAAAGTGTTCCAAAGAAAAGACTACAAAAGTGTTCGAAATAAACTGTAAGATGGCACATGATCGAATTCATGTATCCTGCGCTGCATCGAGTATGGGAAAAGGAGACTTGCTGTGAGAAGTCATGCTTCTCACTGCATTGAAGATCATAGGAGAAAAAGCCAATAACCAGTTGATATATGTTGTGTCTGAAACTTCGAATGAATAACAAAACACCAGGAAACAACAAAGAGAGAAATAAATCACAAGAAGAAGATGCTTGTTCCATATCTGGTCCTAGGAACTCACTGATGAATGTTCTCAACCATGCAGACAAGGCCATGCCCCGTAGCAGAGGTGATAATTGCTAAGCAATGTTCACCAGAAAACCGGTATGAAATTTATAGAAAACCAATGCATAGTCTATGCTTAATTTTGGTGAGACCGTGCAGAAGAGGCGATGGTTACAGTAACTCACATCGAGTCATTGACTACATCATACTGTATTTAACTTATTCATGAGGCTGGATTTCAATGTTCAGTTCTCTTAGGAGAAAGAGACTTCATAGAAAAATCAGTAATGAGACAGAAGACGGATTCATCGAGTTTCTCAATGAAAAACAAGGGAAAACAAGGATATGGGGGTTCATTTTTTTTATCTCCGTGAGAAATCTTTAAACCGATGGATGCAGGAGAATCGGTAGGTCAGTAAGTTGAGAGACTCAAACTCAGGTATCTGTTGTAAAGATTGTGCAGTGAGGAAATCGCAAATGCACATCTGCGGAACTGGTCTACAGAGGTAAACAAGCCAAAGCAGAATTGAAAAGATCCTTCAGGTCATTCAGATCGGCAATGCAATTTTAGTGGACAAGGAGCTATTTTAATAACAATTCAGCAAAAACTGAGAAATAGCATCGTTAACGCTTTCTTTGAGCATATGAAAACAATGTCGATGATTTGATTCCGTTACCATTGTGGAAAGCAATACAAGAAGCACAAAAACTGGCAACAGCGAAATCATGTAAAGGGAAAGCATTTCGACGTACAATAGTGGGCATGGGAAAGAATTATCATATGGTAGCTCTTCACATCGGTTACTCTCCATCTGATCAGCTAGTTATATGATGATGAACAAGGACCAATAGCTTATTTTACTGCAAGCTCAGTCATCCCACTCTTATTTTGAATCATATCGAAATTCATCATTTCCCTCACAAAGAGAACGCATATCCGGTCCCTTCTCATTCCGTTTCATATAGAAATTTACAGCTCTCTGTGCATAAGAAGAATGATCTATAGTTCTTTCAGACCAACAACCAGAAAACTCACCTGGAGGCAAAATGTAATGAGATTAAAGATAATTCACTTTTATTCCCCATCTTCAACGAGTCCAAGATTAACTCATATCCAAATGGGGCAGCACATCTTCGTAAAGGCAGATCACAGTGAATCCATCCTTAGGCTCTTCTTCAAGATGAATTAAGTTTAACAGAGGCATTTCACACAATCTGGTATACACAAGGCAGCCCGCTCGTTACCTTGACACACAAACGGTGGCTAGGAATCTCTATTTTCGCAGTGAATTGGATTTCTTATCAATCTCTCAAAATATCAGCCCTTCTTAGGTAAGATTGATTGATTACTCTTCAAGAGTGAGCAGGCAAAAGTTCCATTTAACATCTCAGCGAAAGAGATATACAATATACCAAGTTGAAATCCTCAATGCATCGTTCTTGTGAGTTTGCACTTGGAGATGAAAATGGTGGCCGTGTAGTTAAGGCTGCACAACTTCAAAAGCTCGGCAGATCTCTGTTTCAGTGCTTGATTGCAACCACTTTGTATCACAAGCAAAAGTCTTGCTGCCAATCCTGCTTCCACAGCAAGAGGAGCACATTCCTCAGGAGCAAGCTTACAAACTGTCCACAAAATGGATAAAGCATACTGAGTACAATTCTCAGAAACTATCATAATAAACTTCACCAAGTTAGGTATTGTACAATGACAATCCTTGAGAGCCGTTCCTCCTTCTGGGGTCGTCGCTAGAGCGTCGAGGATGAAAAGGGCATTCTCCAAACAATCAGAATTCAAGTATGGCAAGAGCTCAACCAACTGAGGCACAGCTCCAATACTAACAATCGAACTATTGACCTTATTATAAGAACAAACCACCTTCAACAGCCTAAGCCCTGCTGCAATTCCATTCCGATAGCGTTTATCCTTCACCAATCTCACCAAACCCGCCAACAAGCTGAGGCTTGACACGATATCCGACCTGAAATCATCCTCATTCAGCATTAGCTCAATGAGCCTGGTACAATTGATCTTCGTTTCCACTGTTCCTTCATTCAACATATCTACCAACAATGAGACCTTTGCCGGCTGCACAAGAGTCGTTTTGGCCTCCGAATCGAGATCCAAATTCACCAAAATGGCTATCACCTCTGAACCAACAGCATGAGAAGTGAAAGGACCAAGGAGAGAAGATACCAGCCCGACTCCACCCTCGTCGACCACCGTCTTCTTTGCAGAGGCATTGGTAGAGACAACCACATGAAGCTCCTTAAGAGCCTGAATCCTGGTCTGCCCCTTCACCTTCTTGAGTGTTTCCACAAGCTCAATCACTCTACCCTGCACATCTTCAGACCTCTTCTTGTGCAACAGATACTTTTGGGAGTACCAACTGTAGATTAATTGAGAAAGAGTCCTATTGGGAGTGATTGAGTCATCCCAAAGCTCTTGCATAGTTGTGGGGCAGGAGAAGTGCCCAATTGAAAGCCATTTCAGTATGTTGGATCTCTCATAAGTCTGTCCAGTGCAAAGGGTCACTGGGTCTTGCATAGGCTCTAGCGAAATGGGGCAGATGAAGACAGAAGGCACCTCAATCCCTTCTAGCTGCTCAATCATCATCTCCAAATCCAACTTCTCCCCTAAAGAAATCTCATCCTTGCCAATAACAGTCCCGCAATCGAGATCCAAGACACTGTTAACCTCCTCATTGTTGCTCCAAGAGGAAAGCTGACACATCCGCATCTTCTTAACAAAAGAAAGAACCCAAAATCCAATCTTTCGCAAGATCCCTCACTAAAGCTTTAGTCTACCAATCTGAATCATAGAATAGTGACGTTTCGAAATGAAAGGTAGAAGAAGAAGATGATCACTCATTGACTACTCAGTGAAAACTCACCGTCTATGATGGTCATCGTCATCAGCACTACCACCATCATCATGATGCACAAAAAGGCAGCAAAACCAGCATGGTCCACTGAACAAGTAAACAGCAGCTAGTCGTTTCACATCACCCAAGATGAAAAGAATGAAAAGACACCAAAAATCCCACTTAGGAAACCGCCATGGACGGCTATAATATACCAGCGTGCCAGGATGTGGAATCTCTATCTCTCTCTGGTAGAAGATGAAATATCTCTCTCACTGTGTGCAAGGGAAACCGGACAGGGCGCTCTCTGCAGCTCCTGATGGCCTTTATTTTCCTTTTTCTGTTTTTAAGTTTTGGACCCTTTTTCCATTTGATATTTTCTCTCCTTTGGCACGCAAAGACTGTCCAAAAAATAGTGAAAAAGAAGTTTGTTTTTGCGAGTATTAATTGGTAAATATTGTTTTTTAATGGAGCGGACGGGCTTACATCAGTTCGCACGTACTTCGGATACCACACCGCACGTGCAGTCATATCACTTGTCATAATATCCGTCAGTCTCTGTGGCCCCTCTTTGCTTTGAATAACAAGAAATTCCTTTCTCTCTCTCTCTCTCTCATATGACATTAAATATCATTAAGGTCCACTATTTTAAAAAAAATAATAGCTTCCTCTTAAGTCAGTTATGATTTTCGTTTTACAGTTTCAAAATCGTCTTAGAACCGTTTTTAATACTTTTTAAATATAAAAGCAGTGTGTTTACGAAGAGTTCATCTCCCTACCAACCGCAACAACAGGAACGCTCTCTCCTGTTGAGTTAACAGTTTTTTTTATGTTAAGGAGTTTTAAAGAATATTTAAACTTAATTTACAGCAGCATCTCTGTCATTGAGCTAACAGTTTATTTGTGTTAAAGAGCTTTAGAGAGTATATTTAAACCCAATTTATAACAACTTGAAACCACCCATTCTTTTTTCGAGTTGATTTTTAGAAATCATCTAACTATAATCGAATCGAAAGGTTCATGGTTTTGATTGCGGTTCTGAAACCGATTCGATATTCTGCAAACGGCTTGAATTTGATGCAAGCCAATCATGTCTAATCAGAATTCTTTTAATATTAAAATTAAATATTTTATACACAGACAAATACGTAATTACCACATCTCTCTCTCCCCCTTCTATCCCCGAGTTATATGTGTATCATTAGGGGTAACAAGAAAATTTTTTTGATACAAGTACGGGGCGGATGTCATTTTCTTTCAGTGGAGGGGGTCTAAGGATAGTTGATGTGAGAAGAGTAAATGGTAGAGGTTCTGTTTACCCGTCGATTTGGACAATCCAACGGTTGGAGTCAAATAAAAGAAAAAGAGAAGTGCAGTTCTCTTGCTTATAGAAAAGAGTACTGCTGTTCCCACTAAGATGAAGAGAAAAGGATACTATTGTCTTTTAACCTTAGGCAGCATTAACAATCCACGCCATTGTTTTTCAAAGTGCCTGTTCAGCCTTTGACCAGTTAATACAGACTAGTCTGCGTCCCTTCTTCCTCTCATATATACACACACACACACACATATATATATAGTGAGGGAGAGTCTAAATCCTTGCTTATATGTTTTATGGATGTTGAATAGCAAAAAATATACATTTAAAATAAATATACTTACAAAAATATATGCATACTTTGCTTCTTTTCTTTTGAACTCAAATATTTGAGATTTTTAATATATATATATATATATATATATATATATATATATATATATATATATATATATATATATATATATATATATATATATATATATATATATATATATATATATATATATAGAGAGAGAGAGAGAGAGAGAGAGAGAGAGAGAGAGTCTTGCTTATGTTGCATGTTTATTTTTTCTTTTAAATCTCAAACAAACCGGTTAGGGAGATGAATGGTTACAATAAAAAACAAAATAACATGTGAATCAAATATAACCCGTATAAACTACATATAACTTTTTACTTTTTATCTCAATCATCCATTTGTTCAAGAGAGAAAAAGAACATGATACATATAGAAAACTGGATCTTGGATCTTGGATCTTGCCCACCTCTCACATGTTGATTCATGTTCAATAGTTCTTTTTGTGATATAAGTTTAATTTAAAAAAATTTAAAAAAACTTTTGAAAATATATTAAAAGAAATGTTATATATATAACTTTATTTTGACACCCAGCTACTATTTTAAGCCAAACGACTAAGTCTACCCATTTAATTAATGGTCTTGGATCGTGCCCTCCCTACTTTAAATGCACCCATAATTAAGTTCAAAATTGATTCCGAATAAAGAGCTGCAAGCCTTCTTCCCTCAGCATTCCACGCATCCACACGAGGGTGTCGTACTCTTTCGGTATGGGAGATTAATAACTAAAATTTTTATTCAAATGGGTCAGGCAACAAAGCAAATCCACACAATTAAATAGTTTGAAAATGCTTGGCTGACTAAGACTCCTTGACCTTATACTTGGGGATGACAATGGGGTGGCTCTGCACCGACTCGGTTGTTTAGGGGTGTTTGCATCTTCAGGGTGCATGAAGAGGCAAAGCGGCCTCGTCTACCATTTTAAGCCGGTTCTAATAGCAGTTAGGCAAGACATGACCGGTTTTGGGTAAATCAGAACTTGTGATTTCAGGTGCCGGTTACAGCTTGAAACCACTGGGTTGAACTGAGACCAAGCCGGTTTTGGTTTTAGCTTGAAATCATAGGTTTCGGTTTTAATTTCAGTTCAGTTTAAAGTAGCTTAGAACTGGAAATTTTATTAAAGATATGAAACATACTATTTGAAAATGCTGGTTTCGGTTTTGGTTCCATGGAAAGTGAAACCGGAGCCCCGTACAAATGATCTCTCGTTTTAGATCCGAATGCTTCCTGGTTTTGAGTCCGGTTTAACTGGTTCTGGCTTCACCAGGTTTCTCTCTTTGTTTGGTTGCGGTTCAAGCCGTCAAGCCGGTTCCAATATGAACATGTCTAAGTTTTAAGTTGGGCTAATCACACTGCAAAAGTCAGTGCGCACGAGTTCACAGCAATACATGTCATGTACTCTCTCATGGTTTGATGGTCTAAGTTTTAAGTTGGGATAATCACACTGTAAAAGTCAGTGCAAACGAGTTCACAGCAATACATGTCATGTACTCTCTTATGGTTTATTGCTTCAAGTGACTGTTTTGAAATGTGAATGTTTATATTACAGTGACTTTTTTCCACAGGTTGGAGCTTAGGTCCATGTTTTCACAGTGACACGAGAAATTTGTCAAGAACACTAGTACCTCCTTGCACAATTATGTTTTCAGCATCTATTCTCTCCCTCTTATTAACATGCACACGTAGACATGCACATGCACATACACACACACACACACACACACATATATATATATATATATATATATATATATATATATATAGAGAGAGAGAGAGAGAGAGAGAGGAAGGAAGAGGTAGTTCATACTCAATATATAATTATACTTAAGGATTTGTTTTGCATGGTCTCATCATTTCAACCATTAGTTACTCCATTTCATCACCTTTATCTATTCTTACACTACTCCAAACCACTTTGACCCATAAAACATTTCATCATCACCAAAAAACTTATATATATATATATATGTGTGTGTGTGTGTGTGTGTCTATGTATGTGTTCTTATAGTTTTTTAAAAAGTTTTTAGATAGTTTTGGTGGTGAAAATGATCAATTTGATCGGTGGAAAATGATTTTGATAGTCGAGAAGTAGTAGCACGTGGTAATAAAAAGTGACCACCGGTGGAACCATTCAAAACAAGTCATTGGGTGCAATTGAGTCTTGAGTATAGACTACTTCTCTCTCTCTTTTATATATATAGATATAGATATAGATATAGATATAGATATAGATATAGATATAGATATATTGAGAGAGAGAGAGAGGATGCATGCATATAGAACAACAGAAAACATGTTGAGAACCACTGACTTTTGTCTTATCTCTATTCAGATGCTGCGAAACTCAGGAAGGCAACAACGTTCTACGTGGAACAACGTTCTACGTGGAGACTACGGCTACATTGTGCACTAGGATCGTGACTACTTGATAAGCATGAACCCACATGAAGAGAGCTAGCAGTTGTAAAGGAATGGCTAGCTCGCAGCTCATCTTAAAATCTGATGGTGAAGGGGATCCTCTCTGTTGAATGAACCTTTCTCTTTCACAATTTCATCTCCCACTTGTGGAATGGAGATCATTAATGGTGCTTCTACGCGATCAAACCTTGTTAGTCTCTACGCTAGCTGATGATTCTTGTTCTTTTGCTCATTCAAAGATGATTTGGGACCTGAAATGAGCCAAACGATGACCCAGATCATCTAACTTTTGAGCTCTATTCAGTGACAGCAATTCACCAAGATGGAGCTCGCCAATGCTTCTCTCTCTTAAACACACACACACATACACACACACACACACATATATATATATATATACATATACATATATATACATATATATATGTACATAATGCTTCTCTCTCTTAAACACACACACACATACACACACACACACACACACATATATATATATATATACATATACATATATATACATATATATATATGTACATATTATACATATACATATATATGTACATATTATACATATACATATATATGTACATATTATACATATACATATATATACACACATATATATATATATGTATATTATACATATACATACATACATACATACATACATACATATATATATATATATATATATATATATATATATATATATATATATATATATATATATATGTACACACACATATACGTAGAGGGCCTCATTCATACTCAATCCTCCTCAAACATAAAAAGCAAATATATCATTGTACTTTCAATATTCACATTTAATGTACAATAATACACTTTACCTTTCATTTCAAATCTCTATCCTATGAATACATTTAAGTAGATTTAATCATGTATTGGATTGAGCATATACCTCTCTCTCTATAATATAATATACACACAAAGTTGAGCTTGATCGCATTTGAGCTTATTGGATCTTGAGATGAGCTTAACTGAGTCAATCTTGGTTGCACCGAGGTCGAGTAGTTTAAACATAACTTGAGCTCGAGCCCAAATTTTCTTTAATGAGTTGAGTCAGGCTTATTTGCGATTGAGCTCGACTGGATGTGATGACTCTCCTACTCTTGCACTTTGTGTACTAATGGTTGTTTGATATTGGTACCTGTAGGGTTTGGCGATCCGTATCAACAATGGAGATTTGAAATCTTCTAAAACATCTTTACCGTTCGATCACAACGATAACAATAGAGATTTAAAATGAAAAAGTAAAGTATATTGTTGAGCATTAAATGTGAGTACGAAAAGTATAGCAACACACTTGCTTTTTGAGATTCAAAACTTTACAATTGATCGCGGTGATTGAACGGTGAAGAGGTTTGAGGAGGACTAAGCACATACTAGGCTTTTATATATATATATATATATATATATATATATATATATATATATATATTATATATATATATATATATATATATATATTGGTCTATGCTCAATCCCCATTTATACCCAAATCTTGAAATCCAAAAAGTAACTTTGTACTATTATATTTTTAATACTTGCATTTAATGTATAATAATACAATCCTCTTTTTAGATTCAAATCTTTATCTTTGATCATGCAAATCTAACAGTAAAAATGTTTGAGTAAATTTAAGTATAGATTAAATTAAGCATATACCACTACATATTTATATTTATTTTGTTACTAAGTACTCACGGTTTCTTTTACTTTTTGAAGGCATGAGTATTATATAAAAATATATGAAATTGTTTAAAAAAATATAAAAACAATTTTATTACACATCCCAAAAACTAAAAACTAGAGGTACCAGTTCTTGTCTAAGTATACACTATCTAATTTCTCTCCCTCTCTCTCTCTCTCTATATATATATATATATATATATTCATCTATGTATGTGGGGTCATGCAATGCTTGGTGGCCTCCCTTTTAATATTTATGAAAGCAAACAGCTTGAATTAAAAAATGTTCTCATTGTCATATCCTTTGTTTTCTTCATGTATAGAGGAGATGACGTATGCACTAAAATTTTGCCAAAATTACAACTTTAATTTCACTAACTTATAAAGGAGCTCATAGATTCTTGTCTTAATTACGTAAATAGCAACATTACTTTTACATACTACATTTAACTCCAAACCTTTTCACAATATATCAATATGCATCAATTATTTACTGGTTTACTGTTTACCGAGTTTTATACCTTGGTTTGAAGTTCTGTGCCAACCGAACACATATATTTAGCAAGTTATGCAAAACATATTGCATTTTAAAATAAATAAACATAGTGAAGCATGCAAGCACAGAATCCATGGAGAGAATGAGGTGGTTTCGTGCTTGATTAATTGCCATAAAAATTAATCAGCATGGTTCGGTTAGCAGATCCTAGAAGTAGGGCAGCTGCTCGATGGATTGTGGTTGATTTTCTTCTCTTTTTTCTGAGGACCTTTTCAATCGCATAATTTGAAAAATTCAATTAATCAAACACCATGAAAATTTGAAGTCAATAGAGAATGTTCAGGTCATTTTCAATCCATTCGATGTACATCAATGCCAATCGTGGATAAGCACGAAATACCGTGAGACGTGTGCAGGAACCAGTTATATATATAACCCGATTCTGTCTATTTTTTACATGTTCATTTATATTGCTTTTGAGTAGCATGAATATAATCTTTTTTTTTCAAAAAAAATTAGAAAAATATTTAAAAAATTATTATTATTCTCGTACCATCCAAAAAAGTGGATAAGCATGCAAAGTAGAGATGAACAAACCAAATCACTCATCTACCTATCTATATAAGAAAACATATCCTTCTCATATTAAATATGTCTACTCATTGATTTTGGATGATATAAGTTTAATTTAATTTTTTAATACCATTTAAAAGATATCAGTGAGCATAAGACAGATTGTGAAGTGGATAGATCCAGTCTCTCTCTCTCAATATATATATATATATCACCGCTTACAAATTTGTGTTTTCAAATAAGTAGTTGATATGCATGTGGCAGCAAGCTCTGGCCTTTTGTCCCTCTTAATTTGTTTATAGCAAAATTTTATTTGTCTGCATTTGCGTCACGCACCTAACAGCCTTGCATTTTGTTTTATTCCTTGCAAAAAGCAAATGGCATTTACTTTACTTGTTCGAAAGATCAACAGAAATACTTGGCAACAAAATTTTGTTGGTAATGTAATATCAACTGCTCAAAAATGGAAAGAATTTTTCTGGTTGGAACCTTTTCTTCCTGGAGGCAATTGTCTCTAGGCTGATAATCCTTGAGAAAAGCCTGAAAAGAAACCATCAAATGAATGAAACCGATGAACTCAAGCGAGATATTCAGTGTGGATTTGATGATGGTACATCTTCAAATACTTTCAGACTGACAAAGTCAATACATTCGATCTGATTAAAAACGAGAGTTTGGCAAATGGTAGATGAACTCGAAGTACGTGACGCCTTTCATGAATAGGCAAATCATATTGCGAGTCATCTTCATGAAACAACATAAAAGCTCCTGAGAGGAGTCACACCGATGCATGAAGAGAAGCACTAGATATATAGCTTTATTTATTCACAATCATTCATACATATGGACGAAATGAAGTTAGGTAATATAGTTCAGGGCTTGCCCTTGGTCTGTGTATAGATGTAATCTGTATGGGCAACAAGAGTTCTTCTGATTAAGCAGTCCTCGTCCGACGCATTTTCACACGCTCCGACGACCTCTGCGTCCAAATTCTGCAGCAAGAGGCAAGCAAAAGGAAATTAGAAGTCGAAGCCATTGTCTAGCTATCATATGAGAGAGAGAAGTACCGCTGTCTGATCATCGGTAAGAGCGGGACGCATGGTTGGGTGTGGACGAGCTGCGAAGGCTACAGAGGAAACCAAGAGGAAAGTAATCATAAGGAAGAGAACCCCTCTCGCCATAGACGGGCAAAATAGAACGAAATTGTTATAGAGGGACTGAATCAAATGTTCCGGAGGAAACAGAGGGAGAATTAAGGATGCAATGAGTCAGAGGGAAACGGAAGTTGAATTTCTCGGCTATTTTTGTCTTTAAATCCCGATTTCTCCTACGAACATATACTCTCCTTAAATCTCCCTCAGAATGAGCAGCTAACCAACCCCGTAAGGCCTATTTATAGAGTTTCCTTACGTGTCCTCTCTCTCTCTCATATCCGAACTACCCACTGATATTGAACTTCAACCTCTTAGATTTATCATGTACAAGGAAAATTCTTTTTACTATATATATATATATATCGGTTTACGTAGATTATACTCTCTCTCTCTCTCTCTCTCTCTCTCTCTCTCTCGCGCGCGCGGTCGCGTAACAGCTGCTCATATAATTGCTGACTTCGGCTTCATATGATTGAGCGGTTGCCTCAATTTTCCGCGCATCTCACGACAAATAATAGCTGCGGAATTTAGTGACAGATTACCTACGGATTAGCATGAGATTAGTTACTAAATTACAGAGGAAATGGATGTTTCAGAGCAATGAAGTTCACGAAATTTAGTGTGGGAGTAAAGATTAAAGACGGATTAGTGACGGAGATATTCCGTTGCTAATTAGCAATGTTTGTCGCTAACCGCGTGTAATTCTTGTACTGAATTGAAAGCCTAATTCTGTTAAGACGAGTTTTTATTGGAAAGGATCACTAGACGACGAGATGCACCAATACAAGACGGACCGGCTTACTATTACAATTTGTCGCTTCTCAGAATCCAAGTTTATACGTATTGTGTGTATGTGTGTGTGAGAGAGAGAATTTACCATCGCTGATTGTTTTTACAATTACGTACACATATTTACTAATGATAGATCAACGAGAAATCATATCATATTTCATATATATGAACGAATGTATTGGATGACCCACAAAAGTTTATGATGAGATAGGTTACATATATATAAGTTAGTGGTAAAAGAGGCTGGACCCTTGTCTTCTGCATGTTCTTAATAAACCGAGTGATTGTTTGATCACTTCAAAACAGTAGCACCATCGACGTCATCGAAATGCAAAATGAATATTAGTTTTGCCGAATCGTGAAGGGAACGCGTTTGAATATGTTCTTTTGAAAGCTATGTGAAAGTTTTTGCGACACATGGCATCTTTATAGAGATGCCAACAATGGCTGTTGCATGATGGTTCATGTGAAGAATGAATACCACATGCGTGCGAACCATGAGTAAATCCTCGGTCAAGAAGTATCTCTGGAACTCGAGGGGACCAACCCTCTGGCATTAAATATTTCAAACTTTGATCGTTCTTGTCTGCAAAGTTAAGTAAATGACCTCCAATTCTTTGATTTATTTTTATCACCTGCATTTAAAGTACAATAGTTTCATGAATGGTTCTGAAGTCAACCTTCTACATATTGGCACCAAAGTATAAAGATTCTTATAATCTCCTTTGTACATGGAAAATCACTCGGTCTTAGTTTCTTTACAGAATTATCCATTGAAATTGCAGATATATAAAGTTTAATTGGTCAAAGCAAATTGATATGTATAGCTATGAGATTATATATTTAATCTATTCTTTTGTCAGAGTAGTGTATGGATCTTAAAGGAAGTTCATAGGAGTTGGGAATTTTGGTGTCACATTAATTGCCAGCCACCATCACCTCTGAAAGGATGGTAGTTGCCAATTCCCAAATTGATGACTTGCATTGATTTATAGATTTATGAATCTGTTTTCACTTTCTAGATTCCAAACAGAAACCACAAAGAAATCGATCAGGAAAGCTGTTGCAGGAACGCGTAGGTACGTGAAAGGTGCTTTATATTTTCAGCAGATGACAATGAACAGCACTATTTGGTAGTTTTAATTGGAGTTCAGATACAAGTTTTTTACTGGAAAGTCTTTCTCAATAATTGAATAACTTCCCCAGCCGACCATCCTGAGACAAATATAGAAAAGTAGTGGCCTGGTTGCAAGTGGGAGTCGTCAACAGCCACTTGTTCGATCCTTTAACACTGTTCGCGTTCTTATGCTCAGAGAGAGAGAGAGAGAGAGAGAGAGAGAGAGAGAGAAAGAGATGACAACTTGCCCTACACTATGTGAATCTGCAGGTCCGAGAAGCTCACCATACTCTGCATATCCTTCCATCGATGGGAACGGGACTGATTATCAATTATAATAATATACATGATCAATGTACTGACGATTAATACCTCACCTAGAGATTAGAGAGGAACGACGCCTAATTCTCTATGTATGTCAGACCTTTTAAAGTCGAGAAGACAATAACCCACATCTCTTCTGTCTGTTTTTCTTGACTAATACTTTGTCTTCAACCGTGTCGCCAATATGAGATTATGACAACAGGATCTGCTTTCTATCAACAAATTATAACTTTAATCATGTGAACAAAGAATAAACGACATGCTAAAGTGAAGCTAAAATATATGCGGTGATGTTGAT
Organism: Brasenia schreberi; assembly: GCA_036023115.1. Lineage (NCBI taxonomy): Eukaryota > Viridiplantae > Streptophyta > Magnoliopsida > Nymphaeales > Cabombaceae > Brasenia > Brasenia schreberi. Next base: position 2,425,112 of record JAYKKT010000050.1, read on the forward strand.
GCGCTTATTGAATATGCTGAAATATCATGGATTCTGTTCAAGATAGGGAAAGGAATAAGATGTGAACACCATGAAAATGAGACGCAACTGGATTGCAAAATAACTTTTGACTTTAAGGCTTAAAGAGGACAATGCAGGGATCCTTGGAAGATTGTGTAAAAAGAAATGGTCCATTCTAGTAAGATGAAAGCTAAGGAATCCGATCATTCTCTTTCAAACATAAATCCCATGACTTTTGAGCTGGCTTTAGTGCACTCAATCCTTGCAGATCGAGTGAAAACTTTGTGAAAGCTAACATGCATCTCATGCACAGGATAACGCTCCCACTTGAGCTTGGAGACAAGGACTACATGATATGTTAGTGTATACACGCGCGCATGCATCGAGAGAGAGAAAGGGGGGTCCTTCCTGAATCCTTGATGTATGAGATAAATTGATAGGAAAGAGCATCTGGAGAGCAGAAGATTCCATGTTTGACTAGGCCCATAGAATGTTTGTTTGGACGTCCCACACGGATCCAGTGGCCAAATGAGAGAACTTTTCTATATGGTTACCTTTATTTGTTATCTTTTTTAGAATAATTCCATTAAATAGACAAGGAAGAACTTGTCATAGCATCAAATTAACCACGTACGTGAACGCTAGAAGTGTTAAATTGATTGAAATAAATGTTATGAAACTTTGCAAATATATGATTATTTGTAGATATTAAAAAAGTAATTTCTGTAGGATAGATAATTCGAAATTACTACCAATTCTAGCATAACGATCTATATAGTTCACCTGCTAACTGGTCGACTCACAAGTTGAAGGTCATGAGTTTCATACCCGAGGTGTGCATCTGCTTCGACTGTCCAGTTGTACCCCACCCCCCAAAGAAAGAAAAAGAACTATCAATTCTAATGACACTTCAAACATTTCAGTAGGTTTGGGTTCGACTAACAATAGGCTCGCAAATGAACCAAGTGCTGATCATTCAGCATCTGAACATGAACATCACCACATTCAGTTTTACCATGCCTCATTTTTCTAAGTATATCTATCAAACTTTTAGGCACATGCATATAGAAAATCATATCACCCAACTTACTGAGTGAGTATATTGTACTTAAATGATCAAACACTTCAAAAATACAAGAAAAATGTACAAGAATAATATTTGGAGTCAACTTCTAATAAAAAATGAGAATTTTAAATGAAGTTTTTACGTCAAAGTTACAGCTTTAATTTTAAAACGAGCAGCTTGTGTTCACTTCGTCTATCCAGGCATATGTTTTTCTTGGCCCAAATTAGCTAAAGAGCAAACCATGAACATTCTTTAAAGTGGGGGAAGGAGACACGAACAGCCTCTGTTATCTTCGATCATCTCATTTACTAGCCCTGCCTAACATTTAGTATGATAGTTTTAATTACGTTACTTCATAAGATATGCTTAAATTTGCCCAACTTCTCACAATAAGATCAAGCACGGTTTTAAGGAAGGCATTCACTCTAACTCTTCCATGTATGCTCCATTTGGATCCTCAAAGAAGATTTTATATGCTTAATCCATGCCATGAGTGGGTAAATCCAAAGAACAGTACATATGAACAGACACGAAAGAAGTTAGTGACTCGAATATGGGCGACCAATATGATTTAATCAATAAATGAATGCATATCTATCTCTATTAATACTGAATTTCATGTAACCTTAAAAAAGAAAATCACTCAATTTCACTTGAGTGTTGTTATCATCTGGCCTTATACTCAATGATAATATTAAGATAACTAATTGAATTTGGAATTAATGCTACTTATTTACATGGTTTAGAGAGCGTATACAAGGGAAACCAGTTTGTAGAATACATAAAATCAAGAGAAAGAATAGAGGAAAGAACACCACAAGTGGCCTGTGCCCTCCACGACCAACACAAAACCCTAGTTTTCTTGTCCAATTTGGGTTGCACCACGAGCTTCTCAAATTGATCCACAACTCATGATCATCATAATTCACGCCACAATTAACACATGAGGATCATGAAATTGCACAGAGAACGTTTTGATAACTCCCGGTGTTGATGGTCATTAGGCCTTTTCTATAACAGGTCATGCAATAAGGAAGGAGGACTCCCTTATATATTGCATGTACTTTTCTTATTCTAGATAAAAGAATTTTAGAAAAACGTATATTGGTTTCCATTTTCAAATGAAATGAAAGAAGAAAAAAGGGAGCTATTTATCCGGGCTATAACAGACATTAAGGACGATAAAGTATACATATTCAGGGATAAAACAAAAGGAAGGATTAATATGATACAGATAATTTTTCTCTGTGAGTTCTCTCGTTTTTACGTCCCTAAAAGCCTCCTTGAAGAGGCCGTGCCAGACGATTCAAAGTCCAACAATGCTTGCTCCCACTACACAAAAACAGCATGTAAATTTTGTTTGAATTCAAATCAAAATATAGTTTGTCTAGTTGATATACATGGTCTTGGGTAAGGAAAACGTACATGCATGATGTCAATCAGTAACATGATAATGAGAAACTCAGGGTTATGTGTCTGGATAGAGATGAAATCAAGCTGTCTTCAAACTCGAACTCTCAAGTTTGAAGTTCACCCTAAAAATGCTAGTTTGAATTTGGATTTTTTCAACTCTTGTGCTGATTTCCCAACTCATGTCGGAACTCCAGTTTCTTCCCTTACCAACCACGCATGAATGTTTGCTACTTCAAAGAAATGAGGGGTTGGAAAGATGAGCAAGATGGCTTAATGAAGACTTCTTACTTTCAGTTCAGTTCTTGACAGTTTCTACAGACACATCCTAATGGCAAATGCTGAATCCTCAAAGCAAAAGGAGGCCAGATTTGTTGATCGACATGAACTCTAATTTGTGTCCAATCACCTAACATTGTCAAAGATCTCAGTCATTGGATTGATGATATTGATTGATGAAATTTAAATTTTAAAAGAAGAAAGTATCTCGGTACTTTTTGCAAGTATATTTAAAATACTAGTACTATTTACTGTACGCTTTAAATGTCTTATATGTTGATCTTAAATATGGAATGCTTGAGATCTTTAAAAGTATTATCACATGGATGAGTGTGCGCATGGACTATGCTCTTTCTCTCTTTATATATACATATGTTTAAGAATTTTGGTATATGCTAACATGTACAGTCAAAATCCCAACCATTTAATTTAGAAAATGGGCAATTGATAATTGAATTTAAAAGGAAAAAGATATACTTTTACCTTCTCTAAGTGTACTTGATTATTATTTTTTGAATTCTAATCCCAACCATCCATCATTTAAATTAAAGGTCCACAACCTACTAGAATACATTATCACTATCCAGGTCAAAGTCTTGGGGAATCAACAATCAGATAACGATGATTTATATGGAGCATATCCCTTCTGGCTAGGACCAAGGCTGTTAACAAGTCAAAGGTTGCAATTATGGTTCGGGTTCTAAGTCTCACTTGTTCATGCATGCTCCACCTGGCTCGGCATTTAGAGCTCAGTTGCTAGCCTCGTGATCGGGTCATCGCGAGTACGAGTTCGATTTCCATTTGTCCAGGTGACAAACCGAGAGATTTGAACCTTGTGACGACGATCCACGCTCGCCATCATTCCGTTCTTCATTTTACATGGATCTTCCCTTCTAATAAACAGAATCCAACCTGATCGGGTTGTCCAAAATTGGGTCCAAGTCGAGTGATGAATACTAAACCCAACAGGGAAAGCTAAATCAGGATGTGTTTTACAGTAAGCATCAAAACCAGATCCAGATTCAGTTAAAGATAACAAGATTTTGGGGCGCTCAAGATCGTTAATTGGACCTTGTTTCTGGTTATTGAAACCTCTGATCTCGGGTTACTGGTTTTGCAACCCGAATCCATACATCCTTAGCTGTATGATCAGGAGTTGTTGGCCACGTCTTCCAATATGGAAAGCACGAAAATAAAGCATGATTGCTTAGATTGCATTCTGAAAACAGTGGTATCGCACTGATCAAAGGCAGACCATTGAGGTAGAGCAACAATTCAAAATGCTGATGCCTGCCATTGATTCGTGCTGAGTTTGATCTAAGAGGAAAGGGAGAGGAGATGGGGAATCGTATAGAGAACTTGGTGGAGACCATAAAATGGAAGGTCATGAGGTCGCTGCGGCCGACGTCGTCATGGTCGTTGAAGGGGAAGGTTTATGCTAAGATAGAGAAAAGCTCAAGCGTGAAAGCAGAGATGAGGAGCCGCCTGGCGAGGAGGCTCATCGAAAAGACTCTTAAGGCTGCAGATCGGCCCGGAAAGAGAAGCTTGTCATGAAAATTCTGATCGATCTGGCCAATCTCCTCCATTTTTTCTTCTTCTTCATAGTAACAATATCCCTTCTCTCTCTACACGCAGACACTGAAGCAAGAATAATGGGCTTTGTTGTTTTCACAAAAATGGTAATCGTTACAATATGTTCCGCGTTCTGTCCACTTACTGTGTGATGGTATTATGTGCTTTTTATACGTCTACATGGCGATTGCTCATCACTTTGCTAATCTTATCAGTCAATGGAACTTTACATTTCATTCACTCACAGAGAAAGAGAGATTCATTTTCTGATTGAATCCATCTCGCACTCCTTGAGAGGAGAACTAGATTTTCTCGTAATTCTCTTGCGGGCTTCTGCAGTTCTTGCGCTAGAGGTGATGATTAGGTCAAATTCACATGCGAACAAACATGTTGAAAGTGATAAAAAAAACAAACCAATTTGCTATTTCTTATAGATGAATTTAACCAAAACCAAACCAAATCCGTATCCCACATAAACTAAAGTTGCCTACAGCCATTATGCTTTATATAACTTATGGTTATATTAGCATTTTGCTCTGAGATTTCCTTTCACTATTTTTGAGGCTTTCATGAGCGTATCATAAATGCCTTCCTCGAATTTTAGGAAGATTTTGAAGATTGAGATACCTTGAACTTTATTGAGGTTGTAACGAAGCCAGTAGCGGATCTAGAAACTCTTTTAGGGTGGAGCGATTAGGCCCTCCAATGGTTTAGGGTAGCGCAAACTATGTATTATAACTTGTAGATTCTATCATAGGTTATAGACTTTAGGTTGATTTTAAAATTTGAGATAAGGCTGCTCAATCTAGATCCACCACTGACTGAAGCTGTGGAATACTGAACTATTATAATCCTCAAAAGTGTTTCTCATGTACGTTGGAAAATGGTCGATTCTGCAAGTAATGGACTGTAAAATCGTTTTGTAATTTTTATATAAATGTATAGTACTGATATAAGTTTATGGGTGGGTGGTTCACTGATTTAAATTCTTGTTTGGATGAATGAATGGTAATACAAGAAAAGACAGGATAGGTAATAGAAAGAAATTGAGAGTAGACGATAATAACAACTAAGTCTTTTCCCATACTAGATGAGGTTGGTTAAATGGATTCTTTGTTTCCATGTACTTTATTATGTGGTATAATAGTAGTTAATTCAGCATGAGCTAGATCATTCTTTATTATTTCTTTTTAATATTTTTGTGATCTTTTTCTCTCTTTTAATATTTTCACAATCTAGTTTTTCATACTTGAGTTTTCTTTAGTTATCTTTCTATATGTCTAAACCATCTTAAATGATTTTCTCTCATTTTATCCTCTATTGATATCACTCTCAATTTGCTTCTAATAACCTCATTATGTACAAAGTTTTCTTGACAACTCATCCATCTCAACGTCTTTACTTCTCTCATAAATATTTTTTTGTACACGATGATTAATTGCCCAACATTGAGAAGCATAAAACATAGCAAGTCTAATTACTATTCTATAATATTTATCTTTTAACTTGAATGATATCTTCTTGTCACATAGAATACCTAATATCCTTCTCTATTTTAATCAATCTCCATTAATTCTATATGTAACATCTTTGTAAATTTTTCATCACTCTAAGGAACTTACTCTAAGTATGAGAAAAACACGTAAAAAGATGACGAAAAAGAACTTGAGGTCTAAATTGTATTACAAAAGTGTTGCAATGAAACAATAAAAAATTATTTAACTTATATTGAGTTAACTGTTAGTATGACACATGATCGAGTTTTATCGAAACAGAGAATTCATTTAATCAACCCCATCTAGTATGAAAAAAGACTTGGTTGGTGTGGTTGTGTTTAGCTTATTAGCTCATTTGAGTGGAGCTGCATTGAGCATATCGAGCTTATGAACTAAATATGAGACAACATTGGCAAGTTAAACATGAGTTTAGCTCACCGGAGTTAAAACTAAAGTTTCTATATACAAATTTCATTAAATGAAGTTCCTTAGATCGAGCTTAACTTATTGCTTAAACGAGCGAGTTTGAACTGAACTTAACAATGTGCACAGAACCGGAGCTCGAGCTGCTCTCTTGGTTGTGCACCGTATGCACCTTGTACGGAAAGCACATGCTTTTGGAGACTAAGGACCCAACCCGAGGTGCTGGACAGAGTCGTTGCTGAGCTTGTTCGAACGCTGTAGGCTAGCGGGCGTTTCTGGGCATGTCAAAATGGGCCTCAGCCCGGGGGAGGGGGCATGGGCAAGCCCAGGCCGGCCCGTGAAAAATTTGGGCAGGCCCGGATTGAAACCTCTAAACAGTGGTTCCGAGCACACGCTACCTGATATTAACTGACATTTTTTTTTTATGGTATATTATTAGTTCGCACCAACTGCTTCTAATTTTAGAGAACTGCTTTCTGATCTTCAGAAATAAAACTAGGAAGACTTTTCAGAAACGAGACGAAGGATGGCCGCCCTTTTGAAATACATGCAGAGTTTAGAACTTGAATGCAATTTTGAATTTGTGAAATAAAACGGGAACAGAACTTTTGAGCCAAGTGCCTAACTCTTGGCATAATTGCAGGCAGCCACCTCACTTTGTGGAGATGGTTTTCTTTCTACCTCTTGCTGTTTAATAAACCTTTCATTGTCATTGTCATAATTCATGTTGCACTTGCATCTAGACGTCGTTTCCCTTGATCTTCTTCTTTTCCTCGTCACCACGACTCCCGTTAATGACACGATGTACGTAGCTTTGTAGAGCTTTTATTGAAAAACTTCACAGGAATAGACACGACACGAGTGTAACAAATGATATTTTCCTTCCCGCAACGGAACCCCCAACGCGTTTTGCTCGCGCCTCTCTCTCTCTCTCTCTAGAAAAGCCCATCACCATCACGCTTTCCTTCCAGAATCTCACTCTCCCTCTCTGTGTGCCTCTCACTCTCCCTCTCCCTCTCCCTCTGAGCTCTGTTTTTGAATACTCAGTTAGGAAGAAAGAAGATGAGTCATTACGACGACCATCATCACCAACCGCCCGTCGGAGTCCCTCCTCCCCAAGGTAAAGGTCCCCAAAAGATTAGGGTATCCTTCCTTTTCTTTTGCTCTTCAGATTTGGTGAACGTTTGGGGTTTCTGATCTTCTTTTCTTGCGTTTGATTGTAGGGTACCCTCCAGAGGGCTATGGCCATCACAAAGACGCCTACCCACCGCCGGGATACCCCGTGCCGGGGTACCCTCCGCCGCAAGGGTACCCACCACAAGCATACCCTCCTCAGTACGCCCAACCGCCCCCTCCCCAGAAATCCGGCCCCTCTTTTATGGAAGGATGGTGGGTCTTTCTCCTTTTCTTTGCCGATGCCGGAATCCGGCAAGCTGAATCAATGAATAATGCAGAGTTCTTGATGTTTTCCTATTTCTTGTGTGTTGTTGTTGCTGCAGTCTGGCTGCTCTGTGTTGCTGCTGCCTTTTGGACGCTTGCTTCTGAGAGTGAGAGAGATTGCAGATTCTTGGGAGCTTGGAGATTAAACGATCGTGAAGCCGTCGACTGAATTTTGTTTGGTTTCTATCTTGCGTTGCTTTGAATTTCTTATACTTGATTTATGTGTTTAGGGTAAATATTGGCCGTCATCTATCTGCAGCTTTAGATGCATCTGCTCTGTATAAGAATCCAACTGTTTTCTGTCTTTTATGGCTTTACATTAACAAAGAGAACAAGTAATTCAAAACCCTCTCTCTCTCTCACACACACGCGCGCGTCTGAAGCTTTGTTGGGGAAGAGGCCAAAGCCCCAATAATTTTGATTTGTGCTTTCAAACGTGGAGTTTTAAATAAAGGTTGGTTGATGCATGTACCCGGACTTCTATGCAGTGGTGAGTCCCAAAGGAATCAATTCGCGCTTTATAATCTTTAAATATAAAATTTATTGGTATTGTAAAAGTTGGTAGAATAAAATGCCATGAACCTGACTCACGAGAATTGAACTTCAAGGTTAGAACTTATCAAGTTCGAGCAAATTCAAGACCTGATTTGAGCTCACTAAACTCAATCTTCAGCTGACCTTAACCGGGTCAATCTTGGTAGCAACTGAGCTCAAACGAGTCTCAAGAGCAGGCTTATTGAGTCGATCTTTGGTTACAATGAGCTCAAATGAGCCTGACGAGCTAAGCTCGAGTTATTGGAGGCATAACCTGACCTGAGCTCGAGCACAAGCATGAAAATGGAAGTTCGACCGAGCTCCAGTGAGCATTTTCTTAATGAATCGAGTCGAGCTTGCCTGTACTGAAGCCTGACTTAGCTTGATTTCATCCCTAATGTTACAACATCAATACATAAACTCATGGATTAACCAATTGATATCAATCAATATCGAGATTAACCACTTAAAACGAAAATGTTAAGTTTGATTCTTGTCTTTGGAGGCAATAAAGTATCAAAAACATGGATATATATATTTATATATCATATATAACTTTCCCAAACTCAAGCATATGGTCATGTTGCAAAGAAATGGCCACTGAGAGGCTACTACCATCATTGGAGGCACTGGGCAGCATGAAGGCCAGACCTTCATATGCTATGCCTGCAGGACCCATGAAGATTGGTCTGCCCCACCCGAAATCCGCGTCGTGTATGGGCAGCCTGGTCCAGCTAGTGGTGCCCAAGTTCGGGCACCGGAACGTGTGGGCCCCACGGACAAGCGTGCTCAAATCGGGTTGCATCTCTAGATAGTTGAGCGCAGACCTCAAGTATTCATCATCCATCCTCACTAGTGCATCATGAATCTTGCTAGCTGCATAGTATGTGGGCTTCGCCGTGAGATCACCAGATTGAGCCATTGGAGTCGTTGTAAAGATTACATTGCCGAAGTAGCCTGGCAGCAAGTGCGGCCGCAGTCGCGACCGGCCGTCCGTGGGTATGTACAACTTCGTTTCTTGGTTGTGATTGTGATCGAGGCCCCTGGCTTTGCAAACAGATCTCCATACATGACCTGATAGCATCTCATAGGAGCTATACTTGATGGTGTTGCCCCCTTCCATGGCCTTGTTCTTGAGGGCGGTCAATTGATCCTTGGTAAATTTGAAAATTGCAACGGTGGCAGGGGCATTTTGGGGTTTCTCCAATGGGTCTTGGGGTACTGTTCTGGTTTTCATTGGTGGGGCTGGTTGGTACTCTATATGGTGGAAAGAGGGTCTTGGTGGATCCCTTGCTCTTAGGAGGCTCCTATCAATGAACGGGGGGAAATTTACATCCATGCCACGGGCAACATTGGACCAGGAATTCACGAAATGCAGGCCGGAGAACCCATCGGCTACATGGTGTTGCATGCCGACACCGAGGGAAGCGCCACCACACTTGAAAAAGGTGACCTGCCCAACAATGTCCACCAGATAAATATGCAAGTAATTGATACTCGAGTCCTAAAGCTAAGAAATCCTAAAATTGATCCTTTTGAATATAAGCTAAACATGCATAATAGCTTAAATGTCAAAGGTTTATGTGACTGTATTTACCTGAAGCACCAAGAGGGGATAAGAAGAGATGTCCTCTCTATAATCAACCTTGGGTATGAGCTGCTTGAGCTCCATGGTAGGAGCAAAATCTCCAAAATCATCCACCTTCCCCTCTGCAACAGCCTCAACAAAGAGGACTCCATATCCATTACAGTTGATTTCGATGTGACCGTCCTCATCACGGCTTAGCCTTCCAGCCATTGGATAGAAAGGAACCAATGCTCTGCTCAGTGCCTCTTTCATGATCTTGGTGTCAAAGAAGTTATGGCTTCCATTAGATCTATAGAAGTAGACACTTGGAGTATGCATCCTTGACACCACAAGGTCTAAATTCGAATTCCACAGCCCGTGCTGCGGGGTCTCGGATGCAGGGCTCACCAAGAATGAGTCTTTTACTGTAATTATCATCTTTCTGCATAATGCACAAGAGAGAAAATTAATGGAGCTCAAGGAAACACATACACATACTTAGTATAGCACTAAAACAAATAGACACTTCAAGGAATATTGACAGATTAATTGCTTCATTTATGAATAACAACTAATGAAAACTGAGTCTTTATATGAGATGTTATCAATTATATACCATGATATGTAATTTATACTTATGTTTCCCCCCTTGAGCTTTCGAGATTGTCGTATCCCGCACCCGGAACCTTGTGACATAGATGATAGCAATGGATCGGTGCTTCGGGGTCTCGGCCACGAGGACAAGCAATTTAGGAGTATCATTTCTAATGTGATTTTTCTTTCAACATTTTTTTGAGTCCTTTTATAGTTCACATCCAAGAAAAGCCTCATTTAATTGAATAACTAATGATTGCAGGTCCATTTATGAAAAATCATTGTTCAAGAAAAATGAAACAGCACCAAAAGCATAACAGGGAAAATACATTGATGAGATCACGTCTTTTGTGTGTGGTACAATGAGAGGACCAAGCCTAACATAAATGATGCACCCTACAGCGATCGAACTCGCCACCTCAAAGAAGGCACAAGAGAGGCCCAATGGCGAGCTAACCCTACGGGTGCACATGGTAACCCTTCGACTGTGAACACATCATCGGCTTACCGGCCGCTCCCCATAAAACTTTTATCACCAGGTAAGGGTCGCACACTCTTTTATGCTTTATATTTTATCTTTTAACTTTTAAAATGTGCGTTAACTTTGCTTTCTTTTATTTATGTTAATGAAGGACTACTCTGGACCTTAGCACATAAGAAGAAAAAAAACAACTTACATTCTATTCAAGGTCTTAGGAGTGGCAAATCGGGTCGACCCATTTCGTTCGGTCTAAGAGCAGGTCAACCTCGAAGCAGTCAAGTTTTTTCAGGTCAAGTTTAGAAAGACGCATGGCTTAGGTCTGTTGAGATCTGTACTGTGCGTACTAAATAATTGGGTCGATACGGAAACAAGCAACGCGTTTGAGATCCGGATCCTTCATGGGGAATGGGGATGCCTTGAGTTTACCAAGACCCAATCCACGTGCCTGACCATGACCCGGACCCGGATTTTCCGGGTTCCACTTCGTCTCGGGTCGAACTCAAATGACAAGAAAGTGGATGGATAAGCAGAAGGGAAAGATCCAACCATGTTACCCTCGGTAAATATCACTATGTATATACCCTTTCTAAAACTTGTTTTGCACACACATGGTCCAAATAGATGTATATATATACGATAACCCACCTTTAATATGTTCATTGATGTCCCAATTGCTTATATAAGTGTAATTTTATTTTATTTTTAAATGTTCGTGTTATTTTATTTTATTTTAAAATTTTCAAAAAATATATAAAAAAATTTATTAGATTGATGTCCTAAATAACAATGATGAGTATGAGTAAACAGCATCACCGGCAGGACCCAATCACTATATATATATACATGTGTGTGAGAGAGAGAGGAAAAGAGAGACTGATCGTGTGCGTGTGCGCATGCCAAAGTAGGAAGGGGAAAAGACTTCGGTGAAGAAGGCATTCCATTCTCTCAGGGTCCATGGCTAAAGTAATTCTCTCTTTCTATCTATATATATATACATAGAGAGAGAGGAGGAGGAGGAGGAGAGAAGGGCATCGTAGGCACTAACAGTGATAGAGCACCTATGATAGAGAGCTTCTAACCACAGATTTCACACTTGGAAGAGAGAAAGAGAGTTCTTCTGCGAGACGCCTCTCTCTCTCTGTCCGTCGTTTCCCCGTCCCTCTCTGTGTGTATGTGTGTTGGCATTTAGAGAATGAAAAGACCATTCCCCACACCGGAAATCTCCATGCTACATATGCGAACTTTAAGCATAGAGACGTCAAAGAGAAGAACAAGACGAATTTCGGAACAAACTTCAGGTTCTATAAGAATCTACAGCCGAAATAAACACCAACGGAGAACCACCGGAAAAAGAAGCAAAACAAGCTGCACATACCTTCAACGCTCAAAGATCCCCACCGAAAAAGAACGAAACCAATATGAGGGTTCTCGTCTGTAACCTCAATAAGCTAAAGGATTCAAGGAAGTATGACAGAAGGTCAAGACTCCGGCAAATCTTCGAGGACACCGAACATGAGATGGTTTGATGCAGAAGGAGATCAACCACTGATATACCAAATCTGAAGAAAGCCCAAAACAATTATGTTAATAAACAAATTGAATGAACAAAATAAGATAAAGAGTAGAGAGAGATCGTCACCTACCAATCGAGAGAGAGCCGTTAGTGCGAAGAAGGTTAAGCAAGATAGAAAGAAAGAAATGCCATGGGATGTTGTACTTATTTACCACCATGCCCCTTTCTTGGTGGAAATGCATCGAGCAATTTGCCATCGAGCTGGCTTCAGTTTTGTCGTTGTAAAAAAAAGAAAGAAAGGAAAACAGGAAAACCTTGTTGATTATTTTACTTGCAGTTTTATTAATTAACCCAGTTACTGCAGAAAAGTCGTGATTTATCATGGTTTCTCTCCTTTTTAAAATCATTACTTATTTAAAGCAGTTTCGAACTTCTGCAAAAAAAGATCTGTTAATAAACATGCATCTAAGCATATATCAACTTCTTGGCAGCCAGAGCGTTAGCTCATTGATAGGGCTCTCTAACACCCACTCGTAGGTCGTGAGTTCTATTCTTGGTCAGTGCATGTGTGTGTTAGGCTTTGGCCTCCAATTGTAAAAAAGGAAAAAAGAATCAAAATTAAACATTCTATAAATCCCAGACTCTTCAAAACATAGATTTGACAATTCCCGGATTTATTTACTCAGTGATAATTGCCGGCTATAAAGAAGAATTTTATCCAAATAAACACTTAATGCTATGCATAGATTGCCAAGCATGTCCTTTCAAAATTTAAGAGCTTTATTAAGATGCATTCAAATGACGCAAGCATGCAAGAATATAAATTGAGTTCTGTTAGCTTGTGTAGATTTAAATATGAAAATGTTGTCTGCTTTTAGTTTCATAAGTGGTTGATAGTTCCCAATAAACTATGAGCATGGACACACATATATATAGGTACAGTGGAGAGGTGGTGGCCCGAGTATGGAACTCATGACCTTCAACTTTTGAATCGATCCTCTAACCAGGTATGGTATTGCTCTTCATACTTAAAACTTTTATGTTTTGATACAACATAAGCTCATTTTTTGACCAATTTCACTTAAAACCAAAACCAAGTCTTTAAAACCAAATCCTAAGAATTGGATCCATATGTTTATTCCGATCGGAAATGAAATAGTAGATTATTCAGCGAATGACTATTCATATATTGTATTTCCAAACAAAACAAAAAGGAAAAGGAGGCGGGAGGGCTTTAGGGAAAAATGGTGGTTAAAATCAATGTTGTTTAATGAGGATTTAGAGCGCAGGTATGTACTAAGTGCGAGGCAAGCATCACAATCTACAAAAGGTGGCCTCTTCCTATTAGATTCCGTCGCCACCTTTTTTCTCCGGCGAAATTTCCGTGGCCCCACTTTAGAAGATGCTTGAAGGAATACGAGTAGCTTATTCCGTTCATCGGAGCAATGAACAATTTAAAGTGGTGGGAACTCCTTGACGAGTTGGCATTTGCTCTCTCACCACCTCTGGTTTGAACTGCCTGTGAGCAATTTATTGGGGAAAACTAATGAATTGATATATATTATGGATCTCTTTGGCAAGTCAAATATTATATTTCAGCCGATGGTAACTCTTGCATATCCACAATGATTCATTCATCAAGCACGTTGATAATTTGGCAATTGCCTATCAGCAACGACTGGTTGAATTGGTTATATATATAGTGGCAAACACATAATGTCATGTGACACGATGTTGTATAAATATGTCTATTGTTTGATCTTTAACATGATAAAATAAAAAAACATTTAATGCACACGAAAAGCCAAATACAAAGTATAACAAATCTTTTAACTTAAATTTCTACAATTGATCGTGCTAATCAAATGGTAGAAATGTTTATGTAAGATTATACATTGAAAGACACTATGTATTTATCATTATCCTTCTCTCACTTTATATATATATATATATATATATATATATATATATATATATATATGTGTGTGTGTGTGTGTGTGTGTGTGTGTGTGTGTGTGTGTGTGTAGAGAGTCTAGATTTTTAAAAAACCTACAAAAATAGAAAACTATAAGGAACCCATCACAACCCTTCGATCTTTGATATTAAAACAGAAAGCATTTAAAATGTAATTTATAAAAAGTGTTTAATTTTTTAATTCAAATGTTTACTGTGAAAATAATGAGTTCTTGTAGTTCTCCATTTCTGTAGGTTCCCTGAATCTTGATTCTCTTTGTTCGCATATACTCTTATTTTGGTTGGGGTGAATATCCTGTTAACGGGTACTTTCCACTCATTTTCTTATAAAAAGAATACCCACTTGAGCAATACCACCAAGCATAAACACCAATAGGCGGTTTTGGTCTCTCGTGCTAGAGGTCAAGGGTTCAAGAACTTTGAAGGGCAGTTAGTCGCCCCGATCAGGGTCCGTCCGATTCAATATTCCAACGAAAAAACGCTTGAAATCGAAACTGGCTGACGCATAATGTACAATTATCTTGTAAATTGTTTAAAGAATGAACAAAATTCATGGATGATAAAAGAAGTTTAAAAGTCCAATTGATAATTTATTTATTTTTTAAATCCACAAAATGACCAATTAATTAGAAAAGCATTGCAACTACAGAACGTCAAGTTGTTTGGCAACCCTTTCACAGAATACTTAACCATTTTGTTTCATTCTTTTGAATATTGGCCATGTGATCAAGAGTTTAATACCAACCTGTTCATCTTGTTGGTGACGTGCTTATCAGGAAGAAAAGGACGTCTTCTTGGGACCTACGTACCCATTATCTCTCTTGCTGGTGAATATTGGCCATGTGATCAAGAGTTTATGATCTTTAATTGTATTAAAGCCTTTTTCATATTTACTATTAACTATCAGGAAAATTTTTACTATTTGATCTTTAAAATCAATGGTGTGAATATTGGCCATGTGATCAAGAGTTTATGAATTATGTTTCAACTATATGTATGTATATATATATATATATATATATATATGAAAGTCTTTTTTTCATATTATATGGGGTTAATTATGAACTCTTTATTTACAAAAGAGTTCAAGTGTGTGTTATGCTAACGATTAACTCATAGAAGTTTGATCATTTTTTATTATTTTCAATAGTTTCATGATATTTTTTTTTTAACATATACACTACGTACTTTTTGATACATTCTTACCGAATTATACTTTCATCGTCTTCTTACGTGTGGATAGTATCTTAAACGATTTGATTTTATTTGATTTTATTATATATTAATGCTACTAAGAGTGAAAAAAGAGAGAGAGAATTAAGGGATTATCTATGCAATTGGAAACTGTCTAATCAAAGAAATGAATAATATAAATTAAAAAATAAAAGCAAAACTTACTACTGCAATAGCAAGTACAAACCATTCTCTTTCTCACTTTTTTACTTTTTAAATCAATACCATCAATTACAACTTCATTGATATGAATGATCTAACTATAAAAGATTCTAACAACTCTCTCTCCCACTTTCTTTTTCCACCTATCTACACGTACATATATATATATATATATATATATATATATATATATATATATATATATATATATATATATATATATATATATATATATATATATATATAATTGAATTATTGGATTTTAGTTTGACAATGAAAATGAAATTGTAGATCAATTTTTAATCTAATTGATAGAAAATAGATGTTTCAATAAATCTTGGTAAACTTTAACATGTTCCAAACTCAAGAGTAAATAATGATACATTTAACTGGAACAGGCATATACTGTAATTCAGAAATTATTGGAAGATAAAATGAGAGAGAGACTTCTTTTAAGTAGTTTTTCACACCAAAAAGATACAAGAGAGGACATGGTAGAAATCAACCGTCGGATCATGGGTCAGTTGGCACGTCTTATGACAGCTAAACTGATTGCATAAAATAAGAAGTAGAGAGTTATCAAGAATCACATCCGAAAAAATCATTACATGTTTTGTCATCTCCATGAAAATCTATAAATCGCACTTGAGGAAACCCACAAAAAGGTATAAGAAAACAATCATGCAATTGCTATTTTTTATCCTTTACCTTTTCTAAGAGTAGCATTAACAAAACTTTCTTGATATCTTCTCGAGCACACCGAGTGTTTTACCTATTTATGTAACTCCATCGATAACTAGGATACCCACAATGAAATCATACAATTGATCTCGTTTTTCTTATAATTATGCTTATTGTGACTTACATTAGAGTTTAAATTGCTTGATTTTGCACCAAATGCATTATCTCAATGGCAGGGCGCTCTAGTGCTGTTGCTGCTGGAGGGGAGTTCGACTCCCTGAGGGTGCAGGTGTGTGTTAGGCTTCGGCCTTCTCTTATAACAAAAAAAAAAAGCTTGATTTCACTTTTTTTGAATATTTATAATATTTTCTCAGGTATCTTAAAATTTGTGGTCTTTAATAACCTAAATTGCTTCAATACTATCTATCCTTAATATCGAATCCATCTTGCTTGACTTGGGGAATTGCATTAATGATGAATTGGCCTTCAACGAGACTTGGTCAATGCTTATGAGCTGTTGAGTTTGAACTCTTTTGAATTCTACACTTACATAATCTAATTATAGCGCAGTCCCACATTGGAAATCTTTTAAATCAATACGACCGAGCTGGTTTCGATTCTGGTTCCTGTTTGAGGCTCAAACTGTTTAAAATAAGAAAATATTAAATGTTTTAAATTAAAAAATATATGAAAAGGACAGTTCCTTGACAGGTGTAGTTGAAACTGAACTGGATGGTCTCCAATTCTGGGTTTTTATTTTGCACGGCTCTTAAGAGAAAAGAAACCCGTTTAAATTGTTCCTATTTCAGCCAGTTCTTGGTCCGGTTTTATTTCGATCAAAACTGTCCAACCCGTTTAAGAATAGGAATAAAAGTGTATTGTAGTTTCCCCTTTTATTTTTGTAACACCATTTTAAATGTGTATATTACATTCTTACCACCAAAAGGCAATCATTCAAGAACCAATTACACACACACACATATATATATACATATACATATATATATATACATATATATATATATACACATATATATATATACACATATATATATATATATATACACATATATATATATATACATATATATGTATATATACATATATATGTATATATACATATATATGTATATATACATATATATGTATATATATATATATATATATATATACATATATATGTATATATATATATAAAGAGAAAGAGAGAGAGAGATAAACTCTAGAATAACATGCTCACTTACATTCATCCATTGCATTTGAGTGACATGATTATGATTTAAAAACTTTTAAGGTTCTTTAAACATGTAAGAAGAATTTGATTACACTAATACCACCCAAAAACAATAGGTAGGCAGTGTTGATGGTGGGCAGATCCAATCATGCTCTCTCTCTCTCTCTCTCTCTCTCTCTCTCTCTCTCTCTCTCTCTCTCTCTCTCTCTCTCTCTCTCTCTCTCTCTCTCTATATATATATATATATATATATATATATATATATATATAGCTGTAATATGCATTAATCTAAGCTAAGTCGTTTAAGTACCACCCTATATTAAACTGATATATTAACTTTAAAACACACGTACTTTTTGGAAGGGGAGTAAAAGTTAAAGCTTGTTTATAAATGTTCATTTTAAATTTGCATTAAATAGAGATTAATATAGAGATGTTCATGGGAGGGAATCCTCCGCTCCCTGTGAGACCCGTCTATCGAATGAGCAGATTTGGGAGAAGAAGCAAGGATGAAGACTGGAGAGCAAACAAATCTCCAACTGAGATCGCGGTAGGGATCGGGATAGCTGGTCCATGTCCCGTGAACCCGGTCCAACTCTTCCTCTAATTGATTCCGGATTATAAGAAGAAAAAAAAGTATTGCTTCTTTTTTGAATTTGTGAACTCATCGTTATTCTCCATATTATAAGAAAAATCATTCCTCTTTTTGTCAACTAGTCTCGTGAGAACCTGTGGAAACATGAAGATGGAGATGAGAGTTCCCATTGGAGACGGGGATGGGATAAGTTTATGAAATGGGGATGAAAGCGATCCTTAACCCCGCCCCATCACATGAACATCTCTAAGTGGACAACATCCACACAATACATAATAATAAAAATAAAAATTATACGTGGTTTCCTTTAATAAATTGTACATTTGTCTCGTGTGACCAATGTCAGATCTACATGGAGGGGTGGGGGTGGCCGCTCCCCTGAAATCTTGAAAATTTACACTGAAACCTATGTTTTACAGCTAATATATGGTTGAAATTCATGCTTCGCCCCGCTAACACGATGAAATTATATGTCGCCCCCTCCAACACTATTTTCTAGATCCACCACAAACTACAGGCGCCATCTGCATGGAGCCAACCAGGTCGACCTCTTCAACATAATTCATAACACCTCTTTTTATTTTTATTGGAATTTGAGGCTAGGATGCCGAGCCGAGCCCGGGTATAGAGCAACTCTACTTCACTTGCTCGAGCTCGATGGGAATCTGTTGTCCACCCCTCGAGCTCGAGCCTGATCTTGCCTCATTTGAGAATGTTACAACCAAGACTTACTCAATCAAGCTCGACCTGTTAGGCTCATCGAAACTCGTTACATGAAGATTGACTTGATTAAGTTCAGCCCCAGGTCGAGCTCGTGAATTAGCTCGAATTCAAATAGTTCGAACCTTGAAGCTTACCACTCGTGAATCAGATTTATAACATTTGTTCTACCAACTTTAGATTATAAATAAGTTTTATATTTAAATATTATAAAGCTCGATTATGCTCGTGACCTTCTCTTGCAAACTCGACCTTGAAAAGATCGAGTCGTGTTCGAGTTTTCTTAGGCACAGCTTGAGTAGCTCATGAGCGGCTCAACTCACTTGCATGAGATGCAAGTGCCCTGAACTCATGAGCGGCTCAGCTCACTTGTGAGCTATTTCATCAATCTTTTTTCTTTTTTTTATTACAATGGGGAGGCCAAAGCCAGGTAGCATGCTCCCAGTATCGGCATCGAACTCTCGACCATCTTCTTGTGAGCCGAGCCTGCTAACGCCTGAGAGCGAGATTTCATCAATCTTATTGATTAGTGCATCCACTCGGTCGACATAAGTACATATTGTTTTAGCTGATGTCCATATAGGGGATTCGTGTTGTGTTTTATATTGCCAGCAACTTCGCGCTTCAGGTCGTGTTCGTGTCATGTCAAAAAGAGGTCAACCAAAAGACAACCCAATGCTTTTATGTTACTTTGGTGGATACCAGCACAATCGTTTCTCGTGTTGTGTTCGTGTTGGGATCCCCAAGTAAAAATCTGAAATCACCACCCTTAATATTGGTAAGTGAAGAAAGCGGCTTAGTCCTTTTGATCTCCCAAGTTTTTGTGAAACTCTTTGCTTCTAAAAAGTAGAATAAGAAGACGAACAAACAAATGAAAGTTATTGTGGATAAGCTTTTATCCAACAACTTGGTGTAGTCAAGGAGCCAGCATTATGAACTAAACATTACTAATTAAATCATAAAATAATGTTTCTTTATATATATAGTGTTAAATGCATAATCACTTTTGGTGCATAAAATACTAAAACATTTTCGTTGTTCAATCTTTGTGATCACAATATATATATATATATATATATATATAGATATAGATATATATATATATATATATATATATATATATATATATAGATATATATATATATATATATAGATATAGATATAGATATAGATATATATATATATAGATAGAGAGAGAGAGAGAGAGAGAGTGGAGGTGTCTCACCTAATCATGGGTGTTTGGTGCATAATCTTGTATAAACATTTTCACCGTTTAATCTTTCAGATCGATGATGGAGATTCAAATCACTTTGTATATATACCCATATATATTAAATGAAAGACAAATTTGATTCAAATCTTGATGATCGACCTCAATGATGGAACAATAGAGATATTTGTCTAAGATTATGCACCAAACATAATTATGCAATTAAGACTCCTCTCTCTCTCTCTCTCTCTCTCTCTCTCTCTCTCTCTCTCTCTATATATATATATATATATATATATATATATATATATATATATATATATATATATATATATATATATATATATATAGTGTGTGTGTGTGTGTGTGTGTCTGTGTGTGTGTGTGTACATATATGAGTGTGTACATGGTATGTGTATGGAGATGCATAAATTTCTTTTTGCTTTTTCGATTGCCATGATGGGCTTAGGGAGACCCCAATCAGTTGACGCGAATAAGGGAACAACGCAAAAACAAGAAAGTCCGAGTACTCTTACATCCTAACAAGAGGAATGCAAACGAGGTACCCGACACCACCAAGGACATCACCCAACAGTAATGAGCGCCCCTCAAGCATCCTCTACTCTCTTCCTCTTCTTAAGAGTGCACTCAAGTATATTCTTCTTGAGGTCCTTCGCAGTGATTCATCGACCACCCTGTGTGTAAATTCTAAGAGACCTCCAGATGACATTCTCAAATCTTAGCCGTTCAATCAAGAAGACAAGATTCATTTCAAACATAATACCCACCATTCACACCATGGTGGTTAGTGTGTGTTTCATTGTCAAAGTCATCAATTTGAAGATTTGCCAAAGATGACGAATACATGCATACAGACAATTCGAGACAGTAACCTCAGTGATCTCTCGCAGGGAAGAAGAATACTGTGCCTTCCATGAACTTAGATTTCACCAAGATACTGTAATTTCTTCGGCGGTCAGCAACCCTCTTTGACGTAAAACCCTGGGTGAGGAAGACTTTGTGCCCACTTGATAAAGTTAAGTCACACCTGAAGTCATTAAACTAAAAATTTCTCGAAAGTTGATAAAGATTAATCAAGGTAAGGGCAGCTTAAGGCAAAGGTATTGTGAGAAGAGTAATTCTCCTTTAATTTTGCTTGTATTTATGATTAATATACAATCTATTGAACCACACCAATGCCTTTGAACATCCACCATGACCAGTTCCAATTGCGAGCAAGATGACTCGCTATGCTGACTAATAACATAATAAATGCTAACGTTTCTTAGGACGTTAAGAAGCCAAATAACATGGAGGAACAAATGGAGTGGGGTTGAGAAGGGCAACATTAGGTAAATAATGGGTCACCATTCGGGTATTTAAAGAAACTCTCTCTCTCTCTCTCTCTCTCTCTCTCTCTCTCTCTCTCTCACACACACACACACACACACACATCTTGGTTCAACTTGGCTTATAAAGGATCCCGAGCTGCTCGTGAACATTTCAAACGAAGGCTATATGACTAATCAGCTTGGCTGGTTCCTAGAAAACGAGCAGAAAATTGAAGAACTTACCAGCCTACCATGGAGCATCATTTTCGCATTGATTCAACCTAAAAAAGCAGATTTATTTAATCCAATTCAGCAAAGAAAAGCAGATTTTCCCAATAAGACCATTTTGATGCTTAGATGGTTTAACATGATCTAGCAAATCATAAATTGGCTTTAGATAATATTAAGGTTCCCCACGAAAAGTTCATGCTTTCTAAGAGTTTGATGTGCATGAAATTAGCAACGTATTAGCGCTTTAATTAACAAAGTAACCACTTTTTCAGACAAGGGAACCAACTTGTCTACTGTTTCTGAAGGATGATTGGTACCTGTAAAATCTTAAAGCCCTTGGAGTATAACCCTTCCCATGAAAACCCCTACTCTCCTACATATTAAACGAGAGAGAGAGAGAGAACTGGAAAAAAAAAGTAGCCAATGAGAAAGACAGAAACAGAAAGAGGACTTGAACTTCTATAGTTTAAAGGAAAACAAGAGAGGACAACAACACACGTCTTTTTCTTGGCATGACAGACCAAATTAGTATATTTTACAAGCAGATATAACAGCAGAACAACATGGCGAATATACAACAATAGCACCACAGGTTATGCTATTCAGATTTGGAAATCATTCGTCTGGAAACGTTCATCATATAACCTCCAATGCCCATATCTCTCCGTATGAAAAACTGACCTTGGAATATAGAAATTTGGCCGAGTAAGCACCTTCAGATTCTTCAGATTGTCAGCAGCATCTTGCAGTGCTCTGCTTGTCAGATTGGTACATCCAAACAGATCCAAATACTCCAAATTGACACATCCCTCCACAATTAATTTGAGACCATTAGGAGATAATTTTGAAAACCTGAGTTCTAAGCAGACGAGATTAGGCATAAACTTTGCAATAACAGCAGCTTCTTGATCCGCATCTTGAGGAGCAGAGTTCAGATACTCTGCAGGAATGATTCCTGTGTGTTGAGAAGGGTCCAGCCAATTCAACAAGTTCCTCCTTAAAACCTTCAAATTTGGACAATTGTGCCCGATCAACTCCAAAGACTTGTAAGAGATGTTGTAACAGAAACTAATGTCCATCTCCATGAGAAAGTGACAATTGTTTGCGATCATTGTCATCGACAAGTCTGTAACATTTGGGCTGCTTTTAATTGAAAGAATTTGAAGGTTCGGAGAACTGCAAGATGAATCAGCAAAGGTAGTTCGGTCTCCAAATTGAAGAACAATAACACATGCAGTACATCCAGCAGATACCTACCAAATGCACGTCTAAGGGATTAAACTTAGGAGCCCACCCTCTAACCAGGTGAACTGTTCTCCTTTTGGCAATTGCATTGGGATGATGATGGTAGCATCTAGCACGATATACATATGCACAGAGACACGAATGCATATGCATGCACATATAAAATTACCAATGTATCAGAGACTAGATGGTGGATCTAGATGGCAGTCTGAATGTGTTCCACGATCGTGCAAATTTTAAACAAAGCTACGCCTCTTAAGCAATCTAACATTTAAAACAGATGTTGCAACAATAAATTAACTATTGTATAAAGACTGCTGATAGCGTGAGAATAAGAATCAATAAGTAGACACTAAGCAAGCAACAACACACATGAATCTCTAGAACAGAAACAACTGCATCAAATATTCAACTGATATTTGGAAGTATCGCATCCAAAATATCTCCACTAGTTATAGAGATACACACAGGCAAAGTCGTCAGCTAATTCACACAACTCTAACTAGCCGTCAGCCAAACTCAGGAGCAAAGTACAACATATTTCCACATTGACACCAAGAAAACATGATCAAGAAGCAAAATTAGAGTCCATGAAGAAAAAAATATTTCCAATATAACAGGAATTATCATCCAAAGAGTAACAACCAAATTATTCAGAGCAAATAGAGCAAAGCATCCAATATCGCAATAATTGATGGCTTACTGTTAAAGTATTTATAGTTCAATGCAAGGGAATTCTTTTGGTTTTCTACTGCATGAGCACTTCTCTAACATTCTTGATAATTTTTAATTTTGCATATTTTCCCTGTTTTATCCTTTTCTTTAGTAACTGTTTTGCATTTTTTCAATTCTCCTGGCTGTATTTGGTTAATTAGCTAGACAATAGTGGCTAGAGACATCAGACCCTATTGCCAGCCCCTATATAATGTGTGTAATTTCTGTCTCCCCCCCCTCTAAGGGGTTCTTTCCTTTGTAAGGTTTGTCAAGACTATTTCATGTGAATTTGTACAAAGCTTCATTCTTCATTTTGTGGATTTGTTTTCCACATGAAGTCCATTATTTGGCGTATGCATCCACTTGGCATTTCAGCTTATATATTGTCATTTCTGGAAAAGTAATCCTTGTGGACATGATTACATGGTATCAGAGAGACATACAAGTTGAAGCCTTGACTTGCAATATTAGTTGTGGCTTCATTGGATTTTGGTGTCATCTTCAACATCGGTCTAGGAATCTTAGTTAGAGATGGTTTTGCAAGACTTCTTGCGGTTCTCTTCATTATCTCTCCTTAAGGTTAGTGCTCTATCATCCCTAAGACGAGAAGAAAAGTGAGAGTTAGTTCCCACAGACTTGGTTCCAAGTTCCAATTATACCACCTTGGTTAGAGACCTATAACTATGGCAAACTATTTCACATAAAGATCTAAGTGATAACATGGGTGGAACCGTAGAAGAGCCTAAGTTACACATTGGAGGACTAAAACAATATTCTAAGAAAGAGCTCATGGAAAAGTATAAGAAAGAGAGGAGGATGATAAAGTCAATGCTAGGATCATGTGGGTTCCTTCAAGTGATTCTGATACAAAAACAAGATAGTTTAACCATAAAAACTCGTTGGCCACTGATGCATTTTAACAGCATTGATCATGCTTCTCACATAAAGACAATATGGCACACAAAATTGAGAGAATATTATTTCATTCAAGACAAGTTGATCAGATCCCACATCATGCTTCTCACATAAACAAGATAGTTTAACCATAAAAACTCTTGGCCACTGATGCATTTTAACAGCATTGATCATGCTTCTCACATAAAGACAATATGGCACACAAAATTGAGAGAATATTATTTCATTCAAGACAAGTTGATCAGATCCCACATCATGGACGGGTGTAGGTAAAGAAGTTAGTCCCGCTACATTGCCGCCCGAATGTAGTGAAAAATTTTCAGAGAGGGTCTCCGCATTTTGATTATGGACGGATGCGGGGGGTAAGGAAGCTAGTCCTAGATAATAAGATTCGTATTGGTTCTTGGAATATCGGAACATTATCGGGTAAGCTAATGGAGGTGGTAGATACTATGATTCGGAGAAAGATTCATATTCTATGTTTACAAGAGACAAAATGGGTTGGAGAAAAAGCAAAAGAGATAGAGGATACAGGTTTTAAATTATGGTACTCAGGTAAAGAAAAGGCCCGAAACGGAGTTGGTATTATCATAAATAAAGATTTAAAGGAGAGTGTAGTAGACATACAACGATATGGTGACCGAATCATGACATTGAAATTAGTGTTAGGAGTAGAGGTTTTGAATATAGTTTGTGCTTACGCACCCCAAGTAGGACTAGAAGATAGTATAAAGACAGTTTTTTGGGAAGAGTTAGATAAGGTGTTTCAAAAGATTCCACAAAGGGAGATGATTTGTTTAGGAGGAGATTTAAATGGACATGTCGGTAAAGAGGCATTAGGATATCAAGGGATTCATGGAAACTTTGGTTATGGGGATATAAACGAGGAAAGTAGGGAGATTTTAAATTTTGCTATGTCATTTGATCTCTTTATAGTCAATACAATCTTCAAAAAACGAGATGAACATTTAATTACTTATAAGAGTGGCTTATCACAAACACAAATTGATTACTTTATTTGTAGAAAAAAAGATAGAGCGTGTTGTAAAGATTGTAAGGTAATTCCAGGAGAAAGCTTAACCACCCAACATCGACTTTTAGTTATGGATTTACAAATAAAAAAATGGACAAAGAAGAAGAAAAGAGTGCATCGAGCTATTCGGACTAAATGGTGGAACCTCAAAAGTGAGAAAGAAGATATATTTAAACAAAAAGTCCTTCAAGGAGATGTTTGGAATTATGTTGGCACACCCTCTGATATGTGGAACAATATGGCTATACATATTAGGAAAGTGGCGAAAGATGTGTTAGGGGTATCTAAGGGAGGTGTACCAGCACAAAAAGAAGCTTGGTGGTGGAGTGAAGTAGTACAAAACAAAATCAAGGCAAAGAGGGCATGTTACAAATTACATTATGCTAAGAAAACTAGTGAAACTTTAGAAGCTTATAAGAAAGCAAAGAAGGAAGCAAAAAAGGCCGTTAGTGAAGCAAAAGCTAAGATTTGGGAGGACTTATATAAAAAACTCAACTCAAAAGAGGGTGAAAGAGACATTTTTAGGATAGCTAGGGCTAGAGATAAGAAAACTAAAGATCTTAATTATGTTAGATGCATAAAAGACGAGGATGAAAAAATTCTAGTGGCAAATGATGATAAAAGAAATAGATGGAAAAACTATTTTTATAATCTTTTTAATGAAAATAAAGATGTTAGTATTAGTTTAGGAGATTTAGCCAAGTCAGAAAAGTATATAAACCACAATTTCTACCGACGTATCCAAAAGAATGAAGTCAAAGAGGCTCTTAAACATATGAAGAGTGGTAAATCGGTAGGACCAGATAATATTCCTATAGAAGTTTGGAAAATACTAGGAGAAATAGGAATCCCTTGGCTCACAAGACTATTTAATGAAATATGGAAAAACCAAAAGATGCCCGAGGAATGGAGAGCAAGTACACTTATACCCGTATATAAGAACAAGGGAGACATTCAAAATTGTGCGAATTATCGAGGTATCAAGTTAATGAGTCATACTATGAAATTATGGGAAAGAATTATTGAACGTAGGTTAAGACAAGTATCAAGTACAACAGAGAACCAATTTGGATTTATGCCAGGTAGATCTACTATTGAAGCGATTCACCTTTTGAGACGTCTTATGGAACATTTTAGAGCAAAAAAGAAAGACCTTCACATGATATTTATTGATCTAGAAAAAGCTTATGATAGGGTACTGAGGGAGGTTCTTTGGAGAACTTTGGAAAAAGAGGTATCCCATTGACATATATTAACCTTATAAGAGACATGTATGATGGTGCAAAAACATGTGTGAGGACTCATGAAGGAACGACAGACTTCTTTGAAGTTAATATTGGGTTACATCAAGGATCAACTTTAAGTCCATACTTATTTATAATGGTGATGGATGAGTTAACAAAACATATTCAAGATGAAGTACCTTGGTGTATGTTATTTGCAGATGACATTGTATTAGTGGAGGAGTCTAAGGAAAAAGTTAATAGAAAATTGGAACTATGGAGAGAAACATTAGAAAACAAAGGCCTCCGACTTAGTAGAACAAAGACAGAATATATGGAATGTAAGTTTGATCATTTGGATACTTCAGAGGACATAGAAATTAAAATTGGCACACATTGCATTCCCCAAAAGGAAAGTTTTAAATACCTAGGGTCAATTTTTCAAAGTGATGGAAGAATTGATGGAGATGTTACACATAGAATTAATGCTGGTTGGTTAAAATGGAGAGGAGCATCAGGTATTCTTTGTGATAAGAAGATACCATTAAAATTAAAAGGTAAATATTATAGAGCAGCAGTTAGGCCTGCCATGTTTTATGGTTCTGAGTGTTGGGCAGTTAATCATCAACATGTACAAAAGATGTCTGTGACAGAAATGAAGATGTTGAGATGGATGAGTGGTTATACAAGAAAAGACCGTATACATAATGAGGTTATTAGAAACAAATTAGGAGTGGCACCAATAGAGGATAAAATGAGAGAACATCGTTTAAGATGGTTTGGACATATAGAAAGAAGATCAAAAGAAGAACCTTTAAGAAGGTTAGAAAACCTAAATTTGGAAAGTATTAAAAGAGGTAGAGGATGACCACAAAAGTGTTGGAAAGAAACAATAAAGAATGATCTAGCTTATTGGGAGTTAACTGCTAACATGGCACACGATAGAGATCTGTGGAAACAAAGAATCCATGTAGCCGACCCCGTCTAGTATGGGAAAAGGCTTAGTTGTTGTTGTACAAGTTGATCAGAATGTTTGGGAATAGTCAGCTCATAAACAAATTGAGCTGCCCATGGTTTGGCCTGGTTGTCTCATGATGAAGTCATTCATGTTTGGGTTCTAGATCTTAAGTACTAATAGATCCAAACATGAGCTGCATGTTAAGCTATGCAAGACATTGTAGTTGGTTCGACCCTGCTTATATATAAGGCATGGTTAAGTATATACTATTTGAATGTATACATACATTACAAAACCATATTACTTCAACTAATGGGTGGGCATACATGCAGTAACTGACTGGGTGTTCCAATTTTTTAAAACAAAATAAAATAAGTTTTGACATAAATCAGAAGAAAAATAAGTTTGAAGAGAAATTATCTACTACAAATAAACAATTCTGCATGAGTAACCAACTATTGTTCAGTTCGTCTAACTATGGTTGCGATGTTTTCATGTTCAGCACCACTTAAACAAGCCAAGAAGCTGAAAACGGTAAGATTAGAGTTGGCACAGTGATGGAAAGTCCTATTCTGTTTGCTAAAGCTTGTTTACCAGCCCACCAAGCTTGTACAGTTCCGAAAGGAACAATTTCGTTAAATTCTTATCAGCTGTGTAATTAGATGTACTATACTATATACTGTAATCTAACATATTTCACATTAAGTAGAAATAGATTAAATGCATTCAAGATGGTTGAAGGGAGAAATGGGGCCCATTAGTCTCTCTCTCTCATATACGAGATGTCTTTCTATGCTAGACTGTGTTTGACTATCATAGCTGTCAATTACATATCCATTGATGGTTGAGAATTTAATTTTTGAAAAGAAGGCAGTTTGCCCTGCTTTCCAGATCTCCTACTCTCCTCTCGTTTTCTCTCATGCCCTCTCTTCCAGTTTACCCTCTTGCTCCCTCACACTCTCCAAATCACACACACAGATGGACACACATGCACACACAAAGATGCTTCCCCTTTCTCTCTGAAAACCCAAGAGAAACCCTAACCCTAAGCCTAAAATCACTAAGTGTTAACCCATAAAGAGGCCTTTCTGAAAACGTAAGAGGAGGCCGAGAGGTGTGGGAAGGGAAACGTGGGGAGCTGGAGGGGGCAAAAATATGAAAGTGGGATAAAATGTCTCTTTTCAAAAAGTAAAATTCCAACTGTCCATACGTTTGTAATGAAGGATCATGATGCCAAGCATCGTCTAGCATAAAAAGCATCTAGCAGCTCCCATTCTCCCATATACAAACACACACATATATAAAAAGAAATAAAGAATGAGTGTTGCTAGACTCTCATTCATGCTAGACCATCCATACCATATCATTAGATTGAAGAAATAAATGGTCTAGATCTTAAAACCAAAAGGTGGAGTACATGTTGTACTTTGTAATTGTTACTTTTTTCAGAAAGTAAATTCCAATTTTTGCTTTCAATCTATACCATCCATCTCTCCAATACAACGGTTTGGTTTGGCATGAATGGTCTAGTATGAATGAATGTCTAGCATCTCACTCTCTCTCTCTCTCTCTCTCTCTCTCTCTCTCTCTCTCTCTCTCTCTCTCTCTCTCTCTCTCTCTCTCTCTCTCTCTCTCTCTCTCTCTCTCTCTCTCTATATATATATATATATATATATATATATATATATATAAAATTTATAATGTATAAAGACAGAGAGAGACACACACACACAAACTACACAAAGAGGGTCATCCCTCCCTTATCAACTATTAAGTATTAAGAAAGATCAAACCAAGAATTATCCTTGATAAGGTATCTGAAACCTGCAAGCCAAATCAAAAGACTTCCTTACTAGCTAATAATGCACCTAGACCTGGTCAAGGACCTGCAGTCACACCATGAAAGAGGGTCATCCCTCTCTTTATCTAAAATTCCTCGCAAATTAGTGTGATCCCCTACAGATAAGTTCCGTCGACATTCTCAAGTTGTGAAATTCATGCTTCCAACTAATCTCTCCAGACAAATCAGAACCATTTAAAGGATTTATTCTCTATCTTATCCTTGATGAACTCAATATAAAGATTTAAAGTTAATTTTCCAACGTGACCCATCTACGATCTTCCCTGCTTGAAATCTTCATGATAAGGCTTGAGATCCCTTACCACACCAGGGCGTAGCCTTCTGCAGCCAACCACCAAGGAAAGATTGAACCTTATACTCTGCATAAGCTATATGTAATTATACTTCTCCCTATGCAAAGGAACTAATGTTAAGGAAAACTCTGTGCTACTTTGCTTGAGAATCACAAAAGTTCGTGTTACGTCTTCATCTTTGTTGCCAATTAACTCATGCGTGATTCCTCCAGCGAATTTCAGCACTAGTTCCCCTTTTTTATAAAAAACATCTTCTGTCTATACCATCGGTAAATTTGCCCACTTATTTGTAAATTCACCATTTTTCCACACAAAGAGTCGCAGATGTTTATGTTACCCAATCATACGGAAAACTAAGGTAGGTTCATAAATCAAGTTTCCATTAAGAAGACCACAATCTTCGCAACCCCAAACCGGATGAGGTCATACCCTGATCCCCATTTGAAATTGAGAGAGGGAGACACCAACCCTGAATCAACAACCAAATGGAAGACAAAGAACCCCCAGAATTACATCGAAATCCCGAAATCAGAGAAAGAAGAAAGGACCTCTCGGCGACGAAGGCGAGGGATCGATCGGAACAGTGGCGGACGAGGAGCTCCTGGAGGCCGCCGGAGCTCCACCGGGCGGCGGAGCGGAGCATGGAGTCTACGGCTGCCTCGAAGCCCGGATCCCACCAGCCGGGAAGCTCCTGGTGGGGCCTGCGGGCTGAGAAGGAGGACTCGAGGTTGACGGAACGCCACAGCGAAGGATCACGGGACGCCGAGGTCCATGACCTGCAGACCAGGGGAGGGCCTCTCCAACGGTCCTCCAGGGGCATTCTCGTCATTATCTCCACCAGGCACTCCTTCGGCATCTCCCCCCATTCCGCCATTGACAATTCTTTCTCTCTCTCCTCTTCCTTCCTGCTGTCAGAAGAACTGGAACGTATAGTGATTTCGTGTTGAGGGCAATGTAGCAATGTAGCAAATTACATCCACTGACGCTATAGTGATTTCGTGTTTCGAGTCATATTCGTATCATGCCACTCTCCGTTCGTATACGAAACAGATCGATTCCAACACAACCTGGATTTTCGTGCTTTTTTCCTGGTGAAAGATTTTCGTGTTGATTTTGGATGGGCGTAAGCAAAGATTTTTGGATCATGCTTATATCAGGTTTTATAATGTGAGAGACTTTCTGGTTTGGTGATATTCCTCATTTCATATGTTACTGTTAGAAAATAGATGCATGAATGGAGTTTTTCGTGTCACTTCAGGTGGACACTAACACGAGCTTCTCCTGCCAGGCATATGTCCGATTTGAATATCACGACTATACCTTGATTAACCCGAATCTGGAATACGTTTGAAGCTAGGGAGTTACATGCTCAATCTTACACTGCTACCTTTCTTTGACCTATAATCCTGCCATTTCGTGTCTGTGTCAAAAATAAATCAACTCTAACAGGACTCAAGCTTTTGCTCATCACTTCGAGATTTTCTCAAGGTTGGGTTCGTGTCCTATTTTAGTATCATGGCCATATTTTAACTGACACAAATTTGGATGAAGTTTCGAGTTTGAGGACTTGCACGTTACTAATGTTAAGACTATTTGCCAATTCATCTGATAAATAGATCAACTAAAACAAGAATCAAGTTTTTCAGGCCACTCTCTGGACACGAGCAAAGGCTCTTCAATCAGGTTGGTGTCCCGTTTTAATATCACGACCATACCTTTATTGTTCCGAATTTGTAATTGGATAATCGATCTTAAACTGCTAACAATTCCTCTGATCTATAACAGCCAGCACAAGCTACAATATGCAAAAGGGAAGTATACATAATCATCAAGTATCAATTCAGCATAATTGTATATATTAGAAACATCGTCGAATTCTGCTGAAAGATTTGCATCCAATATTTGAAATGAACGTGAGGTAGACGATCGCAATTTGACAAAGCCAGTTCCACAAGAATCCAGGCTCTGTTCATTCAACTGTCCTTATTACAGGATACAACTTTGAAGATGGTTCAACTGCTTCAGTCATCTACTCATCAGGTATAAACTGCTTATCATTTGAAATTGATGGCCAATCTCTCGGCCTCTTACAACCCAAAAGATCATCATGTGTGAAGTCTTCAGTGTTCCTTGCAGGAGCCATTGATAAGCTTCTTGATCCCTCATTATCTTGTGATGTTATCATCCTTTACAGTATCATACCCACGTGAATCGTTCACCATTTCTTCTTGGTTTAAGGAAAGACCAACGTACAATATAACCTTTCTCCTGGTGTACTGCCAAATCTGCTTTGTTGAATTTATCCATATATCAGTTAGAAGTTGTATCAGGAACATCACATTCTGTGAATCCGCACGGAGTTCTTCCTGCAACTGTGCATCACAGATATTGCCGCTTGAGAGCTTATTTTGTGAGGAGCTAAACAATGTTTAATCCGCTTGCAGTGAAGGCCTATGCTTCAAGGAACGGGTCTTGGTGGGTATTTTAGCTTACGTTAAAGAAAGAACTCTATCAGGTCAAAAACCATGTTTCTTCCTGGATTATTCAAGGTCTGCTTGTTTCCCTCACTTTTACAATGTTGGGCTGCTGTCATCATCTGAACAACTTCCCTTGTTCTCATCAGAATTTGCCACTTCTCATTCACCATGAGATTGTATTTGTATCATCGTTCAGCCGAACGTCTCCTTCCATTCCACTAAAATGAGCTCTCCTACTACTGGAGACGATTTCTTCCATGCCTAGAAGTTCCGAAGGCTAATAACAATTATCGGGACAGGACTCTGAAACACCAGCATTTTCTTTGATTAAAGTTGGTACTAGAGCTTCTTTTGCATCTATACAAGTATCGTATCCTGGAAGACTCTTATCATCACTTTCAGGCATCTCACGGAATGTTGTTGCCTTGTCTAAACTAAGTTCATGACCAAGACTTCCATTTTCCCTGCACCAATGAGACCCATAGCTTCTATGTGAACGGGGCCTCCTTTTTCTACTTCACCCAGACTCTACATGTTCGTCGACTGTAAACCTTCTCTGGCCATCAATCTGAAACGAGAGAATTTTCT
This sequence comes from Brasenia schreberi, assembly GCA_036023115.1. Lineage (NCBI taxonomy): Eukaryota > Viridiplantae > Streptophyta > Magnoliopsida > Nymphaeales > Cabombaceae > Brasenia > Brasenia schreberi. The sequence goes on from JAYKKT010000050.1 coordinate 2,458,165, forward strand.
TATTCCTTATCTTCAAATCCTGAGCTTTCAAATCTCCGTTGGCCAACTTTTTGCAGACCGTGAGAAACCAAGTATTCGGCAGATAGCCTTGCTGCTTCCATCAGCACATTCCCCTCCTTGGAGGGAGTGACAGCGGGGAATCTCTTTGCTAGAACCCTACCAGAACCATAATTGGATCCTTCGTGGTGCCCAGGCATTGGTTCTCTAGTAATCCAAATCAAGATATGACGGCTCTCCAAGGCGCTCTGTGAGAGATATTTCTCCAATGAATTAAGATTAAAACAAAGTTGGCCCCTATACAATTTCTTTTAGCTTCTATGTTGTGCATACTGTAATTTCTTGACGTAATAAACCTGGATGATTGCAATGCCAGATGCATTCACCCGTATCGAACTCGTGAGTTTCAAATTGTTAGTTAACCATCTAGCCGCGGGCGCTACTGCTCTCTGTGCTTTTGCCTTCTCGTTTTAGTGAAAAGATCTATTCGATGTGTTGGTTTCCATGCATTCGTATAAAATCAGACAAGATGGCAGAATGATGCGAAACACTTTGCCCTCTGAATGCTCCAAGGTGAACTAACACGCACATACACAAGAGAAAAAGAAAGAAAGAGAGAGAGAGAGAGAGAGAGAGAGAGAGAGAGAGAGAGAGAGAGAGAGAGAGAGAGAGAGAGAGAGAGAGAGAGAGAGAGAGAGAGAGAGAGTCCAATTTATTCAGGAATAATCAATCGCATACAGAAGTGATTCATATCCCTTCTTTCCCAGAGTGAAAATCTTTCCAACATATTGACCGATACGTAAGAAAATCTTCCCGGTTTACACAGGACAAGCATGGATGCATTCGTCGAAGTTTTGGAAGCAGTAACCTGGTTTATCAGGACAATAGACACAGCCATTACCCCCTGAGTAGCACTTCGTAGCTTGATCAATGTTTGCGGTTACTGCTGCTGCAAAACCACCATCAACTGGTCTGCTCGCAATTCCACCTGAAAGTTTTCAGATTTCTTAAACATTAGATGATTGAAATAAAAGTGTTAATCTGGTTTAATTTAATGCAAATCAATCACCATAGAGAGTAACATTCAATAACTACACTTTTCAAAGAATCAAGCAAAGATTTAGAAGACTGAACAAAAGAATTTCGTTTAGCAAATAAGAATTAGTCGACTACCTTGAATAAGAAGGGCAAAGAATACAACAGCGCAAACGTAGAAGAGGGATGAGCGAGGCATCGCAGCCATGGATGGTCTAGTCAATTGGATGTTAATGGATGAGAGGACAATTTGCATGGTGGGAGGTGCTCATGAATATATAGGGGATGTCTAAAACTCGAATTAGGCATGTTTGATTCGCACGCTAAAAGTTTCCTTTTTCTACATTGTCAAGATTTTAATGCACGCTAGGAGAAAATTTGAAGTATGTTAAGCAGGATGAACAGAAAGGGAAAGACAGTATCGAAAAATACATAATTTATTTTTGATGTTCTGACAGTAAAATTATTTATTAACGATTTGGTCATAGATCCTCAAGCAAAATAGAAAGTGATTATGAATAGGAAACGATAACGGGGGAAGGACACCGTCTCTCTCTCTCTCTCTCTGAGAGAGAAATCCTAAAAATCCTTGTCATATACTTGAAAATCTTAACCAACTATAGAAACGTGGTTAAGTAAAAAAAGTAAAAACCAAAAAGTACAATTCTGACTTTTTAATTAAAAAGCAAAATTCTGCTTTTTACTTTGAGAAATTTCATAACATTACCCGTATTCAGTTTTAACACTTTATAACTTAAACAAACTTATGATGCAATAATTGACACTTGAGGTTAATGCAATAAATATTTCTCCAAGCACCTATTTGAACATGCTAACATGGCACCTAAGCCTTGTTCGCCACATGAGCTTAGCATAGGTATAAAGTTGTCACATCAGTTAATATCAAAATATTAATTAACAATAAATAATATATTTAATATCATGTATTATTAATTATATAATATAAATATATGAAGTGATAATATTAATAATATTAAATTATTAGTAAAGTCAACTAATATCTATTAAATATTAATTAATATCTATTTAATTAATTAGAATATTATTATTGTATAGATATATTAACTAATATCTAATATAATACTTATTTATTTTATATTTTAAAATAAATATTAATTAATATAAGATAATGTAGCATGTGACGTGGCAACTGACATTGCTTGAGTTCTATGTCAACATGTTCACGTATGCTCCATTCAGCAAAAGTTAATGCCATTATGAGAGAGAGTCCTTTTTTATTAAAAACCTAAGGTCTTACTTTTGTTGGATGAGAAGTTTAGGTCTAAACTATTAAGACTCAATACATAAGTTATTTTTATCAAATTTTCTCTTTTATATTTTATTTGAATCATCAATCTCTTTGATTTTTATAAGGATAGCGCTCTCTTTATATATAGAGAGAACAATCATCTTTAAATTTCAAAAAATAAAAAGTACATGGGTATGTTTTTTAGGGGTTTACTATACTCACATCTACACTTTTCTTTTTAAATTTAAATTTAACCTTCAATCAAACTAAGATTGTTGGTTGGAATTTGTTTACAGCTAAGTGTGTCGGTTATATATATACGTATATATATATATACATATACATATATATATATATGTATATGTATATATGTATATGTATATATATATATATGTATATGTATATATATATATATATATGTATATGTATATATATATGTATATATATATATATATGTAGTTAAGTGTGTCGGTTATATATATATATATATATATATATATATATATATATATATATATATATATATATATGAGAGAGTCCTTTTTTATTAAAAACCTAAGGTCTTACTTTTGTTGGATGAGAAGTTTAGGTCTAAACTATTAAGACTCAATACATAAGTTATTTTTATCGAATTTTCTCTTTTATATTTTATTTGAATCATCAATCTCTTTGATTTTTATAAGGATAGCGCTCTCTTTATATATAGAGAGAACAATCATCTTTAAATTTCAAAAAATAAAAAGTACATGGGTATGTTTTTTAGGGGTTTACTATACTCACATCTACACTTTTCTTTTTAAATTTAAATTTAACCTTCAATCAAACTAAGATTGTTGGTTGGAATTTGTTTACAGCTAAGTGTGTCGGTTATATATATACGTATATATATATATATACATATACATATATATATATATATAGTATATGTATATATATATATATGTATATGTATATGTATATATATATATATGTATATGTATATATATATATATATATATATATATGTATATGTATATATATATGTATATATATATGTATATATATATATATATGTAGTTAAGTGTGTCGGTTATATGTATATGTATATATATATATATATATATATATATATATATATATATATATATGTATATATATATATGTATATGTATATGTATATATATATATATATATATATATATATATATATGTGTGTGTATATATATATGTATATGTGTATATATATATATATATATATATGTATAGAGAGAGAGAGAGAGAACCTGCATATACTAACACATTTAGGTTCTAACATTTTCAAACAAATCTCAATCATCTTTAAATTTAAAAAATAAAAAGTACTAGGTATATCTTATTCACATGCACACTTTCCGTAAGCATACTTTATTCACATATACACTTTTGTTTTTAAATTTAGGATCAACCATCAATCAAATCAAGATAGATTATTAAGATTTGTTTGGACATGTACACTTTTGTTTGCATATACAAGATTTCATATATATACACATATACACAAACATATTAGTATATAGTGTAGAGTATACATTGGTACTAGTATATCCAAACAAATCTTAATCATCTATTTTGAAACATGGATGATTGAAATTTAAATTCAAAAAACAAAAGTTACTTTTGAATCAAGTAAACTTGTACACTTACAAAAAGTAAAAGTGTTTGTTTTGCTTTTAAAATTTAATTGTCAACTATCTATCATTTAAAATTGATGGTTGAGATTTGTTTCGATATGCTAGTATCTAATGTTGCTAGCATATACAAGCTTATAAATTTTGTATTTGTTTTTTAAAGCATGACCTCCAACCATGCATGCAAGAATTCAAAGGCCAACAAAAGCATATTTTTTAAAATAAATGTATGATATCAATAAATGATCATTGGATGTTATGCATAATCAACATTGCCGATTCTCATTGGTTTTGGCATCACATGTTGAAGCTGGTTCTACAAGAGAGAATGTCGATGCAGTTGAAGTGAACTCATCCCACTATTGATATCTCGACATAACATGCATAAACAAAACATATATGAAACAAACAACAAGAATACAATCATCACACTTTTTTTAGGCTTAATAGTAACATGTTACTATTAGATTCAATTTTTTGGATGCAAATGGCGTTCTGATCAATCTCTTGGGAGATACCATGAAAACTGTTATTCTTATATTGTACGGATAGTGCCAATCTCTAAACATCAACGGTGTCAATAGAATAATCATTTCCTACTATCTTTATAGGTATAAAAGAATAATAGAAACAAACTTAGAATTATGTAAAGATGATCGAACTTAGGCGACACTAACTCATGCTTCATCTTAATGATGTCATACACAGCATGGCACAATCTCATTACATAGCTAAAATGTTAGACTCAAAATGTTGAGAATCTATCTATATATAGATGGTAAAGAGGTTCGTACATAACTTTTCGTTATATTTATACATCTATGAGCTTGTCATTTATGAAGAGATACATCTCTTCAATTCAAACATGACTGCATATTTTCATTATTTTATAAAATTATCCAACATCAGGAACATAGAAAGATGAGACATTCTTTCCTCTCGTCTCTCTAATTGGTCGTTCAGGCTTTTGGTAGTAGGGATGCAATTTATAGAGATTGATTGTGGCCATCTTAAAGGGGTTGATAGAAATAGTTGTCAATGATCCGTGATTTAATACCCAAAACTTGAGAAATTATAATTTTATATTTGCAATTGCGCTTCTTAAACCATCGCAAATACTTCTGTTCTACTATGCAGCTCATATAGGATATTTTAAATGAGTTAAGCCTCACATTTGTTTGTTTCTGTGCTTATTTGATGAAAAGATACTCGTAGCAGAACTATTTTGAGGCACCACCATGGCTGGTCATCGGAAAGAGTTCACTTGCCCCTGTGGTGATTTCCGCATACCAGTCTCTTCCTGTGATTGGGCAAGACTAATGGCACCAGGATTCTTCGCCATAAAAGAGAAACAGCTTTTGGGCCTACAGCAGATCAAGTTATATTATATTACAAGGGTCAGTTACATGGATTCTCTTTTCTTACAGTCCCATCACTTGCAATACTAACAGTTACTTCAACATAAGTTAGATTATTTTTTGTTATTTTTTAATCATTTTTATAATTTCTTATTATTTTGATATTTTGACACTGTAGCCTTGTTCGTCTTTCTTTATTTATGTTGAGACCCTACGTCGGAGGCCTCGCCTCACTTTTCTCTGTCTGTCTGTCTAATTTACGTATAATGAATTCTAAAAATGTAATCGGCAAAACTATAAGTTAAGTTTTCGACAACCAAACTAAAACTTTAACAAATGAATCATTCTGTCAAATTCTATGCAAGCATATTATATCAAGCCAAACTCCGATTAGGATCCTCTATAAAGCATGACGGAATCAACGCATGAACTGAAGGATCCGCTGACCATCTTCGACAGTTGTAAATGATGGTAGCCAGCAAATATTTTAATTGAAACATTTTAGTTCGAGATTCTTTAGTTCTCGAGGTTGGAGTTCAATTTGATTCATATATTTGAAAGCGTTATCTCTGATAACATTATCACATATCGTGGTGTTTGCAGATAAGAAGAGAGTTCGAAGATAGAAAGAATCATAATGAACTATATCTATCGAGTCTCTCCAAGTCTTCGTATTGAGAACTATTAAAAATTCGTACCGCTGATATATGACTCGATTTGAATCAAACCTCAAGAAAGAAAACTATTCGATTTTTCTATTCACCTGCACTTGAACGAGCACATGACGATATCCACGACAAGAAGAACAATAGAGAGAGAGAGAGAGAGAGAGAGAGAGAGAGAGAGAGAGAGAGAGAGAGAGAGAGAGAGAGAAATCCCTTTATTCATCTAATAATAACTGGGACATTGGAAGAGACCCATTGCCATTTTTTCCCTCGATCTTTGACGTCTTGGCGACATTCCCTAAGCGTGACGATCCACAGGAAAATCTTTCAATTTATTAAGGGCACGCCTTCACACAGTCGTCATAGGTCGGGAAGCACACATTCGGTTTAGAAGGACAAGTGACACAAACGTGACTGTCTCGGAAACACGGAGACTCGCCGTTTGTGGTTGCAGCTGCTGCTAAACCATGCTCAACTGGTCTGCTCGCGCTTCCACCTGAAAGTTATCAGATTCTCGAAATGTTAATCCCGCATGGCTATTAATTTACAAGAGCTACCTTAATAAAATCATGAACTGTTTCAAATAATCGAGTTTATAAGAACAGCAAAAAACCCTCAGTTTTATGAAGACCAAAGCTAAAACGAAGATGAATACGAAGCGTCTCTCCATTATTTGCCATATTAGCTTTAAAACAGAAACAACAAGATGATAAGACAGAGGAGTGTGCATCCAGAGAGCGGTAGCTCTACTGGCAGGGACCTCCGATTCCCACTCTGTGGTGGCGAGTTCGATAAGAATTTCTTAAGAGTATGATAAGAGAAACAAATTGGAGATTCATCGATGGGGACGATTCTGCAAATGTGA